>CM056049.1:318087437-318579937 GCA_029574335.1 Rana kukunoris | reverse complement strand
AGTGATGTTGCAGCTCTGAAATATGGCCAAACTGGTGGCAAGTGGCATCTTGGCAGCTGCACGCTTGACTATTCTCAGTTTATGGGCAGTTATTTTGCGCCTTGGTTTTTCCACACGCTTCTTGCGACCCTGTTGACTATTTTGAATGAAACGCTTGATTGTTCGATGATCACGCTTCAGAAGCTTTGCAATTTTAAGAGTGCTGCATCCCTCTGCAAGATATCTCACTATTTTTGACTTTTCTGAGCCTGTCAAGTCCTTTTGACCCATTTTGCCAAAGGAAAAGAAGTTGCCTAATAATTATGCACACCTGATATAGAGTGTTGATGTCATTAGACCACACCCCTTCTCATTACAGAGATGCACATCACCTAATATGCTTAATTGGTAGTAGGCTTTCGAGCCTATACAGCTTGGAGTAAGACAACATGCATAAAGAGGATGATGTGGTCAAAATACTAATTTGCCTAATAATTCTGCACTCCCTGTATAGGTACAGTAAAATATCTTATAAACATGTACTGTTTGAGATATTTACTTTAGATGCAGCTGGTGAAATCGCCAGCGCATGCGCACTGAAGGAATGGCATACCCGTGCCACTCCTTCATTAAAGCGGGGCTCCAGTCATATATATATTATTTTTTTAAGTTAAAATTATATAAATAACATATTCCCTTAAGCATACTAACAGCTCCCCAATCGATCAGCCAACCGGTATAGGTATAGATACCGCGGTCCAGGAAGAAGGCAGATTAGCTATTCTTTACTCTGTTAATGACATTATTTTAAAACTACTGATGCATAGTTCAATTTGAGGGTGGAGCTCCGCTTTAACATTAACTCGGCCATTTATATTACCACAGCCCGCAAACCCAGAAGGAAGACATGACTGGATGAAGATGGAAGCACTTTAAGCAGTGACAGCGGGCAGCTGGAGGGCTACGCTTGGGCTACATGATAAACCGCAGAGTTTCTTCAGTGCTGAGAGTTCAGGAAGGAGGAGATTTCCACTGCAGCCTGTATACATGCCCACATGTATGATGTCAATATCATGTGACCTGCCTATCTCTGAGAATAAGAAACTGTTCTCTCCAGCATAAAAGACAACCGAGCATGTGCAGGTCGGCTACTCTGAGTGTTAGCTGGCCTTCCCCAGATAGACTGTGCAGGGGGAGGCTCTATGCATACAGGATAAAACAGCCTTTTTACACAATGCAGAGGATTAACCCCTTAAGTGCCACAGTGAGAAAAACAAGCATGCTATGCTGCATATACAGACCGATTTTACTGTTGTGGGTTTAGTAATACTTTATGGCCGAAACGCGTTGACCGTTTTGACCTTTGTTCACATGCCTACAATAAAATCAATGCTTTAGGCGACTTCCATGGCACCAGCCTTACTCCTTTTTTGCATGGATTACATAGAGGTTTGCAGATACTTCCCAGGCTGAGTGCTGCATCCTTGAAGCTCACCAGGCATTGCAAAGGAGGTAGTTGCTCGGATGCACCTGTTCCAATAAATTCAGAAGATTTTAAAGAGCAAGCAATGAGTTGTACACTCTTCATGAGTGCGGCTCTCTGAAGATGGAAACATGCTGTGGAAAGGCCAACATGGTTCAGGTCAAACATCTTTGATACCCTGAAAGAGTCTGCATGGACTGGGTCAGTGTTGGTTGTGCCACAGCTCTAGAGTAAGAGTGTCCTGAAGTTGACCAATAAAGTACACAGAGATGTGCATCTTGCTATAATGCAGAGCTGTATATGGGAAGGTCAAAGACCATAATAACCTACGTAATTCCAGTTCAGTGTAGGGTAGGGTAGGTAGGGATTCCAAAAGAAAGTGTCCACAGGTTTCAGTCTAAATGGCCATCTCACAAAGAGTATTTAAAGATTGAATCAGAGCCATGGTCGTGCCACTGCCTCAGTCCTAAAACACGATGCTCTACTGCCAATTAAAACATAAGTGAAGGTCTGGAAAGCATCAAAAGGCAGAGATCAGTGCTCAAAGAAGAGTTACCCAATTTATCTTTGCTGCAAAAATAGGTCAACTCAAAGTGAGTCTTCTGCTGTGTAACTGCCACATAAAAAAAAAAAAATGGCTTATAATAAGAATATTGCCCAAGCTTTAAATAACATTTAGACTGCATTCACACTATAACGCAGCGTATTTTGCAGCGGAAAATTGCGGCGTATTGTACCACAATTTGCCGCGACAAAACAGGTCGTTTTAACTTTTTTTTTTTTTTTACAAAACATTGTTGTCTATGCCGAATGCCGAAAGCCGCCTGAAAAAAAGGGTCCGGGACTTGTTTTGAGCTTCAGGCGTACAGCGTTTCGGCGCGGAGATGTGAACCATCTCCATAGACATCAATGTTAAATCACCCCTCCAGCGCCACGAGCGTAAATATGCCAAGGTGTGAATGGAGCCTTAGGCTCCATGAACACTGAAGCTGATAAAAGCAAAAAATAAATACAAAAAATGCCAGTAGTTTTGCAGGAAGCCTTGCAACGTTCTTTAGCGTTTTTACAATAGCTTTTATCAGCTTTTTTTTTTTTTACTTTTAATGGATAAAAAAAACCCGCTGGTGCCAGCGTTTTTCAGCATTTTTTCCTGCCAATAAACTTTGAACACAAATTCCGGGCGTTCAGAAAAAAAAAAAACTCCAAAGCTTATTAACACTGAAAAACGCCCAGGTGTGCATGGGCACATAGGCTAACATAGAGTTCAGTTTATGGGCTTTAAAAAAAAAAAAAAAAACACACTGCAGTTTATCAGCTTCAGTGTGCATGGAGCCTAAACATGACACTTATTCATTTAAAATACAATTTTATTTTAAAAGCAAAATAGTAGTAGAATAAAATAGGTTTACAAGGAAAAAAAAGGAAAAAAAAAGTTAAAAAAAAGTAGCGTTATAAAAACTCAAAAGCAAATACAAGGAAAAACCCTAAACAAACAAAATAACTTTGTGTAACATCAGGGCCTACCTTGTAAATTCCAATTCCTGGATCAATCAGGAAGGCTCGGGCAGAAGTGGAGGGCTGAACTGAAGGAGTGGATACACGCAACTTCTTATTTGTAGAATTTAACTGAACTTTGCTTTCCCCTTCCTTTTTCTTTGAAGAATTGCTGCTGCCCTCAGACTGCGAACGGATTAAGAGTTGGACAATGTCATTTAATCCAACGTTGTAGTCAAAGAGTGTATGTCCGTCTTCCAGCTGTAAAATAAATAAAATAAAGAACACTAAGTGTGAAGCCTTTTCTGATCCAAAGTGCCAATGCAAACGATTCTAGACAAGTAGTCTGGAGAGTTGACAGGTGTATATTTAATGTGTAAAAAGGTATTATACACCTTGCTACCTGTACCCTGTGACAAAATGTTAGGACCAAACATGCTCGGAAAAAAACATTAAAAAGTGATACCAATCACACACAATTTAATTTACATTGTCCCTTTTTCTGTATATGGATGATGGCGCTGCAAGTATTTTACCAGCTTACCGACCATATACCATACATATACGGCGCCAAGGTTGGTCTTCTGTTCAAAAAAATCACATACTGGTACATGATTCCAGGTCTGGGGAGCACGCTGCCAGCGACCCGCTCCTGCCATGATTGGACACAGCAAGAGCCAATCAGCAGGTCCGGTGGACCCACCGATCACCATTCTGTTAGTAGGGAAGAACGATCTGTCTTCCCACAGTTAAGTGCTCCCTAGGGACACATTTAACCCTTAGATCGCCCCCGATGTTAATCTCTTCCCTGACGGTGCATTTTTTTTTTTTTTAGCACCGACCACTGAATTGGTGTCACTGGTCCCCAAAAAAAGCATTAAAACGTGTCACTTTGTGTCCCAATTGTCCACCGCAATGTCGCAATCCTGCTATAAGTTGTTGATCGCCGCCATTACTATTAAAAAAAAAAAAATTCTATAAAAATATCCCATAGTTTGTAGACGGTATAACCTTTGGGATAAGCAATCAATTAGGATTTATTTTATTTTTTTTACCAAAAACATGTAGCAGAATACATTTTGGCCTGAACTGATTAAGAAAAATGTTTATTTATTTTTTATTGTATACGTTTTATAGCAAAAAGTTTTTTTTTTTTTTTTTTTTTTTTAAACTAGTACAAATAATAAAAAAAAAGTGATCAAATACCACCAAAAGAAAGCTTTATTTGTGGGGAAAAAAGGACATCAATTATATTTGGGTACAGTGTCGCACTATCGCACAATTGTCAGTTAAAGTAACAGTCCCATATCACAAAAAATGGCCTGGTCATGAAGGGGGTAAATCTTCCAAAGCTGAAGTGGCTAACAAAAAAACAAACAAAGTAACTTTTTCCTAATCGATATACAGCTGTAACGTGACCCAACTCTTTCCCAGCCTGTCTGCAGGGAAATAAAAGGGATGAGCTTCTAGTCCACTGCTGCTGGTCACACGTTCAAAATGAAACAAAACAAATAATAATAATAAAAAAAAAAAAAAACAGGCTTTGGAATAGAGTAAAAATAAATTAATAAACTGTTTCAACTTAAAAAAAATATATATATTTGTATGTTTTATTTTTTTTATAACAAAAAGGTGCATACATGTCATTACATATACAACCACAGTGTTAGGCTGGGTTCACACTACGATTTTCCCGTCCGTCAGCCGCATACGATTTATATGAAAAAACGTATGCGGCTGAAACGGATTGAACCATACGTAAACGTATGCGTTTATAAAACATATACGGTTCAAAAAGTGCGTACGGTTCCCTCCGGTTTTGATTAAAAAAACGCATACGTTTTTGGAATTAGTGTAATTTAATAAATAAATTGCGCAGACGAAAAACGCATACGGTTTATACGTATGGAACCGCACATATGTGCGTTTTCCATTGACTTTAATGTTAAAAAAAACGTATGCGTTTGCCATACGGTTTCAAAAACGGACTCAAAACCGTGGTCGAACACGGTTTTGCGTACTGTTAAAAAACGTTTTGCCAGCAAATCGTACGCACCCGGATGCATCTGCGTGCATACGATTTGCAATGCATTGTCTATGTATGCGCTTTCCCGTACAGGCCCGTACGTTTTCAAAACTGAAATCGTATGCGGCTGACGGACGGGAAAATCGTAGTGTGAACCCAGCCTTACCGATAACATGAGGGCGTGCAGCAATCAGAATAGATACAGTTCAAGGCTGACGACCTAAATAAGAAACCCATGTAAACAAGAGTAAAAAATAGCAGGAGGAGGAAAGGGCGGTACCTGGAGCCAACCATGTAGGTGTCCCCGACCCATAACAGTATACCCGGCAAGGATCAGGCCACTCCTTGGGCAATACAGACCCACAGTGCCCTACATGCAAGAATTTTAGCCAACGATTCCATATTTTGTCAAATTTGGTTGGGCATTCCCTGTTAATAACCTTTTTATACGGTAATATATATTTGTATGTTAACAGTAAAGTATACAAATATATATTTGATATCAAATTGTTATTCTGTTTTGGAAATAACATGGTGTGGATGGATTTCTGCTAGTTACAAGCTGTGTCACATTCCTCCAGTCTGTCTCTTAGAATAAGAGGGAGGTGGAAGCCTCCATCAATCTAAATGTAATATCTCATCCACATTCTGTTCAGTTGGTTAGAAGGCACGGAGGAGGAAGAAGGGAGCGGCACGTCAATTATGTGTGACTCTATAGTCACATGGGCTGCTCAGATGTGATAGGGTGGAAATGCTCGGCAGAGAAATTGCCTGAAAACTAAGCATGTGCAAAGCTGCCAATACTGCTCTGTAAAATCCCTAGCTGCATTGGGGACATGAACAGAAGGGTGGAGACAGAGAGCAGCAGGATCAACCAGTTTTTTTGCAGAATACACAAAACAAATCGTATAGTGACTGAGTGAGTATAAACAGTATGTAATACACCATTTATTGATCATTTTTTATGATGTTGGTTTAGTAACACTTAAGCAAATGCATATAATCAAGGCATGGCAAAAAAAAAAGGAGTAGAGCATAGCCCTATATTATAGGTATCGTCTGCCACAATGATCTCCATAATATAAAAAGGAAAGCAAACAAAAAGAAAGCACCCCGAAAAGAGGACAGATAAAGCAAGAGAAGGGAAATATGATGGCCCCGCTATCAATAAACACCACATAAGAAAAGGTACTAATCAACCAGAAAATGCCACATGTAAATATTGGGTCCAGGTTTCCAAAACACTAGCAATCTTTTCATAAAGACATAATCTACAATATTTTCCGCTTTGCCTACAAAAGGGACACCAAAAGGTGATATCTAGGATTTAGCAATGGCCCCCTTGGCTGCAACGAGTATAAGGAAGTTTTATTTCTTGGCAATTTCAAGGTACATTTTCAACAGATTCAACCTGTGTGTCCCAGAAGACAGCCGTCCAGTCACAAAGCGTTGTGCAACTCGCGCATGCACAGTAGGAAACGAGCAGTGAAGCCGCAAGGCTCCACTGCCCGTTTCCTTTAGCGAGGATGGTGGTGCTGGGAAACGATCCGAAGGACAGATCGGCCTCGGGGGGCCGACATCACAGGCGCCCATGACAGGTAAGTGTCCTTATTAAAAGTCAGCAGCTACAGCGCTGTGCTGTTTAATCTGCTTTAAAGGGACCAGGATGTGTTTTTTTTTTGGGGTTAAACACTTTAAAAAAAGTTCACCTTTGGAAACATGTTACACATTTGTAATAGTGTAACATGTTACTGTTAAGCAACCCCCTCGGCCCCTCACCCACCCATGACAGCGGGTAGGGGGTACTCTCACTGCATCCGCTTTCACATTTTATAAACTGCGGGACTCCACCCACATAGCCACGTCATTCATGCACAGCGTTCTATGAATGAGAGAACTACAAATACCAATTGGCCACCGAGCCAGACGTACTTGTAGTTCGAATGTAACAGATAGCATGTAACGGCGCATGCACACAAGAAATCAATTAAGGTAATCTAGGCTTACCTGTAGGTTAAAGTGGCTGTAAAGAGTTTACAACCACTTTAAGGCCCAGCATAATTGGGTCACTGGTAATAAATTCAGGACTTTAATTGTAACTTGTACTTGAGAAACGTGTTACAAGTATGTGTTTTTATACAATTAAATGCACATTTTTACTAGAAGTTACAAGAAGAGTCTTTTTTTTTTAGCCAATCTCTTTTGATGCCTGCATTATTAGACCACAGAAGTATTAGTTTATATGACCGAAGTGTACAGTTACAACAAACATATTCGTGCATCGCATGGCAGTGGAGTAGGCCTTTTTCCTTTTCTTTTGAAATTCTCTTTAAATTTTGTTCAGCAAAATGTATAAAAACATTATGGACTAAGCTCCATGCACACTGGTTTAAAATTGCTGCTTCTAGAGGAGTTTGCGTTCTGCCTGTAGAAGCAGCTCAATGTTATCCTATGTGTCCATGCACATTAGGACGATTACAGGCATTTTTTGAGCTTGTGTTAAGAGGCAGGAAAAACACCTTCTGGTTTGCATCTCTGATTGGAGCCTTCTAGCAGAAAAAAATCTCTAAACTTTCCCAAGCTGTGTAAAAAAACACTCAACGTTTTGTTTGTTTTTAAGCCCAGTGTGCATGGAGCATACCAAACTCATTGTATTGTAAACACACTAAGGCTCGATTTACACTTCCACAACTTGTCATGCGACTTGAGAGTTCAAAGTCACATGACAAGGCGCACGCTATTAAAAGCAATGGAACGGTTCTAGTCGCAGCGGACTCAGAAAAAGGTTCCTGTGCTACTTTGGGGGTGGACTTCATCGCAACTTGCATGGACTTCTGTTAATAAAGTCGCAAGCAAGCCGTAATGAAGTCATGCAGGATGTTGGCTGTCAAAGTTGCGTTGATGTGAACTAATACACCCCTACTAACAAATTTGAAACAATTAAAGTGGTGTTTCCATCCCAATATATATTTTTTTCATTGTGCTCATTAGACCTAAAAAAGGAAAATAAAAATATATATATTTTTTTTTTATTCATCTGGAAATGCCTGTTGCTATGCGGTGCCACGAAATCTGCCTTTGAAATCACCTAGGATTCTGACATCACCTCCCTCTAATGCTCCTGGGAAATGTGTGTCATCATTTCCCAGGATGCAGTGCGCTACCCAATTATCACTCCTCATCCAAGACTTCCAGGAAGTAAGTGCTTGTAGGCTTCACAATGCCCACAAGCAAAATGACAACCGTGTGGTTTTGAATAACTATGCGGAGCGGCGGCGGATTGTAAAATAGTAAGTGACCGGATTTATATTATAAAAACGCAGGATGAAAGGACATACATTTAAAAAATGCTAATTGTAGTTGGAACTCCGCTTTTATTATTTTCTTGAATTTCATGTTATCATAAACATATACACAACCTATTCTTTTTTTCCCCCTTCTCTCACTACTGTAACAATATTATTTATAAAGTTCACATGCTAAACATGTAAAATATTAAAGCTTTGCATCCAAAATCTGCTGTTCTCACAGATCTGAAACCAAGGTGGTCAGAAAAATTTGCATGTCTTTCAAATTTCCCACTCCAGCTCAAAACAAAACACAAACTTGTACATTTAATCTGTTTATGTGTTATGTAGATAGTAGATAGTTGCTTTGTGATTATAGCATTGGTTTCTTTTTATGAAGGTAAGCACATGGAAATGATCCGCTGTAATCCTTTGCTTGCTCATAAGGCAAGTATGCAAGGAAATGAGTAGCAGGTAAAAAACACTTTGTTTTTTTACTGGAAATAAAGTGAGTAATGCTCATTAGGAGTCATGTTAAATATATGAAAGTCTATTATTGGTTAGGTGGCGCTTTGAGGTACCTCAGGCTATCACTTCTGCCCTGTCTAAAAACACACATGAATAATCTACCAAATAAAGTAGATTACAGGGATTGTAAAATGATCACCTTGTAAAAAAACAACCCATTCAGTTTATAATAGAAATGAAAAACATTTTTGTGTAGATAAAAAAATAAAAACAAAAAAACGCACCATTATAAAAATACCATTTAAACCCTTCTCAGCGACATAAGGCCTCATGCACACGGGACATTTAAAAAACACCAGCACTGCTGCCAGGAAAAATCAGCACTAAAAATGCAGTTACCTGCATTAGTCTGCATTTTTTGCGTTTTCAGTAAAAAACACTCCCTATAAATGTAAAAAACACCAAACATGGCTTGTTATAACGTTTAGAAGCAGTACACCAAGCTTCCCAGTAAATGGCTGTGTCAGGACAAGTCTGATAATTGGAAGAGAGCAGGCTGAGTTCCCCAGCATAGCTAGAGAACTGACCAAGGTGTGCCCTCCTGCTTAGCGTTGTCAGTTTTTAAACAGGAAAGCAGAGGGACTAAAAGCGGGAACACCAGGGATTTAACATAAAGGAAGCAATACAAATAGAACTTTTTCAAAGTCAGTACAGTAGGCACATATCAGGAATATGAAGTGTTGGGGTAACAAATGCTTTAAAGCGGAGCTCCAGCCACGGTAAAACATTTTTTTAAAGTCAGCAGCTACTAACAGTGTAGCTGCTGACTTTAAATAAAGACACTTACCTGTCCTAGGCGCCCGCGCTGATGGGCCCCCCGATGCCGGTCCCACGATCGCTCCGGGTCCCGCGCCGCCATTCACAATATGGGAAACAGGCAGTGAAGCCGTACGGCTTCACTGCCCGTTTCCTACTGCGCCTGCGTGAGTCTCACGCTGGCTTGTGAATGGGCGCGCTGCTCTCTGAGAACACACACAGTTCCCAGGAAGCAGCGCGCCCATTCACAAGGAGGAGAAGAAGAAGAAAACACACCGCGGAGTGGAAGAGGCAGATTACGGACTTCCGCATAGCAACAGCTATTTCGGGTGAGTATTTATTTTTCAGGTTTTTTTTTTTTTTTTTTTTCAAACAACATTGTAAAATGTTGTTATACTGGGTGGAGCTCCGCTTTAAGTATATAACTATTAACAAAACTTAAGCTAGCGTTCAGTCAATCCCAATAATGTTCACTCTGCTGTTATCTGGTCATACAAGAAATATTGTCAATCGGTAGACCTGGTTGTCTGAAGAAAGCTGCCTTATATCCCCAAAAGAATGCATCTGCAAGGTCCCCCTGCTTCGGCTTCCAAAACTACCACTTCCCCTAAAAATACTACTTGCCTGGCTGTTATCCAATGGTTCAATACCTTTTGAGATACTATACCCCAATGATGATTACCAATCATTGGCACAAATTATTTTCTTACCAGTACATATATCATAAAACAAGCACAGTCCAGCACAAGCTCATGAAATGTTGGCGTTACCTGTATTTTCCTTTAAACGCTGGGTTCTGTGACATGTCTGTGCAAGATAGAAATGCCTTGCCTGTGAAATGCCTTTTGACCTTTCTACCCTTCTGCTCAATAACATTAGATCAGCCTAGGCAAAGCTGTGATGCCTAAAGATTTGCTGATGGTGTCAAAAAGAGGTCAGTGTAGAATGTGCAGTTGGAAGGATATTCTTTAGATGGATTCCATCTGGGAAGATATTTTTTAGATGCCATCTGTCATAAAACACATCATCTAGGTGAAAAGCCATAGACAGAAGCTGCCACTCATTTATTTAGCCTTGACCTGCACACTGCTATAGGTCTTGACATCACATGCACTGAAACTGAACGGAATCTGCTTCACTGTCCTGGAATGAATATGCAAAAAGGCAACATCTAGCGAAGGTTTCCAACAAGGAAATATTGCACTGCGACTTAATTCTTTATAATGCACACCTGTACCTAAAACTATCACATGGTTCAACAAGGCATGTGCCAGCATTAGCAAATCAAATTATGCAATTGTATCATGAGTAAACAGACAAATGCTTCCGAGGAGCTCCTTCGTGTGCCCTACAGCCTAGGCAGGCTACATCACATGGTCCCTGGTTACAAGAAGCTGCATATCATAAGAGACAACACCAAACCTGGTCTCAACAAGACACTGGCTGGTAGATTTATAGCGATACAAGATGACTTGCAAAGCAGAGCCTCTGTAAAAGGCTACTAAACAGGAAGCAGAGCCTGGAAACATAATGAGCACATGTGGTTGCCGCCATGTAGCTATGGAACTATAATCCACACAGAAGCTTATAAAACATTTGGATACTCACATTATATTCTATTAAAAGCAGAGTTCCAGTTATATAAAACCAAATCGTTTTGGATAGATTAGGGAATACTAAAGATGCCTGTCAGGTTTTTTCTTTGGTAAATTTGAAAAAAAAAAAAAAAATCTCATAGGTACAAAATACTTTGTGGATATCAACCGTAACGGGACAAAAATACATCTTCATCAGGGCTTAAACAAAAGTAGCAAAAATGGGTCTATTCGAGTCAAAACAAAAAGAAGTTCTTGGCACAAGAAAAAAAAAAAAAAAAGAAAACCTCCAAGGCAAAAGGAAATCCCTCGCAGGTCTCCGGCTCCTGCAACAACTGAATTTTTTGGGGGATTTTATATTACTTTCTGTATGCGAGACAATGGTTTCTGAAACAAATGGAGGGTGAAAAATGAAAAAAAAAAAGTGTCCCAGAAAGCAGCCTGCCCATTCACAAAGCACCGCGCCGCTCGCACATGCACAGATTTTTATTTTTTGCGCTATATACAAAAATAGAGCGACATTTTTGGAAAAAAATCAATATTTTTTACTTTTTGTTATAATAAAAAACCAATAAACTAAATTTTAGTCAAACATTTAGGCCAAAATTTATTTAGCCGCATGTCTTTAGTAAAAAAAAAAAAAAAAAAAAAAAAAAAAAAATCGCATTAAAAAAATTAGCTACCTAGCGGGAACAGCGACACTAATACAGCGATCAGAAAAATGATCGCTTAGTGATGCTGGCAATAGGGAGTGAAAGGGTTAACTAGGGCAGTGATCAAGGGGTTAAAACTTTATTGGGGGGGGGCTACCCTGACACTAACACTGACTGACTGTCACACTGTCTGTCACACTGACACTAAATACAGTAATCATACATGTATGATTACTGCATTCAGTGACACTGTGACAGGGGGGAGGGGGGGGGGGCGATCGCGGGGGTTAAATGTGATTTTGTGTGTGTGTAGTGTAGTGTTGGTGCAGGACTTACTTGTTGTGTTGTGATCTCTCCTCAGCGGCGCTTGAAACAAACGCCGAGGGAGAGATCACGTCGCTTCCTCCTTCCTGTGTTTACACAGGAGGAGGAAGTGACAGGTCAGGCGGGCGCGCGCATTGGCTGGGAGCGATCCGGAGGGGGCGGATGAAAACGGATAGCCGCCCCCACTTGTCGGATCGCTCCTGCAGCCGCGCGGACCGCCGCATGTACGGGGGGGGGGGTCCGATCGGACCCCCGATCCCCCCCAAGGCACCAACGTATATATACGTTGATGTGCCTGTCGGTGCCATTCTGCCGACGTAAATGTACATGCGGCGGTCCTTAAGTGGTTAAACCCGTATCCAATTCTCATAAGTGTGAATCCAGCCTTAGATTAAGCCCTGATCATTTTTTTGCCTCTGACTTTTGTGTACCTATTTTGTAAGAAAAACATAATTATACCTCAGACAGGAGGCTCATATCTTATGCATTAATCTTTCTTTATTAATGCTCACAGCAGAAACAAAACTGATCAGTATTCACGCTTTTCTAAAAATAACATGAAACAGAAAAGCTGAAACTTGAAAACTAGAAAGAAACTACGTTTCCCAGCAGTCCTTGGGTCTGTGACCCCTCACTCTGGCCTCTGCATATAAGGACTGCTCCTCCCCTTCCTATTCCTCTTTCTTTCTGCTCACAGGAGAGATAAGTATTGCACTGCTGCTAGTTATCTGTGAGGTGTTTTAATTTTGCTTTTACTTTTACTTTTACTTGTACAAAACCTGTGTAACCTTATTATAACTTATTATTATAACCTAGTGCTTATTACTGAACATTGTTCGTTTATATAACATCTAACAGGTGTAGTACCCCTCTCCCTGGCAGGCCCCCTCCTTCCCATAGGTCAGGATCTGAGGTGGTGATTTATCATCACCCAGTTACTTAGCATTCTATAACTGCACTGCCAGAAGGCAATGTCTGAGGACCGCTCTGTCCCCTTGAAGGGACCTGAAGTGCCTCTGGAGCCATCATGCATGCTTAACGCTGCACAGATTCAGGACCTGGTAGCCAGGTCTGTGCAAGCTGCCATGGCAGCCGTGGCGTTACCCTCGGGTTCACAACAAACCCCCAGGGTTGCCCCCACCATAATTGAAGAACCTCTAGTAAAAAGAGGGAAATCCTCCCAAAAGAGGAAGCATTTGGCTCATATCGAGGACTCCCCGGCAGGGGAAGCAAACAATGTGCACAAGGCTCTCCCTCACCCGGATTGCCACCCCCCCACGCACCCACCGGACCCCTTTCAACCCCTGAGCCTCAGGGAGTCATGCATGAGGCGTACATCCGCCAGGCGGAACAAACCGGACTCCTACGTACTCGACTCAGACGATATTTCATCTGACGAGTCCTCAGAAGCCGGATTCTCGGGGTCCGAGTACGATGACAATGATGATATGGGTGCTGGGTCAATGGCGATCCCACACGACGCCAAACCTGATATTCAGGGCAATACAATCACAGACGCTCTGGGAGAACCTCTCTTCCATCCAGATGCCATATCTCACCCGCGGTCGGGAGATTGGGCTCCCCTGCCCCACGTGTCCCAATACGTGGAACTCTGGACCCGCAGATCGCTGGATAGAGCTAACCGAAATAAATTGCGGGCGGAATGCCCACGCCCTTCCCTACCCAGTAAGGTGGCATGTACACCAGACATTGATCCCGTCTTATCTAAGTACCTGGCCAAATCAGGGAAATTCCCCAAGAAGGGGATAGATCGCTCATTCAGGAGCATCCAGGACCGGGTCCTCGACATGTTGGGCCCACTGACAAAAATCCTTAACTTGTCTGAGCAAACAGCTGCCTCAGCACAAGAGGTTGATGTGCAACAACTTCGGGGGTGGGCCCAGAGGGCCATATGCCTTTTAGGTAACGCCAACACGGCATGCTCCACGGAGCGCAGACGCTCCATCCTCATGCGCCTGGATCCACAACTGGCCCACCTGGCGGAGACCGAACCGGGACCTTCTGCTGAAGGCCTACTATTTGGGGACTCCCTTGTTAGGGACATTAACAAATTCGTTGGACTATTCAATAGTCTCGACTAAGCTCAATCGTCCCTCAAAAGGGCAGGCAACCAAAAGGTTTTTGCTAGGGCCGGCAGAGGTAGGGGCCGCTCTGCCGGCCGAGCTGGTTACTCCAGACCATTTAATAGGGCTCCCGCCCAGCAACATTACGCTCAGACTCCTGCCTCCTATACCACGGTGGCACAACCCGCACCGTTCTTTTCCACCACGTGGCAGACCATGGAGAGGACGTGGGAGCAGAGGTGACCCCAGATCCCGTCCATACTCCGGTAAGTCCTCTTCTGACTCCAAGTTTTTCCACCTCTGTAGGGGGAAGACTACGTTTTTTTTATCCACGCCTGGTCTGCGATTACGGCAGACGCATGGGTGATAAACACAGTCACAGGGTTCCAGATAGAACTGTTGTCCTGCCCTCAACTGGGCATTATTCCTCCCCCCCATTCGTTTCACTGCTCAGAACATTGCACTCATAGACAACGAGTTGGGAGAACTGATTTCCAAACAAGCAGTGCTCGAGGTAGACCCTCTCCCTGGGGTTCATAAGCAGTCTTTTTATAGTCAAAAAGAAGGGGGGAGGTTACCGCCCCGTGATAAATCTCCGGGCCCTGAATCAAAACGTCACATACCGTCACTTCAAGATGGAGGGTATCCATTGCCTCCGAGACCTCCTCCACCCGGGGGATTGGCTGGCAAAGGTGGACTTAAAAGATGCATATCTCACAGTCCCCGTACATCCGGAGTCACAACACCTACTCCGATTCAAATGGTGGGATCGCACGTGGCAGTTTACATGCCTACCGTTCAGGTTCAGGCTGTCATCGGCCCCATGGTGCTTCACCAAATTACTCAAGCACGTGGTAGCCGCGTTGCGGAGCAGGGCGTTCGTCTGATTATTTACCTAGACGATATCCTTATCATTGCGAACTCAAAATCTCAGACCCACGTAGGCTGGACCGTACGTCTCCTGCAGGACCTAGGCTTCCTCATCAACATGGAGAAGTCTATTCTAGCACCATCCCAGAGCATGGAGTTTCTCGGTTTCCTGGTAGATACCAACCAGGCGGTCTTGCGTTTACCCAAGGCAAAACTTGCTCTGATCCGCAAAGAGATCAGAGCAGTACTGCGCAAGCAATCCCTATCTTTACGGGTATTAGCCAGAATAGTGGGCCTCCTGGCCGCATCCATACAGGCCGTCTTCCCGGCCCCTCTCCATTACAGAGCCCTTCAACGCCTCAAAATCCTTCACCTGAGACAAGGTCTCCGTTATGCAGACGAGATTCCACTCTCCGCAGAGGCCAGGACGGAACTGAAGTGGTGGCTCGGTCATGCCGTCGATTGGAACGGCAAGACAATCTTCAATTCCTATCCGGACGTCGTCTTAGAATCCGACGCAAGTGGGGCGCTCGATTCGGAGAGATTTCAACAGGAGGGATCTGGTCAGTCAGGGAATCCTTCCTACACATCAATGCCCTAGAGCTACTAGCTGCCCTCTTCGCGGTTCAGAGTTTTCTCTCGAAGAGATCAAACTGTTGCGTATTGCTACGCATGGACAACATTTCAGCGGTACAATACGTCAACCGTTTGGGGGGCACCAGGTCCAAAATTTTGTCGGATACCGCCAAGGCATTATGGCACTTCTGCCTGGCCAGGAATATCGTCCCCATGGCGGAGTACATTCCGGGATCCTCCAATATCGTGGCGGACTGGAACTCCAGATACATTACCGATTCCAGCGAGTGGCGGCTAGACCGCTCGACCTTCATCAGTATCATCCATCTCTGGGGACCACTGTCCATAGACTTGTTCGCCTCCAGACTCAACCATCAGTTGCCCCAATTCTTCAGTTGGAGGCCGGACCCAACGGCAACAGCGGTGGATGCTTTCCGCCAATCCTGGACGGGGGGGACGCATTACGCGTTTTTCCACCATTCCAGCTGATATGCCGGACCTTATTGCAGATCGCTACCCAGGGAGCCAAGGTGGTGTTGATTGTGCCCTGGTGGCCAACACAACCGTGGTTTCCTCTTCTGTTGGAAATGGTAATCGACCTTCCCAGGGTCTTGCCCTCGTTTCCAGTCCTCCTTTCACACCCGTCCAAAGACATACACCCGCTAATTTCAGACGGCTCTCTGACCCTCCTAGCCTGCCTGGTCTCAGGATGCCAGACGCTGACGGAGGCCTTTCACAGTCAGCTAGAGAGCTTCTCGCCCTGGGCCCCCGGGACTCGATCGGCGTATAGGTCAGCCTGGGGAATCTGGGTGCGTTGGTGTAGTCAACGACAGGCTGATCCGATACATACCCCTGTAGCACTTATAGTGAACTTCCTGGCGGAGGCTTTTGATACCGGTAGAGCGTACAGCTCCATTAACGTGTATCAATCAGCTATTTCGGCTTACCATCACCCTGTGGATGCCTTGCCGGTGGGTAGACACCCTCTCATTTGCAAACTAATGAGAGGTATCAAGTTTAAACGACCTCCTCGTCCCAAATACCTATCAACCTGGGACGTATCCAGGGTCCTAGACATGCTATCCACGTGGGATGACAATGAGGACTTGTCTCTCAAACATCTCACGTACAAACTTACGATCCTCCTCTGTCTTATCTCGGTCAAAAGGGTTTCAGATGTTAGAGCACTGGATATTTCCAGGCGACAATTTTCGCCCCTAGGAGTTAGGTTCTCGGTCGTGCGTAGGACCAAGACCGGCATTCAGTCGGTATTCTATACTTTCTTTTCGGATCGTCCGCGCTTATGTGTCGTCAAGTGCCTGCAGGCCTATGAAACGCGTACCGCCGAACTTCGTTCTCCATCTTCGCCCCAATTATTGGTTTCCTACGTCCAACCTCATCGCCCGGTGACTTCTGCCACTCTAGCGCGCTGGGTCAGGTCGACTATGGACATGGCGGGTATAGATACCACTAAATTCGGCGCACACTCCACTAGAAGTGCAATGGCTACTAAGGTGGTCTCGGCCGGGGGATCTCTGTCAGATCTTCTACTGGCGGCGGACTGGTCCTCGGAGACCGTTTTCCGCTCCTTTTACTTCAGACCGGAAACACATGTGTCTATGGCCGCTTTGGGGTAATCTGATGTATATTGTCTTCATTTTCTGTAAGAAATGCTAGCTTTGAACTTGCATAAGATATGAGCCTCCTGTCTGAGGTATAATTTCGAGATTTTCCTAGCTTGTGACGGAAAATATTGATTATATGAAGACAGGAGGCGAGTATCTTCCCTCCCTACCCTACCCTATTATGGTTCCTTCTACTCTCTTACAGGATACTGAACACGTTCGACTGCGTTCAGGAAGGTCGAAGACACGTTCCTTCTAACATGGTTTCGTTTCCAAAGGCCCGGTTGGCCGTAGAAGCTGTCGGTTGGTCCCCGTTGGGACGAATGTTACCCCGCGTACAACGGAACGTCTGGGATTCAGAAAAGGCCGGCCAGCCGAAGTCCGAAGTGAGTTGGGGGACCCAGAGACTGGTGAATCATTTTCAATTCGTTTGGAAGTTCGCATGAAGAAAGAGGAATAGGAAGGGGAGGAGCAGTCCTTATATGCAGAGGCCAGAGTGAGGGGTCACAGACCCAAGGACTGCTGGGAAACGTAGTTTCTTTCTAGTTTTCAAGTTTCAGCTTTTCTGTTTCATGTTATTTTTAGAAAAGCGTGAATACTGATCAGTTTTGTTTCTGCTGTGAGCATTAATAAAGAAAGATTAATGCATAAGATACTCGCCTCCTGTCTTCATATAATCAATATTTTCCGTCACAAGCTAGGAAAATCTCGAATTACCTATCAACTATGATACATTCGCCAATCTTATTTTGGACCCTTTCACACAGGTGTTCCGATAACATCCACCCGTTTAACAACTAGAAAAGCCAGGAAAATGTTCTAAATTATTTTTGTTACGTTATTTAAAATGGGAACCCAAACAGATAGCGATGTTTCTCAAATTTGACTGCAAAAGGTGGACATACACTTTAAAAGTGATTGTAAAGACACATTAACTTACTGGTATACCCTCTGGTTTATTAAAGGCAAAACTATAGTGTGTGTTGATTTGAAAATTATGCTAAATACCTTTTCTCACACCGCCCCTGTGCAGTCACGTGATCCCCTCTGCTCTCATTCCTTGATCTAAAGAGAGCAGTGGGAGGAGCGAAGATACCTCTCCGACATCAGCCAGCAGTGCCAGAAGGTATTTAGCATTATTATAAAACACACACACACTGTAGTTCATGTCTTTATAAACCAGAGGGGATACAAGTCATTGTGTTAGATATTGCAGTGGAATAGTGGCAGGAGGGGAGGAGATCGGTTCTCGCACGGACTAGGAAATGACAGGGCAGGGAGGGGGAGAGTGACCACACACCCGGTTGATGAAAGGACATAAACTGACCACAATATCATGGATCAGCAGCCACGATTACCGTAGTTCACACACACGCACGCGATCAAGCAGGTATTTTATAGCCTAGAATGGGATAAATGACACTGCAGAAGAACTATGCCATTTATCATGCTTTAAAGGAACCGGATCATTTCTTTTTGTTTGAATATTAAACAGCCACAGCCTACTTCATGAAACGTAAAAATTTGGATTTGCAATAATAAAATAAGTTTATACATCCTGGGTTTACTACAGCATTCATCACAATTATGTGTACTAATTTTATTTAACCCTTTTCTTTACCGGCACATTGTAAAATGATGCCGGCAGGAACCCTCCCTCGATCAGGGTGGACGTCATATGACGTCCTTTGTTCCCAGGGATCTAGGGCGTGCGCGCCCGCGGCACCGCTCGTGACCAGCAGCCGCTTTTGCCGTCGGGCATCCCGCGATTGCCGATGATCACGGCAGGAGTGTGGATCTGTGTGTGTAAACTCACAGATCCACCTCCTGTCAATGGTGAGGAGACTGATGTGTGTTCCCAGTACAGAGGAACACACATCGGTCTCCTCCCCTTGTGAGTCCACTCCCCCCTACAGTTAGAACACACTTCAGCGAACATTTTATCCCCTTCAGCGCCCCCTAGCGTTAACCCCTTCTCTGTCAGTCACATTTACACAGTATTCAGTACATATTTATAGTACTAAACGCTGTGTAAAATTGAATGGTCCCAAAAACGTGTCAAAAGTGTCTGATGTGTTCGTCGCAATGTCACAAAAAAAAAAAACTAGTAAAAAAAATAAAATAAAAATGCCATAAATCAGCTATTTTGTAGACACTATAAATGTTGTGCAAACCAATCAATATACGATTATTGCGATTTTTTTAAACAAAAATATGTAGAAGAATACGTATCGGCCTAAACTGAGGAAAAAAAAAAATAAGTATTTTAAAAGCAATTGTCATTCAAAGTGCAACAGCGCTGAAAACTAAAAATTGGTCTGGGCAGGAAGGGGGTGAAAATGCCCTGTATGTAAGGGGTTAACAAAGACTAACTTACGGAACTATACTGTGCAGTAAACATGTGGAGTTGACAACATGATATAGAAGCTAGTGGGATAAAAAATGATCAAGAAGCAAAAAGGAAGTGAGGTACACAAATCACAGATCTCCCTCTATATATAAAAAAGAAGGATTTAGAATCTGACAAAAGGGTTGGTCTTCAGCAATTAGCACACTCAAAACATCATCAAACCTCATGAGACCAGGAGTCAGAAGTAGCAGTGCCTTAGATCTCACACAACAGAAATACAAATATGAGACGGTAAGCCCAGGAATGTCTCGACACCTTCACCCGCCAATGCCAGGAAGGGCACTGCTAATTTTCAGAAGGAATTTAAGGAAAAATGCTAAGATTTTACTGCTCTACTTAGTCACATTTAACATTTCTAGGTGTTCCCTATAGCACGGAATTGGAAAATATCCTGGACTGCCGCACTCTGTTCAAACAACGTCTTTATTGGATAAAATCAGATCAAAACATAATCCAAAATGGTGCAGTCAAGATGAAAAAGTGGACAACAGGACAAAAAAATAGCTAACATGTTTCACAGCGTAAGATGCTTACTTATAGCTCACATCAATTCTTCACTTTTTAAATTTAAGTTTTAAAATCAAGCAACCGCAAGTGACAAATATTTAACCCCAGAGAAAATTAAGAGTTGTTGAAAAATTCAGAAAACAAGCAACGACGCCAACTTCTGTACTTCTGGGACCCAAAGAATCTCCCTCACAAAATACTAGTTGTGTACAATATCTCTACAGAGCAAGAAGAACCAAAATGTGGCTGGGTATCCATGACAAGTGGACAAAACCATGCAACCATTCATTTACCAGGGTAAATTCATATGACAAAATTAGAATCTTGTCCAATTAAAATCCACCCATGCCCCCACAATATTAGGATCAATACTCAATTCCACTATGAACGTATTATTGTGCTCAACTCTGACAACCACATATCCTTTAACCATAAGTGGTCTGCCTGGTCTCAATTGTACATTTGACAAGAACTGTTGATAGAGTTTTAGCAGCTTCATTTTTATATGGTGCACAGAATTTTTCCGTTCGTTCTATACCCTACCCAACTTTATTCCCCCCCCCCCCCCCCTTTAAATGGGTTGCAAAGGTAAAAGTTAAAAAACATCTGACAGCAGTGCCCCCCCCCCCCCCCCCAAGCCCCCGTTTTACTTACCTGACTGGTCGAAATTTCCGGGCGCGTGCTTGTCATCCTGTTCGGTTCCCAGCCTGGTCGTTGATTGGCTAGGCTGGGCAGATTGATAGCAGCGCAGCCATTGGCTGGCGCTGCCGTCAATCACAGCGGATGGCTATGGCCGCCGCTGTATCACGGGAGCGTGCTCGCAAAAGCTTTCCACCATGCTCGCTCGCATGAAGGTAGAAAGCTTTTGCGAGGAGGAGCCGAGACAGCCGCCAAGAGACCCAAGACAGTGTTCGGGGACACTGTGCAAAACGAGTTGCACAGTGAAGCCAAGTATAACATGTTTGTTATTTAAAAAAAAAAAAAAAAAAAAAAAATGATTGGAACATATTATGTTGTCTGATACTTACCTATCCATCACATGAAAAGCCAGAACTGCTAAGCTTTGCCGAAATATTGGTACATTGTGTTGATTTTTTTCCACAATATGTGGTTATGAATAAATATACACAAATGAAAAAAAGGAGAACCCGACGCTGGTTGTACGACCCTTTTTAATGCACATTTCTTTTTAAACTTTGACATTGTAAAGTTTCCAAAACTTTAGGAAAAAAAAAAAAAAAAAAAAAAACTTTGTTTTAAGGAGCTGGTCACATGATTTTTTTATTTATGTAATTTAAATTGATTGAAGTGGACTTTGCTGGCGGTGCCGTCGCTTATTCTAAAAATCGCATACAAATCCGGTGAAAGGCACACGGATGTGGTGAAGCTCTATCAGGACTCCAAACACGCTGGCACCATTTCAAAAGGCATTCAGATTCCATGAGCTTGAATCTAATTTGAAGCACAATATGAACACACAGGAAGCCGATAGAAATTCACAATTACATACAGAGTACGGAGGCGGGAAGTCTTTTGCCACATGTTAGCACATTTAAAAAAAAAGAAAAAAATCTTTTCAACACAAAACTTTTGTGCATTTCACAGAAATAAAAACAGGTTAACAAAAAGTAGCTTTCCAATTAAAAACGGAATTACCAACTTGAAGTAAACTTGAAATAAAATCTTTAGGAACATTTTGTCTAAACGTTTTTAAAAAATGTTTTTCCCCTCAAAAACTGTGCACAGATTCACTTAATACTTAAGCATTCTTTCAGTAAGTAATGTGAGCCAGAGGCGGCAAAATAAGCCATGGAAGACTTTTTTTTTCTACTCTGACCTTTGCCATTGTAACTCTGTGAACTTCCTTGATATAACTGGCTCTGATCGTAGCGGCATGTCCTTTAGTTTTCAACCCTTGTGATATGGCCAAGTTAATAAAAAATATAGGGCAAACTGGAAATCTAGTAGAAACGCAAGACAGTCAAATCACTACCTACGCCTGCATTATAATTTTAGTCAGGCCTTTTTGTTAATTGAATCCAAGTTATTATGTTAGGATTGTAATAACTATACACCACGAGTTTACATATTTTACATTTTTGTGATGACAGGCATTGGAGATATTAAGTGCCCCTGTCATACAAACATAGGCAACATTAAAAGTGGCCTTTCCAATAAAAGTTTGGGCCCTCTCCCCTTATTAAAATCACTAGCAGAGATGGTAGGTCCAAAAAGCTTCATAGTGCGATGTACTGTCCATGAGGCATATAGCTTGAAAATTCCCCTGGAAATAGAAAATTTGATAGCCAAAAGATGATTTACTTAAGCTGTAAATCAGGGGTGCCCTACCAGTGGCCCGCGACCTTCTCTAAGATGGTGGGGTTAGCAAGCCCAGATCACGGTTTGCCAACCCACCATCCCAGAGCATCAGTTTTGTGAATAAAAATGGCGATAGAGGAAGCAAGGGGCTGTGCAGCAGAGCCACATAAGCTGATGTTTCCTGTATAGCGCAGGCTCCTATCACAAACAGAGTGATACCAAATGCACTGTGTTTTAGCCTGCAGGTTTGGTGCACTTTCAGACAGTGCACAACACCGCCAGGAAGTTAATAGAAGTCTATGGAAAAGTGCTCTGCATCTGCGGTCCGGGTAAACCACAGCACATCAGTGTGAAAGCAGCCTTAGTCCCTTTCACATGATCAGTTCGACCCAATTGGACCCTCCATTTACCTCTATGGAACAGCAGATGTAAACAAACTTGTTTCCGTTTACACCCGCCTACCTCCAATCTGATCTGCTAAAAAACAGAAGGGTATCTTTCCCCTTCCGTATGGGCAGATTGAAGAGCCCATATTGTGGCCCGCAACCAATTACCAAGTAGCTCAAGTGGCACTCTTCAAAAGATTGAGCACCCCTGCTGTAAATGAAGAAAACCATAGTTAAAGCGGAGCTCCACCCAGGAAAACAACATTTTCACATGTTGTTTAAAAAAATTAAATAAAAAAAACCTGAAATACTCACCCGAAATAGCTGTTGCTATGCGGAAGTCCGTAATCTGCCTCTTCCACTCCGCGGTGCCTTTTCTTCTTGTCCTTCTCCTTGTGAATGGGGCGCGCTGCTTTCTGGGAACTGTGTGTGTTCTCAGAGAGCAGCGCGCCCATTCACAAGCCAGCGTGAGACTCACGCAGGCGCAGTAGGAAATGGGCAGTGAAGCCGTACGGCTTCACTGCCTGTTTCCCATAGTGTGAATGGCGGCGCGGGACCCGGAGCGATCGTGGGACCGGCATCGGGGGGCCCATCAGCACGGGCAAGTAGGACAAGGTAAGTGTTCTTATTTAAAGTCAGCAGCTACACTGTTAGTAGCTGCTGACTTTAAAAAAAATAAAAAAATCGCGGCTGGAGCTCCGCTTTAACAAGTGCCACCTTTTATCCTCTTCTTTCCTGGGCAAGATCTCAACATTTCAGAAAGGAAAAAAAAAAAAAAAAAAAAAGGAAGAACCATTATCAGGGAGTGGTACGCAATTCCTGGTTTTTAGGCTCCATGCACACTGGGCTTAAAAAAAAAAAAAACAACAACATCTGTTCTCTTTGGAGTAAAAAACGTTCATAGAGAGTATTTTTTGTACAAAGTTTAGACGAGTTTGGGAGAGTTTTACGTTTTTTCTGCCAGTGAGGTACAATCAGAAACGCAAATGAGACAGTTTTTTTTCTGCCTCTAAACGTTGATCTCAAAATATGCCTGTAAACATCCTAATGTGTATGGACATATAGGATAACATTGAGTTGATTCTACAGGCAAAACACAAAACTCCTGTAGAAGAAACGATTTTTACGCCAGTGTGCATGGAGCCTTACGCCGCATACAAACGATCGGAAATTCTGACAAGAAAACCATGGATTTTTTTCAGACTGAATTTTGGCTCAAACTTGCATACACAAGACTTGATTCCGAGCATGCAAGTTTTTTGTGTGTCGGAATTGCTTACAGACGATTGGAATTTCCGACAAGAACTTTTCCCATCGGAAAATTTGAGAACCAGCTCTCAAAATATTTGCTATTGGAAATTCCGACAAAAAAAGTCAGAAGGGGCCTACACGCGGTCGGAATTCAGACCAAAAGCTCACATGGAACTTTTCTTGTCGGAAATTCCGATCGTGTGTATGCGGCATTAGAATGCTAAATCATATGGCCAAAAACTGTTTATGTTGCATACAAAATTGGGAATTCTCACCATTAATACATTTAGGCCTGATTCACACCTATGCATTTTTACTGCTTTTTGCACTGCAGCCCATTTAACAAGGTTTCCTATGGAACAAATTCTGTAGTGCAAATCTACAAAATGCAAAAAAAGCACAAAAATAAATAAAAAATAAATGCATAGGTGTGAATTTAGCCTTAAAGAGTAAAACCATTTGGTGGAGAAGAAAAAACAATTTCCCACTGGGTGATCAATGTATATTGCTGGAAATTTTGATTTTTTTTTTGCAGACTCCTACCATTTCTGCTCTGAAGAATCTTTGTTTCACTTTGGGGTCGATTTACTAAAACTGGAGAGTGCAAAATCTGGTGCAGAAGCGCACGGTAGCCAGTGTCTAACTTTAGATTGTTCAATTAAGCTTTGACAAAAAACGTGGAAGCCGATTGGTTTCTATGCAGAGCTGCACCAAAATTTTGCACTCTCCAGTTTTAGTAAATCAATCAGCATGTTGAAGGAGTTAAAGGAACACTATTTTTTTTTAAAATAACAAACATGTTATACTTACCTCCACTGTGCAGCTCGTTTTGCACAGAGTGTCCCCGAAAACTGTCTTCTGGGGTCCCTCGGCGGGTGTCTCGGCTCCTCCTCGCAAGAGCTTTCCACCTTCATGCGAGCTCGCATGGTGGAAAGCTTTTGCGGGCGCGCTCCCGTGATACAGCGGCGGGCATAGCCGCCGACTGTATCACTCGGCCCAAATGCCCCCACGGAGGGGCGAGAGGCCCCTCGTGTGGATAGGCTACAGGCGCGAGCAAACTTTCGACAGGCCCTGGAGCTCTGGAACAGGATGCAGCTGCACAGCGATGGCTCTCAGTAAGAAGACTACCTGACTGAGGGCCCCATTCTTCTGCTACTCTCCCTGGGACACATAGGTCCGGCTAGCGGACCCCTCCACGCTGCCCAAAGTACATACAAGTCACAGTGCGGGCTCTGAAAGAGGCGCCGGAGCTCGGGCACAAAATTCAGCAAAGGGGACTTTTCCACCACTGCCAGACCCCCCCTCCCCCCCACTGATCTCCCGATGCGGGTCCGTACCACACGGAGCTCCCACAGGGCCTCACAGACTGGTCTCATGGACTCAGCCGAGTCCTGACCCCCCTGGCTGGCGGAAGTCATGGCGGCCATTGCCACTTGCTTGTCCACGTTACCAGCAAAAATAGAGATGGACGTGGACCTTATCCGCCAAGACATGGACAAACTTAGGGCCAGAGTAGCAGAGACCGAACAAAGAGTGAGCAACACTGAAGATACGGTCGCAGAACATGTCGCAGTGCTCCGCACTCTTCACACCAAACTGAAAGCCCTGGAGTACAGAGCCAAAGATGCTGAAAATAGAAACCAGCGGAACAACCTTTGCATAGTCAGCCTACCCAAGGGAGCAAAGGGGAATAACCCCACAGGCTTCATAGAAGGTACGATGCGTACCCTCCTCCCTGAGGCTTGCATGTCAGCCCATTATGTGCTGGAAAAGGCGCACTGCATTCCACCCAAGCCGAAACCCCCTGGAGCTCAACCGTGAACCTTCATTCCCCGCCTGCTCAAGTTCCGGGATAGAGACAAAATTCTCCGTGCCTCCAGGCTTGTGGGCGATACCAGAATGCCAAGTTGATGATTTTCCCCCCGACTATTCGCTGGACACCGAGAACCTCAGAAAATCGTTTGACCGTGTCAAAGCGGCACTGAGGGCAGGCAACAGCGGCTACAGTGTCCTCTTCCCAGCCCGTCAGATTCCAGGACGGAGAGATGACTCGCCTCTTCAACAATCCCTGGGTGGTGTCTGGCTGGACTCGCTGCCGCAGGCCCACTGATCAGGCACATGGTACCTCAATTGCTCTGAGCTTTGCCCGAGCCTGGGCCTGTGTAGTCCACAGTCTGACACACGGACGGAGAGTCCACACCTTTTGTGCCCTGTTTATACCAATGGTGTGTACTGCTCCGATACTGGAGGTTAGCCCCCACTGATATGGGAGCCCAAGTTAGCGCACCCTTGGCAGGGACATAGTCAGGAGATCATTGTGGCCTGCCGCCTCCTTTTGTTTGTTTTTTACCCCTCCTGTGGCATTCGGGGCTATACCATGTATGCCCACCCACTACTGGCTACTGGATCAATTTTACTGCTGGGACGTATTCCTGTTTGCTTTTCTCCTTTTGGACCCCTGTCCCTTGCAGCTTGTTGCATTGCCCAGCGGATGTCTCACACTTAGAGAGCTGATCAGACTGTTGCTTGGCCCCCCCCAGAATGCATCTGGGGGGCAGAGTTCGCCTCTTGCAAGCAAGGGGTTAGGTGGGGTGGGAGCGGGGATGGTTTCCCTAATGGGGCCATTTTTATTTTTCTGTTTTGGGGTTTTTATGTAGTACTGTTTTTGTTTGTTACGCAGATAATTGATATTTCAGCTTTACTCGATGCTCAGATGTGTACATCCTGGGTCTGGGGGTCAGGTCATGAAGCTGGGAAGGGTTGTCATCCTAAACTCCCTATTACCTTCATAGTTTATGTCCACAGTTAATATCTTGTCATGGAACACTAGGGGACTAAACTCGCCAACCAAGCGCTCCTTGGCGTTCCAATTTATTAGAACCTACAACCCTCATATTTGCGTCCTACAAGAAACACACCTTATGGGGAGTATCATTTTATCTCTTAAAAAAAAAAAAACATGGGTGCGCTACCTTCGTCACTCTACATACTCTAGTTATGACAGGGGGGGGGGGGGGGGTCAGTGTCCTGGTCCTTTAAATCCCTCCCGTTCCGGCTCCTGGATTTGTCCCTTGACCCAGATGGTAGGCATATTATAATCCATGCTGTGATTTACTCTTTGGCCTGGACCATTGTGGGCCTATATCTGCCCCACCAGCCTCATTGTCGCTATTGAATCAGGTGACTAGTAGGATGGCTGAGTTCACCTCTGACAATACTGTGATTTTAGGTGACTTTATGCATTATTCCGGATTAGCTGACTGGGCAGATATCTATGGATTGACTGATGTGTGGAGGTGGAGGCACCCTCAGGCTGGGGCCTATACATGCCACTCAGCCTCCCATAGGACATTCTCCCGCATTGATCGGGTTTATGCTGGGGGCCCCGGTCCTGCCGAGAGTCACTGACATACACATATTCCTCCAGTGATTTCTGACCATGCTCCAATGCTCCTGCCTCTTCATCTTTCAGTGGGCCCTAATGTTAGCCTGTGGAGACTGTCCAGGTTCTGGGTTACGGATATTAATACGGATGTTCAATTTCAGACTGAGCTGACGGGTTATTGGGCAGCTAATGCTGGCACGGCGGATGCCACAATTGTGTGGGATGCCTTTAAGGCCTCCATGAGAGGACATTACCAGACCATCATTGCCAAAGTTTGTAGGGAGTGCAGGGCAGAACTGGTGAGGGCGGAGGGAGAGGCGGCCAGGGCAGAGGAAAATTTCATTAGATCCCGGGATCCCCAACAATATACCCAACTGCAGCCCCTGATTGGGGAGGTCCTTAGTCTCCGTACCGCTCTTACACAAAATAAATTACTTGCTCAGTCCGGGACTGCTGGCCTGGCGTTCTAGGGAACAGGTGGGAGGGGCCCCCGAGGATTATGGGCCCCACAGGGGAACCGATCTTTTCCCCGGAGGGAATCAATACAGGTTTTGCTGACTTTTATAGACTCCTTTACAGCTCGCGGGCGGAATATGAGGTTCCGGATCTCCGGGCCTACCTGGACGACATTGATATACTGGTCCTCACACCGACCTACCGTGCACAGCTTGATGCTCCCATCACAGTGACGGAAATCCAGCGGGCCCTTAAATCCATCCAATGGTTAAAATGCCAGGGCCTGATGGAATTCCTGTGGAGTTCTAAAAGCATTACGCCGAGGACCTCATCGATCGATTCCACTCCCTTTTCACTGGAAAGTCGCGGCTAGGGAGGCTCCCTGACACCATGAGAAGGGCGGTTAAAGTGGTAATTTCCAAGCCAGGGAAGGACCCTACCCTGTGCTCCTTGTAGCGCCCCATTTCTCTGCCAATTGTGGATGCAAAAATCCTGGCCAAAATCCTTACCAACAGGCTGAACTTGGTCATAACTGCTCTGGTACACTCGGACCAGATGGGTTTTTGCCGGGTAGAACGGATATCAATATCAGGCCTTTCTCACTCACATTGATAGGGCCGAGGAGGGGGTCAGCAGGTGCAGTGGCCTCACTCGACGCGGAGAAATCTTTGCACTCCGTCGAGTGGGGCTACCTGTGAAAGGTGCTCTCTAGTCTGGACTTGGGCAGATCTTCACAAAATGGGTACGAATGTTATACACCTGTTCCTCAGCTAGAATTAGAACAGCTGCCTTTCTGAGATATTCCAACTGGGTCGAGGCAGGGGTGTCCCCTCTCCTCGGGTTTGTTTGCCCTGGCCATAGAACCCCTCGCCATGTTGAGAGCAGAGACAAGAGTTCAGGGACTGCGCATAGGCCCGATTGAGGAAAAGCTAGCTTTGTATACGGATGATACCCTGCTCTACTTAGCGGATGCCTCCTCCTCCTCCTTACAAGTGGCCTTATATCTCATTAATCAGTTTGGTAGGTATTCAGGCACCTGTATTAACTGGGACAAAAATCGGTTCTGTTCCCACCACACTCCTCGGTCTTGCGAGCCCGGACACACTCGCCGCTTCAGTGGGTTGATGAGTTTACTTACCTGGGCATTAAACTTAGTGGTAGGACTGGTGACTATGAGTGGGAACATTCAACCACTTATGACCCAACTGACAGCCAAATGTGCGACGTGGCGCTCTCTCCCCCCGACACCAGTGGAAGAGTTAACCTTCTGAAAGTGATTTACCTCCCCAAATTTTTATATTTCTTTCACACTACACCTTTGCATATTCCTAGGACATTCTTTAGGAGACTAGAGGGCCTGCTGATATCCTTTGGGTGGGCTGGACGACCTCCCCCCAGTTGGCAGAACAGATCCTATACCGCCCCCGGTCTGGTGGGGGACTGACACTGCCAAATTTTTTACTCTATTGGGCAGCAGTACTGGTTACGGGTCCGATGGTGGTTCTCTTAGACCAGACAAAATCCGGCGGTCACCCTGGAAGCGGCTATCCTGGGCTCCTATGCAGCCCTGAGTAACCTGCCGTTCCGAGGCCTTAGGGCGAACCCCTCTATGACGACCATCATGCGGACCAGTTAAGGTCTGGCAGGAGGTTCAAACTATTTATAGGAGGCCTGCCCGCATGTCCCTGCATATTCCCCTGTGGTGTAACCCTATGTTGCCCCACCTAAATAGCATTCCAAACCCCTTTCCCTGTGGACAAAGAAGGGCATCATCACTTTGTGCCATATAGTCCTCGAGGGTAGACTTATGCCCTTTCAGGCATTGAGACGAGATTACGCCCTGCCAGTCTCTTTTCAGTTCAGATACTGGCAGCTTAAACATTCCTTTAAAGCCCAATTTCCTGACCCCTTAGCTTTGGAGTCTGACTCCATAGAGCAACTCCTGGCCTCTAGTGTAATGGACCGCCCTCTCATCCCTGTACCTGTATCTCACTGTGGCGTATGACACCAAACTTACTAAAACCTGGGATAAGTGAAGGGCCAATATACCGTCCTTGGACGAGGAGGGGGTGGGAGGACTGCATCTCCTCATACATTCCCTCTATGATTGCCGCGAAGGACAGGTTTATACAGTTTACATTTCTTCACAGGGCCTACAATACCCCGCAGGGTCTGGCCCGTATCTACCGGTACAAGATCCCAATTGCCAACGGTGCAAACAGGAAATAGGTACGTTCTGGCACATGGTCTGGTCGTATCCAAAACTCTGGCCATATTGGACGGCTGTTGCCTCCAGGCTGACTGATGTAAGTGGGACAAACTTCCCAGTCAACATGACAGTTGTGTTATTGAGCCATCTGGAGGATGTGGCAGGGGATAGGTACTGTAAACTACGCCTGACCTTCTCCCTATTTTATGCAAGACAAGAAATTCTGCTGAAATGGAAATCTGAGGACCCCACCAACTGTGCATCCTGGCAGCGCTCGGCGAATTCAGTCCTGCCCTTGTACATGTTGACTTATGAGAATAGACAGTGCCCGGAGAAGTTTGACAAAATCTGGTCTACCTGGATGGAGACCAGCGCTGCCCTTGACCCCCCCCCCCCGACTAGGTGTGCTGGACATTTGACGCCCCCCCCCGATGGTTGCTGTTTTGGTCTCCCTCCCTTTACGCTACTGTTAAGGGTTATTTGAAGTAGCTCTGGCGTAACTGAGAAGAAATACTAGTTATGCATGTTTGATATTTACCCAATCCTCACCGATTACTTGGGTTCTGCCCCTGGAAGTGATGTATGCTCCCGACACAGATTTTTGCATTGATGGAATTTCTGTGACGCATCTGTAATGTAATGCCGATTTGTAGGGTTGTCCAGATACCGATACTAGTATCGGTATCAGGACCGATACCGAGTATTTGCGGGAGTACTTGTACTCGCGCAAATGCTCCCGATACCTAAATGGAATACTTTTTTTTTGTGAAAATTCTTTGAGTTTTTTACTACTGCGTGACAAGAAAATAAAACATTTTTATTCATTTTTACTCATTTTTATTCTTTTATAATGTCTTGAGTTAGAGTTCTTCATAATTCTAAAGAAAATATCCTTAGTCTGTATTGTGGTTTGAAAACTGTCACATGACATTTAAAAAAAGTATCGGTATTCGGTATCGGCAAGTACATGAAAAAAAGTATTGGTACTTGTACTCGGTCCTAAAAAAGTGGTATCGGGACAACCCTAGCGATTTGTCTAATAAAAAAAATGTCTGTTAAAAAGTCCCACCTCCTAGATCTGCTCCTATGGCACACGTCACATTAATTAAATTTCCCGGCGTTGAATCAGTGTGCCGTCTATCACAAGAGGCGGTCTAGGAGGCAGGACATTGATTTAAATTGACGGGCAGCCCGGTAACAAACTGACACAGCGTGAGATCACCACTCTGCATCAAAAGGAGAGGAAGAGGTAGGGGGAGGACTCCGACAAGGGCGAAAGGGTGACACATGCGCCCCCTTGTCAATTCCATTTTCTTTCGGCCGCATGCATATAATTCACTCCATCAATAAGAGAAAATGGAACTACCTTTTTTTTTTTTTTTAAAGGGGGGGGGGTAGGGTTGGGACTTTGAATGAGGCATGTGATAGAAACTACCACAGGCCTCCATCCCTGCAAATGTCTAAAAAAGGGGGGAGGGTTGGGACTTTGAATGAGATGCGTTTTAGCGCAGTATGCGATTAAATATATAAATATGGAATTTAAAAAAGGTTTCCAAAGTGGCCAGGCTCAAGGTTGCCAAACAAAAAAGCACTAAACCAAATTGATCTGTCTAACTGTATGCAATTAAAAACAGAGGTTTAGTTACATGCATTTGCAAATACCTGTTTAAGCTGCAATGCCATCGCCAAGGCACTCCGTGTATTGCAGTCCTAGCTATGATTTTAAAGCCTCCTGATAAGGAGCACACGTGTGCTAATCAATAGGCAGGGGGCAGGTGGTAACTACCTTGGATTTCCACTGAAGGGCTATTGCCCAAATTGTTGCAACACAGACAGTGTGGATAAGGCGTTCTTGGAGTGAAGCACCGGAATAGAGATAAAAGGCAAACAAATTGAGCAGGCCACCCACAATCTTGGTAGACATATTAGAAATCCTATGCCACACAGGTTGTAAAACTTGACAGGACCAAAACATATGATGCAATGTGCCTCGGGCTGGGTAACCACAAAAACAAAATTGAGGAGTTCGGGAAGGCATGGATACAAACCGGGTTATAACATCTGGTTAGAAACTTGATTGCCGTTTCCCTAACAGTGAAGTATCGTGTACAGGCCCGGAAATTGTATCCAAATCTTGTGAAGTGCATTGTAAAGTAAAATCCTCTTCCCATTTGCGTTCATAGAAAGAAGACTCCGAGAGGTAGGATTCCAACCATGAAGCTACAAAAGATGAGAAATTAGGTCTTTTCCTCTAGGGGTGGAACTATAAATATGCTCAGTAAAAGGTTTTAGGAGGAGAAGTAGGGTTAAGGGAGTTTTGCAAATTTAATGAAAGTCGTCAAGCCTAAAATGTGTCCAATTTAACCAAACGATGATCCATTGGAAAAAAAAAGGGGGGGGGGTCAGTGAGGAGGATGCGGAAAGTCAAACCAAATGCAGTTTAATAACTGGACCCTAGGCGAAGGGAGTGAGAGACCGGAGGTATTACATCTGGCCAACGCTTGATAAGATATAGAGGAAGTCCACAAAAGACACGGAACATAATACATGTGTACTGAACAGGTTTCAAATTGAATCCACGAGAGGGAACAATATGCCACTGGGCCAGTTGGAATAATCTAGCAGACAGAAAAGTAGAGCCAAAAATTAGATAGGCAGATATCTTCTTGGGGTTGGTAAAGATAAAGAATCCTCTCTCGAAAATCTAGGTTGCTTGTCCGGGCAAATAGATCAAATATCATCACTTTGTAACTTGTCAAACTGATTGATATATGTGTGTAGAATTGCGGGCATCAGGATCTGGGATCACCACCACAGCCATGTACAAAGAGCAGGTTTAGCTTGGTTGCTATGCGCTTTCTTTCTATAGTCTATCCTAGCGACTCGCTGTACATACATTTCTAAACGTAAGATGTAGTACTTTGTATCTTATTAGACTTGCCATCTATTTTTCCATAGTTCATGCTTTGGACTGCACATTCCAGCATGTGGGATGTGATTGGCTGTGCGACTGCACGGCAATGCGCCAATACATTTGAGTCTTGGACTCTGTTTTTCTTTTAGAAACTACAGGTCCCTACATGCATTGCGGTCCTCCCCGTCATGGCGACGCACTGCCGCCATGAGGCGCTGGGCCGGCCTGTGCGGTGGGGGCGGGTTCGAAACGTATTGGCAGTAGGAACGTGGGCGCGCCCCAGCCCCGTTCCTACGGACCACACGGATTGGTCAATACATGCACATGATACACACACATGATGACATCCCCTGCTGTCCGAAGTGGTGATCCCGGAAGTGTGTCCCGCGGTACGACAGACATGGCAATCTGTTTGTAATTTACTCTCCTCCTATTTAAGCGTGGGGACAGTGGGTTTGCGTACACCCCAGTTGATGTATTTTTCAGATGAAACGCATCGGGTTATACGCCAGCTCCAGCTGTCCATACAACGCTATTGGACCGTTTGTTTTGGATTTTTATTTGGGTGCTTTATACTTTTTGTGTTGTGGAGCTTTTTAAAGATTTTATTAAAATCTGTTATTGGGTTTATACTATGTGGAGGATCTTTCCTTTTTTCATATATACCTGGAAAAGTTTTTTTGGGCTTGGATATCTGATCCCGCCACATCGGGTCCCTGCTTTGGAGTCACCAATCTCGGAGGAGGCGTCATGGAGGAGAGAGGAGACACTCTGTGTTTCCGGTTCCCTCGAGTCCCCGACTGGGATGTAAGCGCAAGTGATCCACCACTGTACGGCGAGTTGGATCCATATTGGAGGGTTAGAGTATTAATTTCTCCCCCCCAGCCCAAAGGCACCTCCTGGTGACGTTTCTGATTAGCATACTATTCTGCTCATATAGAGACCAGTTAAAGTTTCCGAACATCTTTTCACATTGATTTGGGACATTCTACTTTTTGGACACTTACTGTTGATCCTATGGCGACGGTTGTCACGGAATATACTTTGGACTGAGTCTATGTATTTTAGTGATTATTTAGTAAATATTTGATTCACTTCTTTATTGCAGTGTTTTATATGTCATTTTTGGTTATTCACACTAATCCTTTATGCCGTTCACCATCACGATCAGCAGTGTTTTATGAATCTATGTTGCATACACATATATGATATTCTTTGTATGGGTTTAGTGTGTATACACTTAATATTTTTCATGTTATAGAGGGGGACATCCCATCTCTTCCTACACTTTATCATGTCAGACACTTTTGACGCCGTTTTGGGACCAGTCATTAATACAGCGATCAGTGCTATAAAAATTGCACCGATTACTGTGAAAATGACACTGGCAGTGAAGGGGTTAACCACCAGGTGGCGCTGTAGGGGTTAAGCAGGCCCTAGGTGAGTGCTTCTAACTGTAGGGGGGTGGGCTGTGTGTGACAGGACAGATCACTGCTTCCGATTATAGGAAGCTGTGTCCACTGTCCTATCACTAGAAAGACTGGGAAAATGCTTGTTTACATAAGCATTTCCCCCCTTCTTCCTCACCGTGACACGATTCCGGGTATGCGGTCGGAGTTAATACAGTAGGAATCAGAGGGCCTTGCTTGTTAGAGCTTACAATCTAAGGGAGGGAGGGTCAGGAGAAACAAGGAAGTAATAACTGTGGGGGTGGCGATGAAGAAAATAAAAAATGTACAGTTTTTAGATGGGGCCAGATAGGCTTCTCTAAAGAGATGCGTTTTCCGGGATGGTCTAAAAGCGGACAAAGTAGGAGATAGTCGGACAGATTGGGGTAGAGCATTCCAAAGTAATTGTTCAGGCAATTACTGTTGTATGGTGACAATACTCTGTCCCAGTCTTTCCATTGATCCCTGTTGTCATAATATGAGGGCTGTTAATAGAGACTACAAGTGATGGTATCGACACTGAGCAGGCATGTTCCTCCATGGTCACCAATACAAACTTTACCCTGAGGATTAATGTGCAGTAAAAGCAAAAATGGGTACATGTAGACAGAAGAAGCTTGAGCAGATCAACAGCGCTGAGATGCAGGACAAGGATTTTAAAAAAGTGAAAATTGTATTTATTAAGAGAAAAAAAAATGGCAATGGTTTAGGATACATAAGGCTTTAGCAATTTATATTTTATACAGTGAGAGTTTACATCTACTTTAACTCCAACGCAGCCCTTAAATTTGCCCACTGCTTTAATTCAGCGCCATGTTCCCTGAAGGCTTCACTGCTGCATAATTCCAGACATGGCCACAGAAAACGACAGCCCATTTATTTAAAAACGAGACATGTTCTTCTCGCAGGGTTATGAATGGCGGAGAAGTGACAACGCCATCTCAAAATTCAGAGTTCCTCATCCCGATGATGTAGAGAATGTCAAGGTAAAATGTGTGCACAACAGGAAGGACAGATTCTTCAACATTTAAATACAGAAAGGTTATTGGTCATATGCAAGTAAACAGGTCTTGGTTAAGCATTATTCATACATAAATAAAAACTTGCATATGGCAATACAATTCAGTTATGGGAGATTAAAAGGTTAGCAATTTTATTTCAAGTCCCTTATATTTTAAGCCTTTTCTCTACCTTTTTACAAGCGCAACATGCAATTTTAATTATGACATTAAATTAAAATAGTTTAACAGTAGCTGTTGTGTTTGCCGATTAGCATATAATCCTGAATAAATAAAACTGAATAAATTGCTACTTGGCTGTGCAGCTTGACTGCAGTACTGTTTTGCTGCCTTCAGGATTACGGCGCACATGCTGCTACTATTGGGGGGGGGGGGGGGGGGTGAATAAAACCAGCAGAGGAATTCCTATTCTGAAAAAGGTGGAATGCCTAGGAGCTCATTCACACAGGCAGAAAGAGAAAAAAAAAAAAAAAATATTTAGATCAGCACAGCAGATAGTTTTGTATGCATCGGAATGCAGCGCTTTAGTAAATCAATGAGCCCATACATACAGCGGCCTCTACATAGGAGAATGGCGCTGCATGTAGACCTGCAGATTTTTTGCATGTTAATGTGAGTACTTTAAGCATATATTGTATGCAGGCTCATGTAGTACTGCCAGCAAGGCAGAAAATATGCATCTAAAATGCAGTGTTTTTTTATGCACCAACAATAAAGTGCAATACCTATTTGTTGACACTATGGAAGCCCTGTATATGGCCGCGTTACACATCATGTGTTATTTTAGCATAGAGCGTTGAAGGAAATATAGTGCTAATGTCTAGAGACCATGCATTACAGGGGAATAGAAATTGAAGTGCATGTATCTATTTTTATGTCTCACTGTATACAGTTTTCTCATGCAAGTGTTTTTTGCCAATCTATTGCAATGTATTTTACCTCAAGACAGCGCTTTCTGTTTCTGGCTGTCAGCTCTAAGCCCTGCCTGACAATTACAAGTAGTGTTGTCATCCTGCTGTGTGACCTCATTTAATTGGCCTTTGGACTGCCTATCTGGTAGACCTCATCAGCCAAAAGGAGTACTCAAAGTAGGGCAACAACGTTGCTGCTAATTTCAAGACAGTGATTTAGAATTGTCAGACTGAAACAAAGTGCCTGGTAAGCCAGCCACGAGTTGCAGGAAAGAAAATCTCTCAATTCCCCTATCAACACTGTGCGAATTCCTCTCGTGAAGCCATTGTGTTCTCCCAGCAGGGGGTGTGGTGAACCATCCCTGCCAGGAGAACACAGTGGCTAGTGACTATAGCCACTGGCAATAATCGCATGCTAAAAATCCAACAGTCCGGTCATACCCAAGTCAATCGGCGGATCGACTTAGGTAAATCAGCCTGCCTATGGTGTCCGTTTATGAAGCAGTGAACAGCGGTGATCCCAGGGATCACCACTGATCACAGCCCATAAACAGCTTATGAAACAGAGATAATCGGGGAGAGAAGTGTTTGAATTTGTTCTCCCGCCGATTATCTCTACACACAGTGAAGTCTCATAGACTGACACAGAAACGGCCAGTTTATGAAGCTGTGATCTGAGAGCTTCACTGGTGATCTGTGTCAGAATTCACATGCCCCGATTCACAATCTCAGAGGTGGTGAAGCAGGGAGTGAAGAGGGAATCCCGGGGGTTCTGAGGAGGAAGGAGGAAGATTTTTAACTTCCTTCTACCTCGTTCTGACCCCCCAACACTGTAACCATGTCCCCCTGTAATATTTATGTGTATACATATATATACATACATATATATATATATATATATATATATATATATATATATATATATATATATATATATATATATATATATATATATATATATATATATATATATATATATATATAATGTGTACATGTTCATATATATAATGTGTGTGCATATACATGTATATATATATATATATAGTGTGTGTGTGTATACATATATATATTATGTAGGGGGACTCGTTATTTTAAATGCAATAACCACGCCGTCTGTCAGTGTACTGAGCAGTGATAATTTATCACTGCTCAATAAACTGACATCTCCGTATTTCTGTGAATTTCTGGTACTGTAATCTCGTGAAGTCTCACGAGATTCCAGTATCAGGGGCCGTTCTCCACTGTTTGAAGCGTTGGAAGATCACTTCACTCCTCCAAGGGTGAAGCGATCTTCTCCGCTTCATAAACCGGCACACAGAGGAGAAAAATCTCCTCCGTGAATGCCGGAGAACGAAGCAGTGAATAGATTTCACTGCTTCATAAAAGGACACCTATAGATGAGTGAATCTTGGCCACTCCCTGTTGAACCAGGTGTGTGTATGTGTGTGCGCGTGTGTGTGTTAGGATAGAGATAAGATAGATATCAAACACACACAATGCCAAACCATTTTTTTTTCATAAATGTAGGTTTTACATACCCTATAAATTAAGGTCCACCAGGCCCTGTGTAAAGTAGTAAAAAATAAAAAAAAATAATAATAATAATGTATAGTAGTGTCATTAAACTAAGGTCCCTCAAAAATGGGGTAATCTGTCATTCGCACCTGAGATTTTTGTCATGTGATTCCCAAAGTCCAACAAGATAAAGATTCTGTTCACATGTGAGCAATGTGTCCCTTGTCCTCTGTTGTATGAAGCTAGAAAAAGTGAATAAACTTCTATGGGGCATAATTGAGCATTTTGGCCCAACAGACTTTAAAGGGCAAGTTCACCTTTACAGAAATGCCCCGCCCCCCCAGTCCCTCTTTACACAAGTCCCATGATTACCTGCTGTGACACATTTGGTCGCCACTTCACTAGTCCAGGGATTTTAAATCTCTGTGGCTTAATCTCCTATAAAATATCTTTACGTGGTACGATTAGGAGGCATTCCAATTGGTCAACGCTGACCAATCAGGGCCGCCTATCCCGTCCTGTCAGCGCGAGAAGATGAGAAAGCCGCTGGGATTTAAAATCCCTGGATGGTAAAGCCTTCCACTGCCATCAGCATGAATCACTTTTTCCTGACACCAAGAGAACAATGGTGACGGGAGGGACCACCAGATAATTGACAGCCTCAGCTCTGTTCCTGTGTGAACAGGGGTGTGCCTCTTTTCTTCAATCAGCTCTCGGAGCTCTCCTCACTGGGCTCTACAGGAGTAACTTCAGCTTTCCACTCTCCAAATTCTCAGACAAGGATTATAAAATTCTGGCCTTTTAACAGCTGTAGAAGAGAGAAAAATTGCAGATAGACAGCTGCAACCTATGTAGGAGGATTTGCGTAATCTCTACGTTTCACCTGAAACCAGTCATTGCACTTGGTTTAATGCAGTGTTTCTCAACTCCAGTCCTCAAGGCCCCCCCAACAGGTCAGGTTTTCAGGATTTCCATTATTTTGCACAGGTGATTTGATCAGTTTCACTGCCTAAGGCCTCTTTCACACGGAGCGGTCCGTTTTTCGGTCCGCTCCGTGTGTCGGGGGTCTCCGCTCAGCTGTCGGCGGACGGGGCGGTCCCCGCACACTGTGCAGGGACCGCCCTGTCTCTTCTCCGCTCTCCCCTATGGGGAGTTGGATGTAAACGGACCGTCTGTCCGTTTGCATCCGATCCGTTTGGCCGGACAGAAGAAAAATAGGACATTCTTCCGTCCGCAAAAACGGATGCGGATCTAGCGGACGTTAGCGGATGCATCATCCGCTAACGGATCCGCTCCCATAGGGGTTCATTACAAGTCCGTAAACGGACTTGTAATGAGCGGACGAGCGGAGAGGACGTGTGAAAGGACCCTTAGTAATTCCCACAGCCATTTCATCTGAGGGAAATCCTGAAAACACGACCTGTTGGGGGGGCTTGAAGACTGGAGTTGAGAAACACTGGTTTAATGCAAGAGTTTACAACCACTCTAATGGGGAGGGATGTTTAATAAAAAATAAAAGCATGCCAACGTGCTTTTTGTTCCCCAGGTTCTTACATTTAAAAGTTGATGGTGCTAATAACGCAAAAGATACAAAAACCGCATTAAAAAAAATAAGTTGTCTATGCTCAACCATGGGGGTGTACTATGATTACATTCCCAGTGCCCTAAACTAGAAAATACCACTAAATAAATCATTAAAGCATGTCCACATAGATAGTGAAAAAATAAAAATAAAAACACAACAAATAACAAGGAGGCAAATAAAAGCACAACTACTACTTCCCATGCATCAGATGAAAGTTTGAGTAACAAAACAGAGCAGTATTGTGATCACAGAACCAAAACATGCTGTAATGCGAGGGGGCGGGAAACCATACTACGCCAGATGCCTTTCATGAATTGTGCAGACTGCAACACACGAGAAAAACAAAATTAGACTGCAGATAAAATAGAAGCACAGGAAAAACACCATCCAGGACCAATTTCTCCACAGAAACATTCACGTCCTCTCAGAGACCAATTAGAAACTCATAATAAAACCATTCCAAAAAAATAAATCCAGCCAACTGCCAGGTTTTTTGTTCTATCAATGGGTCCGAGTATTAAAAATCACAAGGACAGACATTTAGAAATCTAACACAAAAAAAAACACCATTCCACTAACACACAAATCACACCAAACTAAAAAGGGAAAAAGCCAATTTACACTTTATTTACCACACATAATGGGAAAGATTTATGACATTTATAATCAATGTTTACATAAAAAACATCCGTTTGTACACAGCATGGTTTATAGAAGTTGTCATAGGCCTTTTGTCGTCATTTAGGCCTCGTTCTCATGAGCTTTAAAAGTGAGCACATGGTATGTATTTCTAAGGCCTCATTCACACGGACAGTGAGCCCTGCATTTATATGCATTCAGAGGAAGTTTCTAAAGGCAAGTAATGATTTTACAATGGAGCTGATGGACATGGTTTATTTAGGTACGGTCAGTTTAGATGCATTTAGAATTCTGTGGACTCAGATTCCAATTAGAAATGTCAAGTGGCTGAACCCACTGGAAAGCAAATAAAAAAAAGTTGTTTATATTTTCCAGATAACTTCTCCTGCATTTAGGCCCTGTTCACACAGGCATTGAAAAAATGCGCCTATCAATGTCATTTACAGCTGTAAAACAGGGAGAAGATGGGTGGTGTGCACACATGAGTTTTAGCATAGCGGTGCTGCAAAAATAATACTGAATGCAGAGTTCGGCAGGTGTTGATGCTTTGCAACTGCCTCCATTCACTTCTACTATAACATGCCATATACACACCTAAGACATTTACAGTGTGTTTAAAGGAGAAGTACAGGCCAAAGCTTGACTGGCTGTACTTCTGTGGATCACAAGAGTTCAGTTTGTTCTGCGACCCCATTGTAAGCTGACGTCACAGAGCCAGTCCAGGCTCGGACAACATTGCGACAATGAAGTTGGGATCCGCCCACATGCTTGGACCGACACCTAGCTCAGCCTCTCAGTGAGCCGCTAAGAGCCTGAGCCACACACTTCCACAGCCCAGCACATAAGTGAGTGTGTTGGGGAAGGAGACTAGAGCTGCACGATTCTGGGAAAAATGAGAATCAAGATTCTTTTGCCTAAAATGAAGATCACGATTCTCAAAAAAATAAAAATAAAAATTATTTAAAGTTATTTTCAATTAAAAAAAACAGAGCTTATGTGGTTAAATACAGTATATGTAAATCTGACGGACTGTTTACATGTTAAATTTTAAAAGCCGCAGCAAACCTGCTGACCTTACATGCTTGCTAATGTGAAAGAACAGCTCTGATTTTCACATTTAACTAAATGTGAAAATCAGGTGTTCCGTGACATTAGCAAGCATGTAAGGTTTGCTGCTGCTTTTAAAATGTAAACAGTCCGTCAGATTTACATATACTGTATTTAAGCACATAAGCTCCGTTTTGTGTTGAAAATAACTGTTGGGTGTAACAAGATGTCCGCTTGCCCCCTTCTCACTAACATTACTGTGCAGGAATGTGGGGTGGAGCAAGATGGCGGCACCGAAACGTCACTTCCTACGAGACAGCCGCCGCCGGGTGTATCAAGATGGCCGCCACTCCGGAGCTAGGCCGAAGCCGGGGACTTTCCTATGGCCGCACACGAAAATCGGCCTGGAGATCGTGGGGGGGGGGGGGGCTCTAGATTAATCGTGAAGCTCTAGAGCAGACAGCCGTTACTGACAGTCACCAGCTCTCTGCTCTGAGAACCAAGCAATCGGTGGTTCAGTTCTCAGTCTTCGAGCCTGCATCCACCTAGGCAAGTAGGATTCTGGAAGAGGAAAAAAAAAAACCATACTTCTCTTTTAAGGCGTAGTTGCAAAGCATCAGAAGTGATAATTTCCCCATTTTAGCACTGTGCTAAGAACTCAAGGCATTTGAACAGCACCATTTAACACCACTGCACCCACACTGAGGATTAAAGGGGTTGTAAAGGTTCATTTTTTTATTTTCTGAATTTCTCACTTCCTGTTTCTCCTCAATAAGCTTGCCCCCATCATGAGCCGTTCTGGCTGGGGGTTAGTCAGCATGCTTGCCCCCTCCCTTGGGACTACATCCCTGCGGCGAGATGCGGTGAACGTCAGGAAGTGAGAAATTCAGACAAAAAAAAAAAAAACATTTAGAAGGGAAATCAAATTAAACCAACCAAGGTAAGTGAACCAACAATGCACTAGCTGCTAACCCTTTCATTTCTCATTTATGTCTAGAGCAGTGGTCTCCAAACTGCGGCAGGGTGGGTGCAGGGTATGTGTGACGAGGTAAGCTGGTTAATTGCTTCCTGTATCTTAACAGTTTTCACATCCGGAATGTACATACCAGGAGGTCATGAACTTTACTATGGAACACACCAGAGGCTAGGGTAAGGCATTGTTTTAAGAAAACATATTTTTCTGCAACAGAAGTACATTAACCACTTGAGCCCCGGACCATTTGTCAGCTTAAAGACCGGAGGTCTTTTTGCGATTCGGCACTGTGTCACTTTAACTGACAATTGCGCGGTTGTGCGACGTGGCTCCCAAACAAAATGGATGTCCTTTTTTTCCCACATATAGAGCTTTCTTTTGGTGGTATTTGTTCATCTCTGCGATTTTTATTTTTTTTGTGCTACAAACAAAAACAGAGCAACAATTTGAAAAATAAAGCAATATTTTTTACTTTTTGCTATAATAAATATCCCCAAAAAATATATATAAAAAAAACATTTTTTTTCCTCAGTTTAGGCCGATACCTATTCTACAAATTTTTGGTAAAGAAGAAAAAAAAAAAAAAATAATAATCGCAATAAGCGTTTATTTATCGGTTTGCGCAAAAGTTATATAGTTTACAAAATAGGGGATAGTTTTATGGCATTTTTATTAATAATTATTTTTTTACTAGTAATGGCAGCGATTAGCGAATTTCGTGACTGCGACATTATGGTGGACACTTGGCAAATTTTTAGGACCATTTAGGTCATTTTTTACAGCGATCTGTGCTATAAAAATGCACTGATTACTGTAAAAATAACACTGGCAGTGAAGGGATTAACCACTAGGTGGCGCTGTAGGGGTTCAGTGTGCCCTAGTGAGTGATTCTTACTGATAGGGGTATGGGCTACCCGTGAGAAGACAGTGATCACCACTTCCGATTACAGGAAGCGGTGATCACTGTCATTAAGCAGAGTGGGGAGATGCTTGTTTACATCAGCATCTCCCAATTCTCTCACCGTGAGACCGATCGAGTCCGCGGGTCAGTCTCACGGGTCGACACTGCGGCAATCTTAAAGGGGACGTACAAGTATATTCTTCTGTCTGTCTGAGCCATGCTGTCGACGTATATCGTCCTGCGCTGGTCGGGAAGCAGTTAACCACTTGCTTACTGGACACATTAACCCCCTGTAGACCCCAGACAAATTTTTCAGCTTTAAGCTACACTGTACTCATGACATTTTTTTTTTTTTCCTCACACAAACAGAGCTTTCTTTTGGTGGTATTTAATCACCACTGGAGTTCTTATTTTTTTTAACTGCTATAGTGCAGGCATGAAGTGGTGAAAGTGTTACTAAGCCCTGGTTCACACTGATGCTACTTTGAAATCGTGCTTCTTTAATTGAAGTAGCGCGATTTCAAAGTAGCAAGGTCAGCGCGATTTCAGGTGCTACTTGATAGACATTTGTGTGGCTTCATACACAGATGTCTATAGAAATCGCACCTAAAATCGTCAAAAGTAGTGCAGGAACTACTTTTGCAAATCGGTGCCGCGCCGCAAAATCGGTGTCGCACCGATTGGAACAGTGCCATTGCCGGCAATAGGCTGCGACTTGTCATGCGATTTGATCTCTCAAATCGCATAACAAATCGCTCCAATGTGAACGTAGGCTAAAGTCCATTTTTTTTTCTTTGTTAAAACAAACATGTTATACTCACCTGCTCTATGCAGTGGTATTGCAGAGCAGCCCCGATCCACCGCTTCTCGGGTCCCCCGGCAGCGATCCTGGCTCCTCCCCTTCTTCACGTTGTCCCCATACCAAGCTGCTTGCTAGTATAGAGGCACACTAGTGTCTACGGAGTCGGGCTCCATAGACTTACAAAGCGGGACTTAGCCCCGCCCTCACTTAATTTGATTGACAGCAGCAGGAGCCAATGTGTGAAGAGAAAGAGGAGAGAAAAGAAACGCAGCCCTGCAGAGCACTAGATCTAGTCTCCCATCTCTCACCCCTTCACACAGGAAAGTGGGGAGCAGAGAAATAGATAACTTTTTTAGCTTAAAGTGGATGTAAACCCACTCTCATCCTTTCTAAACTACTGCCATAGTGCTGATCTATAAGGATATACATGCCTCCTGCATGTATCCTTACCTGTCAAATGTCTCCCATTTGTCTGCTAAAAGAACTGAAAACCTGCATTCTGTGGGTGGATTTGTTGTCTGGAGCTCTGTGGGTGGAGTTGTAATGTCAGTAGACTCCCCGCCCACCTCTACACTCCCCCTTGTCAACATGCATTTTTTTCTATGTATTCCTTACACTAAATTCTGCTATGATCACCAACATCCAGTCAAAATCCAGAAAAGTAACCATATGACTTCAGAAAAGTGGGGGTGGTGGGTGGGAATTAAAAAATAATGCCTGTCTCCAGGCTAGTGATGACATATGTAAATAACATGTCAGTCACAGCAAGGGGGCGGAACGGACTAAGGTTTTTCTCTGCAAGTTCGTTTTATTTCACTGAATAAAAGAGGATTGCTCAGAGCTGGATTAACTCTGTGTGGCAAGACTGGGCACAGATGATAGGACATCTTATATTGTACATGAGGGATCTCCAAACTTTTCAAACAAAGGGCCAGTTTACTGTCCTTTAGACTTAGGGGGGCCGGATTCTGGCCAGTGGAGGTAGAAAATTCCCCCGGGTCGAGCATCGGTGGGAAAAACACGCCCTCAGTGTTGGTGGTCAGTAGGAGAGGGAGTAGTGCCCCATCATTGGTATTAGTGGAAGAAATAGTGCCCCATTGAATTGGGAGCAATATTGCCCCAAGGGTCGAATGAGGGCTAGCAAAGGACCGCAGTTTGGAGACCCCTGCTGTGCATTGTGACATCCACTTTAATGCAAGGAATACATTAGGGTAAACACATTTTGAGCTTTAGTATCACTTTAATGGCATACTGAAAAAAAAAAAAAAACACACACACACACACGTTATACTTACTTGCTCTGTGCAATGGTTTTGCACAGATCAGCCCCAATTCTCCTTATGTTCCCACCCGAAACTCCTGGCTTCTCCCCCTCGACTAGTGCTCCCAATAGCAAATCACTTGCTGTGTGAGCACTGGTGCGTGCTTACTCCAAAGCTCTGCTTTATGCATCCATAAAACACAGAGCCGCGGCTCGGTCCTGTCCCCCGCTGTCACCCCATTGGCTCACTGGCTGTGATGGACAGTGGTGGGAGCCAATGGCTCCCTCTGCTGTGTATCAGACAGACAATGAAAACAAAAAAGACACCCAGGACAGCCAAGGCTCCTGTGCACATTGCTGAATCGAGAAGGGTCTCAGGTTAGTATGAGGGAGGGGGGCTGCACACTTATTTTTTTACATTCATGCGTAAAGGACATGAAGTTAAAAATACTTTCAGCTTTTATAACTACTTTAAAGCGGAGTTTCACCCAAAAATTGAACTTCCGCTTATCCCACTCCTCACCCCCTTACATGCCACATTTGGCATTTAATTTTTTTTTGGGGGGGGGGGGAGTGGGGGCTTCAGGAGGAGTGGGACTTCCTGTCCCACTTCCTCCTTCCGTCGAGGGGCTGGTAAGGCGATTAAGCTTAATCGCCTTATTGCAGCCCCTCCCTGTAGGCGATGGCCTAGGACACTGACGGGTCCTAGGCGATCGCCTGTCCTAATAGTGCCGTTCGCGCATGCGCAGTGGGTGCCCGGCCGTGAAGTCGAAGGCTGTCACGGCCGGGTGCCCACAGTAGCAATGAGGATGCCGGCTGGGGAGGGGGGGGGTGGGGGGGAGTTGCGGAGCCCCGGCCAGCGCGTCGCTGGAATGCTGGAGCAGGTAAGTGTATGTTTATTAAAAGCCAGCAGCTACAATTTTTGTAGCTGCTGACTTTTAATAAACAAGAAATTTGGCTGGAACACCCCTTTAAGCTCACTGCAGCATCCACCGCAGCACTTAGCGAGGAGTTAATTTTGTGCTGGCCTACACCAGGCCACCAACTTTCATCGACCCTCCTCGCCTGCTAAAAAGCATTTCTACGCCAGGAGGATGGCGTTGGAAGGCAATTCTGCATCCGGGGGCCCATGTGAACTCGGTCTTTCAGATTGCATTGTTCATTAAGGAGAGTCACATGGTGTGGGGAGGGGGGGAGCCACAGCTTAGTGGCTTGTGGACAGATTCCTGCATGCTAATTGAATCACGCTGCGAGCAATGCTAACAGGACAACATGTCGAACAGGATCCTTATTTGCACATAGCGCTTTCCAGCGGGGCTCTTGAGAAAAATCAGAGGCGGGTTACACTTCATAAAATTTGACAGCAGCTAAACAAATCCAGCTCCAAAACATATGTTTGTAGTCCGTTAAACATCACAGCGGCGGCAGCTATTGCCACGACACTAGAAGAAACATGCCCAATGGTTGCTAGGGGTTACGGTCACTTGCCTTGCTGCTCTTATTAAAAAAATAAATAAAAGACCACTCTCTATATAGGTTAAATATCAATCAGATCGGTGAAAACTAGCAAAATCTGAAAATGTTGCCGGGATTTATCGGCTCACCGCCCAAAGTGAGGCTATATCCATGCTACGCTCCCTTCCAGCTCTCTTTGTACTAGACAGTGGCGTGAACCGACAACCTTGAACACCGCTTGCAAGCCTAAACTGCATGAACGGATCGTTTTTAAATACAAACGACGCATCCGTCGAGAACAATTGGACGGCGTTACATTCGCCTACCAAATACTTCTTCACGTATAAAAGCTTTTTTTTTTTTTTTTTTTTCTCAGGCTCAACCGAGAGCATGACAGGCCTCTCCGCCAGCAAAGTACTTGCGTGTCTGCATGCCAAGTTACGTCTTCTAGGCCTTTCCAGAAAGGAAGTAACAGTAGATGTCTAGCACACATCGAATGGGGCTCACGCTTGTCGTTGAAATTTTTTATTTATTTTTCCCCCAGGCAGGAACGATCGATCGTTCATTTAGAGGGCAGAACACACGACATTTTATTCCGCAGATAAGATTAAATCGCAGGATGATTTCTCTAGGAAAGACGTTTAACGACCGCGGAGCATAAACAACACTGTAGGGGCGGGTGGGGGTCGAAAGACGATCTCGTTAAAAGTAAGCTCGCTTGTATCCGTAGCGTCTGCCCTTTTTTTGTACAGCGCTGTGGTATAGGTTGGCGCTATATAAATCTTGTGTATGTTAAAAAGGAAGCATGTGCTTGTCTGATTAATAAAATAAAGGGGGGGGTGAGAGGCATGGGTTTGTGTTTATTGTGGAAGGGATGATGAGGTGTGTGCAGCATGGGCAGGTGTTGGTAAGTGGCCTGGCTGTCATGCAGTGTAGGAATGCACACACACCGGTGGCAGTGCCCCCAGGGCATGTCTTCTGCACATTACCTGCTTGCCCCGGTAGAAGAGCCTCTGTCTGTCCGGGCTGACGTTAAAACTCTCCTCGATCTTTAACCGGAGGCTCTCGATCTTGGTGAGCCGAGACAGGTCATCAATCGTGCGGGTCTCCGTGCCGTCTATGGTCCTCACCTGGATCCACATCGTTGCAGATCGGACGATCGGATACACAACAGTCACCTGCTTTACCGTCTCAGGGTATCCAATGACAGCCGCCCCCAGCAGCAAAACAAAGACAGCCTGACGATCGGGGGTGCAGGCTGCGCCGACGGATCTGGCGATGCTTCACTGAGCAGATCACACACTGGCAAAGATGATGATGTTGTTGTTGTTGTTATTGTCTAGCAGTGTACACGCCGGGTAGCCATGTCTGAGCAGCCCTGGGAGTGTTTACTAGGAGCTGCTGCTCTCACATGGGGGGTCACGGCGCCAAGCGAAAATCTCGCGAAATCACTCCGGGGTTGGCCCTCGTGACACAGGAGGCTCGGCCACGCCCACTTCTCCGGTGCATGCTTCCTCTTCTCACACAGCAGCATGCGGAGGGGGGCATGGGTCACGTGTGTAGTACTCTCCTCTCCTCTCCCTTCCTGTACACCACACGTGTCCTCTGTGCAATTGTCTTTCCATTCATTCATTAATACAAGGGAGGAGAGGGGTGCTCCTATGTTTTTTTTTTTTTTATGTTTGGGGGCGCACGTTGGCATGCTTTCTCACAAGCAGCGATAAAAACGGGCAGCTGAGCAGTGGGTTAAACGCCGCCCCAGTTGCTCGCCTAAGGCCCCGTACTCACCATTCGATTTTCTGCAGATTTTTGTCTTCAGATTTACCAAAACCATGTAGTGCAAGGGCCTTCCTGATTGCATACAAATTCAAACTCTTAAAGCGGATCTCCACCCTAAAGTGAAGATCCGCTGATCGGAACCCTCCCCCCCTCCGGCGTCACATTTGACACCTTTCGGGGGGGTGCAGATACCTGTCTAAAGACAGGTATTTGCACCCACTTCCGGCCCGCAGTCTCGGGCAAAAGACAGGCTTTTCCCGTTGTGTGCTGGGAACTCTCGGCTCCCAGCACACAGCGGGAGCCAATCGCCGGGCGCAGCGCGACTCGCGCATGCGCCGTAGGGAACCGGGCAGTGAAGCCGGAGCTCTTCACTTCCTGGTTCCCTCACCGTGGATGGAGGGGGGAGCAGCAGGGAGACGAGCGAACGCTAGTCCTCTGCTGCGGACGCCGCTGGACTCCAGGACAGGTAAGTGTCCTAATATTAAAAGTCAGCAGCTGCAGTATTTGTTGCTGCTGGCTTTTAATATTTTTTTTTGGTGAACCATCCGCTTTAAGCCTCAAACGCACAATCAGGCTTTATGCAGACAGAGCGTAGGACTTTTCTGCGAAGGGCGTTGACCGTTAACCTTTTATTGCATAAAACCGGCAACGAATTGTCAGCCAACAAACTATGTGGGTTTTCAGCTCTTTAGCGCCACCCTTTGGGCAACTTATGCTAATGTTGTGTTATGGTGAGCATTGCCTCTGAGCCTGCGTGTTTGTACTTTGGAGTTTTGTCTGTTAAACTTGTGTACACACAATCGAAAAATCCGCCAACACACAATTTTAAAGCATACCTATCTCACATTTGTCTGCGGAAAATCCGAAAACAATTGTCCGATGGAGCATACAAACGGACGGATTTTCAGACAACAGCCTGTCATCGCACAAATCCTATCAGATAATCTGATTGTGTGTATGAGGCTTTAGGGAAGTTTCACGCTGGGGTGGAAGGGCGTAGGCGGTAAAGCGTCGCTATTTTTAGTATCGCTTTACCATCGTTTTTTTGCTGCACTTTTTGTCCGCTAGCAGTTTAGCTCAGAATTTTATGCCAAATTATGGGTCTCTGTTCCAGCTCAGCTGCGTTGCGCATCTTCCAGCTGACTGTGGGTGTCGCTGTCACCAGTGGTCAAGGTTGGAACTGCAATGGGCTGGGTGTATTGGGTGCTTCTTGTCTATAATAGGGCTTACCTGTAGGTAAAAAAAATATCTCCTAAACCTTTGCGGTTTAAGAGATATTCCCCCCGCAACTAGCCACTGAATGCAGCGGCGCATGCGCACAGGGGATGTTCGGCTTAAGGCCCGGCAGCCGCCAGACCTTGCCGGACAGAAGTCTCCCACACGCATGCGATACCCGGAAGAGACGCTGAGGGGAAATGTCATCTCCCTCGGCGTGGACCAGCAGCGGTAACGATGCCTCGTTCCAAGGTAAGTATTTCATAATGAGCTAGTATGCGGTGCATACTAGCTCATTATGCTTTTTCCTTTACAGGTGCCAGAAAAAAAAATGTTTTGCCTATACAACCGCTTTAAGGGGCAGACAACGTTCTGGCGGGGTCTTCCGATCCTGACCTGAGGGCCCTCCTGGTCTCAGGGATGTGTCAGCAACCTTATTAGTCTCTGGGCTTGCTGGCCTGAGGCTCCGTTACTGCGAGTAGGCCCAGAAGTTTTCGGGCCTACTGGTCCAGGGATGGTCCTGTGCTGTCTTCTCTGCAGAAAGAAGCCGAACCATTGAGGATGCATCCTGGCCAATTTACCTCACAGTGCGGCCGGTTTGGCTGAAAGATCCTGGCACCGTGAGCTGTGTAATTTCTTTGAACTTTGCAAAGTGTATGTGTGGTTGCATCGTGATGTGGCAGAGGACCGTGTAACGACTCAATGGCATTCATCAAGTCTGTGGCAGAGACTTTTGAACAAGCTTTGCACCGGCTGCTAGGTCAGTAAGAGAGGCCTATTCGGTGGTCACTAGATCCAGTGTGGGGAACAGTTGTCCTCTGGATCCAAGATTTTACCTGCAAGCCGCAAAGCAAGGTACCTGAATCTTCAATAACTCTCTGTGGGCCCTTTCACATGGGCGGATCAGTATTGATCCGCCTCCGTGTGTGTCCGTAAGCTCAGCGGGGATCCCTCTGTAAATCCCCGCTGAGCTGTCGGCTGACAGGGCGGTCCCCGCACACTGTGCAGGGACCGCCCTGTCTTTCCTCTGCTCTCCCCGATGTGTCCGTATTAATCCGATCCGCAGACGGAAGAAAAAATAGGATTTTCTTCCATCCGAAAAAACGGATCTTTACGGAGGCGGACAATTACGGGTGTCAGCGAATGGTCATCCGCTGACACCCGTAATCACATAGGGACCAATGTATGTCCCTTTTTAATCTGCAACGGATGGATGAAAATGCGAACATACGGTCCGTACGTGTAAAGGGCCATGTCCCTTTTAGGCCCCTTTCACATTGCGGCAGGAGCCGCGCTGGCGGTATAGCGCCGCTAAAAATAGCGGCGCTATACCGCCGAAATTGCCGCAAGTTGAGGCCGATAACGGTGCGGTATTAACCCCCGCTAGCAGCCGTGAAAGGGTTACTACCACCCGCAATGCGCCTCTATAGAGGCACATTGCGGGCGGTATTGCCGCAGTTTTCCATTCTTTTTTGGAAAGAAGACATTCCAAGGTATTTAGAAAGAGGCATGGTGAGTTTTTTAAAGTTGTTATTTTTTCCCCAGTTCTTTGCAAAATCAAGATTATTTTTATTTTCACAAAATTTTCATATTAGCAGGTTATTTCTCACACACAGCATTCTGCTATTCCTCCCGAGTATGGCGATACCCCATGTGTGAGACTTTTACACAGCGTGGTCACATACAGAGGCCCAACATGCAGGGAGCACCATCAGGCGTTCTGGAACACCCAGGCCAATTCTGACATTCCTCTCATACATGTAAAAATCATCATTTATTTGCTAGAAAATTACATAGAACCCCAAAACATTATATATGCTTTTTTAGCAAAGACCCTAGAGAATACAATTGCGGTCGTTGCAACTTTTTATCGCGCATTGTATTTGCACAGCAATTTTTCGAACACAGTTTTTTTTGGAAATAAAACTGTTTTTTTGTTTTAAAAAAAAAACATTAAAGTTAGCCCAATGTTTTTGCATAATGTGAAAGATAAAGTTACGCCGAGTAAATAGATACCCAACATGTCACCCTTCAAAATTGCACACGCTTGTGGAATGGCGGCAAACTTCGCTACTTAAAAATCCCCATAGGTGATGCTTTAAATATTTTTACTGGTTACATCTTTTTAGTTGGAGAGGAGGTCTAGGGCCAAAAGTATTGCTCTCGCTCTAACGTTCGCAGCGATACCTCACATGCGTGGTTTAAACACCGTTTTCATATGTGGACGGGATTTACGTGTGTGGTCGCTTCTGTATACGAGCACACGGGAACAGGGGCGCTTTAAAAAAAAATTTTTATTATTGTTCATTTTACTTTGACACGTTTTTCCCCAAAAATAAATGTTTTGATCACTTTTATTCCTATTAAAAGGAATGTAAACATCCAGTGTAATAGGAATATGGCATGACAGGTCCTCTTTACAGTGAGATATGGGGTCAATAAGACCCCACATCTCACCTCTAAGCTGGGAAGCCTAAAATAATAAAAAAAAAAAAACGATCCTGGCTTCGATCGTGACGGTGAGTCGGAATAAGCACCGGAGGGCGACGGAAGGGGGGATGTCCACTTTCGCCTCCCGTAAGAACGATTAAGAGGCGGAACAGCCGCCATGATCATTTTTATGGTGTAGAGAATCGCCGGCTGAAAAAGATGATATCTAAATGATGCCTGTTGCTGCAGGCATCATTTAGATATCCCTGCACAAAGTCAAGGATGTCATATGACGGCCGGTGGGCAGGAAGTGGTTAAAACGCATTTTTTGTTCCAGAGTATTTTCCGGGTATTGCAGAGTATTGGCCGGGGTATTGCAGAGTATTGGTGGTATTGCAGAGTATTGTGCGGGGGTATTGCAGAGTATTGTGCGGGGGTATTGCAGAGAATTGTGCAGGGGTATTGCAGAGTATTGTGCAGGGAATTGAAGAGTATTGTGCGGGGGTATTGCAGAGTATTGTGTGGGGGTATTGCAGAGTATTGTGCAGGGAATTGAAGAGTATTGTGCGGGGAATTGCAGAGTATTGTGTGGGGGTATTGCAGAGTATTGTGCAGGGAATTGAAGAGTATTGTGCGGGGGTATTGCAGAGTATTGTGCGGGGGTATTGCAGAGTATTGTGTGGGGGTATTGCAGAGTATTGTGCAGGGAATTGAAGAGTATTGTGCGGGGGTATTGCAGAGTATTGTGCGGGGGTATTGCAGAGTATTGTGCGGGGGTATTGCAGAGTATTGTGTGGGGGTATTGCAGAGTATTGTGCAGGGAATTGAAGAGTATTGTGCGGGGGTATTGCAGAGTATTGTGCGGGGGTATTGCAGAGTATTGTGTGGGGGTATTGCAGAGTACTGGCAGGGATATTGCAGAGTATTGCACAGGGGGTATTGTAGAGTATTGCGTGGGAGTATTGCAGAGTATTGTGCGGGGTATTGCAGAGTACTGGCAGGGATATTGCAGAGTATTGCACAGGGGGTATTGTAGAGTATTGGGCCGGTTATTGCAGAGTATTGCGCGGGGGTATTGCAGAGTATTGCGCAGGGGGTATTGCAGAGTATTGCGCAGGGGGTATTGCAGAGTATTGCGCAGGGGGTATTGCAGAGTATTGCACAGGGGTATTGCAGAGTATTGCACAGGGTATTGCAGGGATGGCTGAGCAGGTATGGCTGGATCTGTGACTGCAATAGTCACAGATCCAGCCCACAGCGCTGCTGCCACAGAGAAACGAGGGAGGAACCGGCGTCATCAAATGACGCTGGTTTGTTTACATGTGATCGCTCCATCATTGGACGGAACGATCACGTGGTAAACGGCCGCTATCAGTGGCAATTTGCCGCAATCCGTGATGCGCCGGGTCCGCGAGCGCGATTTTGGGAGGACTTCAATGTACACCCTCCCAGAGTTAACGAACCGCCCTGTAGACGTATTTTGTCTATGGGGCGGGTCGTTAAGTGGTTAAGCGTGTAAACAAAAAGTGCCAGAAAAACCCTGGTTGGCAAGTGGGTTAAAACAGCATACAGTTAACACAATAACTTTCACGCAAACCAATTAATATACACTAAGCACTTGTTCACACTGGTGCGACTTTGAAATCGCACTACTACAGCACGATTTCAAAGCCGCAGATCGGTGTGATTTGCACCACTGGCTTCATTGCAGCTTGCAAATTCATTTAACAGAAGTCTATGCAAGTTGCAATGAAATTGGCAAAAATAGCACAGGAACCTTTTTCATGCGTCACTGCAATATGAACGATTTCAGTTTGGAACTGTCAAATCGCATGACAGATCGCACTGGTGTGAACAGGGGCTTATTGGGATTTTTTTTTTTTACCAGTGACATGTAGCAGAATACATTTTGGCCTAAATATATGTAGACATTTTTTTTTTATTGCATATGTTTTTTTCTTTTAATTTTCAGTCTTTTTTTTTTTATAGACCAAACAATGTTTTTTTTTTTATACATAGCGCAAACAGTGATGATCAAATACCACCAAAAGACAGCTCAATTTGAGTGAAAAAATAATATATATTTAATTTGTGTATAGTGTTGCATGACCGCACAATTGTCAGTTAAAGTAGAGCAGTAAAAATGGCCTGGTCATAAAGGGAGTGCAATATTTCAGAGGTCAGGTGGTTAAGGCTTTGTTTAAACTTGTGATTGGGGGGAGGCAAAGAAGCATGGTTGAGTTGCCTTTTTGCTGCCAGGCAACCGCCCCCCCCCCCCCCCCCCCCCAGCTTCAACAGGCAACAGTCAGAGGTGTTTACGTGCCACGCTTGCAATGCTTCACTTCAGTTTACCCAATATGTAGCGATCGGCAGGCAGCAAGCCTGCAGAACACTACACGCTCTAGCAAATGGAGAATCAGGCAGATGCCCCAGAAACGCGTGGACTGCATGCAGTTACACTGCGTTCCTTAGCAAGAACGGGGTTAAAACAGGCAGTGAGGTGGCATCACATCAGTTCCTTACCGCCTGTCAATAGCCTCTGAATTGGACTTCAGAGTAAGACTGGGTTCACACATACGTGAATTGGTTGCCGGATTCTCCACATCCAATTTTCATTACAAGCCAGTGTGGCCGGCTTTCACATTAAAAAACGGTCCTGTGCGTATTTGGGTCTGATTCAGGCTCAAATTCAGGCAGAAATTTTGACCTGATTGGCATCTGAATCGGTGAACAGGGATGCACTGGACCGTAGGTACATATGTGTTAACCTGGCCTAAAGGTAGATTTAGCAGCATGTCTAAGGCTGGGTTTCCCTGTATCCAATTCGCATGACAGGAGATCTGTGATTTTCTATGGAGCCATTTCACCTATCTCCGGGGTGACTGCGAAGCGGCTTGCACAGGAGTCCTGTGCGTCTTTGGCTCAGTTTCAGGGCCAAATTCGGCCCTGGTTCATTCTTGAAATGGAGAACAGGGACACACCAGACCCCTGCTGCGAGCCGCATCCTGGAGCAGTGTGAACCCAGCCTCAAAGTGATACTAAAGGTTTGTTTAAAAAAATAAAAAACAAACAACACACATGTGTTGCACTATTCTTATACTATATTACATCACTACACATGTCATACTTACCTCCACTGTGCAGTTCATTTGTACAGTGTGGCCCCGAATGCCGTCTTCTGGGGTCCCCGGCAGCTCTTGCGGATCCTCCCCGCATCAGATAACCCCCTATGAGAATGAATTTTCCCAGGGGGTTACCTTGCGGGCACGCTTCCATGTCCAGAATTTGGCATCCATAGCTGCTTAATGCAATGGCTGCCCAATGGCTGCACTGCTATCAATCTATCCAATTAAGAGCTGAGAACCACGGCCAGAGAGACTGCGCGTCCTCACTGTGGGACATTCCAGGGCTCAGGTACAGTAAGTAAAATAGGGGGCTGGGGGGACGGTAATTTTCAGAATTCTTTCACCTTAATGCAACCCCTTTAATCTACCTAATGGGTATACAATCCCATGTAGCAGGGCTGTACCTTGCCAGGGTCCACGTCTAGTGATCAGTCATAATTGGTCAGCTGTGTGCCGGACTTTAAAGGGAATGTAAAGGTGCGTGTTTTTTCACCTTAATGCATCCTCTGCATTAAGGTGAAAAAACACCTTGCAATCTCTGGCCCCCCAGCCCCCCTGTTTTACTTACCTAAGCCACAAAACTCATTGTGATCGTTCCTGTGATCCCCCAGCTTGAGGCGGCTTATCATTGGACATTGATAACAGCGCAGCCATTGGCTCCCGCTGCTGTCAATCAAATCAATGATGCGTCGCGCCGGGGCCGAGTGATACAGTCGGCGGCTATAGCCGCCGGCTGTATCACGGGAACAAGCCTGCAAGCTAGCCCCCTTGGGAGGAGCCGAAACAGCCACTGAGGGACCCCAGAAGACCAGGATCGGGGCCACTCTGTGCAAAACGAACTGCACAGTGGAGGTAGGTGTGACATGTTTGTTATTTAAAATATATATATGTAATTTATTTTTAAGCAAGACTAAAATGCTGAATACCCCATCGAGGGAAACTCATGTGTGTTTGCTGAACTGAATTAATGTCTAAACCACTGGGCAAAAAAGTGAGTACACCCATAAGTGAAAGTGTTATGTGACTTGTTAGTGTTACAAGGACTCAGGTGTAAATTGGGAGCAAGTGTGTTAAATTTGGTGTTATCGCTCTCACTCTCTCATGCTGGTCACTGAAGTTCAACATGGCACCTCATGGCTAAGAACTCTCTGAGGACCTGAAAAGAGAACGGTTGCGCTACATAAAGATGGCCTAGGCTATAAGAAGATTGTCAAAACCCTGAAACTGAGCTGCAGCACATTGGCCAAGACCATACAGCGGTATAACAGGACAGGTTCCACTCAGAACAGGCCTCGCCATGGTCGACCAAAGAAGTTGAGTGCACATGCTAAGCGTCATATCCAGAGGTTGTCTTTGGGAAATAGACGTATGAGTGCTGCCAGCATTGCTGCAGAGGTTGAAGGGGTGGGGGTCAGCCTGTCAGTGCTCAGACTATACACCACACACTGCATCAAATTGGTCTGCAGAAGGAAGCCTCTTCTAAAGATGCTGCACATTTATACATGAATTCCATTGGGGGAGGCTTGAAGATACATGAAGAAGCTTTGGGGGCCTATATATCACTTTTGGTAAAAGAATGGAAGGATCCAACATTGTGCTCCAGCTTTAGGCCAATTTCTTTGATTAATGAGGATGTAAAAATGAATGCAAGGATATTGGCTGAAAGATAAAAAAATAAAAATAAAGATGATGTATAAGAAAGCCAGCAAACAGTTTGATGAAGACAAGCAAACTAAGGTCATGGATTACTGGAACCATGGCTGGGACGAGCGCCATTAGATTACATACAGGAGGATCTCCTGTTTACTCAGTGGCCTCTGTAATAGGAAGTCCTGTCTCCTGGGCTGCCATTGGCATCGATCAAGCTGCACTGAGGCAACAGTGAGGCTGCATTCAGAGACTGCATTGATGGCAATGGTAAGGCTGCATTCAGGGCACATGTGAGGCTGCATTCATGGCAATGGTAAGGCTGCATTCATGGCAATGGTGAGGCTGCATTCATGGCAATGGTGAGGCTGCATTCATGGCAATGGTGATGCTGCAGATGGACACTGACCCTTATTTTGCTTCACAGTTCTTAATAATAATTCCTGAACATTCCCTCTTATAGTGAATGTGAGTGTTATACGCCTGTGCATGTTATACGCCGATAAATACGGTATATCGAAATAGCACGCCTAAGCTCATCCTTAGTCCTGAGCAGCACTCTGGGATTCGTAAAATAATACGCCCAAGCTCATATCTTCACCACACACAGCCACAAAGGCAAGAGAATTCTTGTTGGGCAGTGTATCAGTGCTCAGACAAATTAGAATTTTAATGGTTTAAAGAATGTCACGCAAAATGGTAGGCCCTTACGCATGTTCACTTTATTAAATCTGGCCCTCTTAGAAAAAAAGTTTGGACACCCCTGCTCTACACCTATAACATGAAATAGCACAGGGGTTGTGAAGTTCCTCCTCAAATAATAAGGAACAGGCATACCTATAAAAAAGAGATTTAAAGTGGTTATAAAGCCTTAAAGAGGTTGTAAACCTCCAACCCCCACAAAAAAAGACAGGCATAATGAGCTAGTAAGCATTGAGTACTAGTTTATTCAGAAATACTTACCTTGGAACGATGCCCCCGATCTGCGCCGACACACCACTCACATGCAGGGCTGGACTGGGACAAAAATTTGGCTCTGGACTTTATCCAGACAGGTTTCTCCAATGTGGGCGGTCAGACAGACCTGCCCCCCCCCCCCCCGATTGGCCAACCCTGATGGCCACCCAAGCCCCCCTCCCCTTCACTAGCCATTCTACTTTATTACATGATGCTCTGGCCCCCCGCAGCACTCACCTCCTCTCCCTGGATAGTTAACTTCAGTGTGACTGAATACAGACATGCTCCACGGGAGTCGCACTGAGAAGCTCATCATACGATCTGGAAGGACGGCGGCCGCACACAGCTGTCTGGTCTTTCCTTTCCCCACTCTCCATCCTGTCTGACAGAGGAGCGGAGGGGGCAGCGATCCGCTGTCACTGAAGCCGGCCCACTGAGCCATCGGCCCACCGGGAAACTCCCTGTAGTCCAGATGGCCAGTCCATCCCTGCTCACATGGCCTCCACTTTTCCCCGGGCTTTGGTGCTGTGATTGGCTGGAGCCACGGTAACATCTCTCCCATGCGTGCGCGCAGGTGCTGCCAGTCATGGCATGGGCCATGAAGAAATGGCACAAGCGGGCAGCTCCTTCAGTGTGCATGCGCCAATGACATCAGCGGCAGCATTGATAGTAAATATCTCCTAAACGGTGCAGGTTTAGGAGATATTTACAGTACCCACAGGTAAGCCTGTGAAAAGACTTTACTTCTTCTTTAAAGCGGAAGCTCCACCCTAAAGTGGAACTCACGCTGATCGGAACCCTCCCCCCTCCGGTGTCACATTTGACACCTTTCAGGGGGAGGGGGGTGCAGATACCTGTCTAAAGACAGGTATTTGCACCCACTTCCGGCCCAGCATTCTCGGGCAGAATGCGGGCATGTCGTCACCTCCCGTCGCCCCCCCCCCATTGTGTGCTGGGAACTCTCGACTCCCAGCACATAGCGGGAGCCAATTGGCGGGCGCAGCGCGACTCGCGCATGCGCCGTAGGGAACCGGGCAGTGAAGCTTCACTTCCTGGTTCCCTCACTGTAGATGGCGGGGGGAGCAGCAGAGTGACGAGCAATCGCTCTTCCTCTGCTGCGGAAGGCGCTGGACTCCAGGACAGGTAAGTGTCCTAATATTAAAAGTATGCAGCTGCAGTATTTGTAGCTGCTGGCTTTTAATATTTTTTTTTGAGCGGACATCCGCTTTAAGATTTTTCACCTTAATGCATTCTATGCATCTCCCCCCCAGATCCCCTCTTTTTCTTACCTGAGCCCGATCCTGTCCAGTGATGTGCATGAGCCAAGCGGTTCCAGACACTATCTCTCTCCTCATTGGCTCCTGCTGATGTCAATCAAATCCAAATGTCAATGGACACGGCAGTGGGACTCAGGAGCACGCCCACACAGATGCCTCCATGGAAAGCGGCTTTCCGGGGGGCACCTGATGAAGAAGAGGGGCCTAGAGCACAAGCGGAAACCCCAGAAGAAGAGGATCGGGGCTGCTCTGCGCTGCACACAGCAGGTAAGTATAGGCATGTTTGTTATTTTTATTTATTTTTTAAAACAAGGGTTTACGACACCTTTAATATTCTTTTACTGCCAGTACACCACTGCAGTCAAGATAATTTTTTACAGTAACTAGCAGAACATGGGATTTACTTTATGAGGTAAGATACTGTATGTGACTAGTTCTGTGTGCTCAATATTTTTTTTTTTTTGCTGGACTCCAACTTTAAATAAGAAACCAGCATGCCTTGAAGAGAGTGAATGTTTACGTTTGTCGCTGCTCATGCCACCAGAACACCTCTCTGTTCAGAAGAAAAACCAACATTTCCAGAATTGTGAGTCTGGTTGGTCTCTGCAATACTCGCAGGCCCCCACTTCTGTGTCTTATTATGACTTGGTGGTTGGTTGGAGGATCCACTGAGCAGTGGGAAATGGAAGCATGATTCACTCTATTCAAGGCATGCTGGTTCCTTATTTATAGTTGGGCCCCAATAATAAAAAATAAAATAAAAATTAGAAAGCAGCACCAGTCACATACGTTACCTCATAATGTATATTTTGTGTTCTGTTACAGTAGTTACTGTAAAAATCCTCCCTCTAGTGACACTGGATATCCCTGCAACAGTGATGTTCTGGCTCTGCAGGGTTCAAAGCAAAGTTTTTTTCTTTGTGATGTGCATTGCCCTTCTATGTGCACCTTGTGGCAAAGGTCAGTTATGGGTTGAGGTGGTTGCCACTTTTTTGTACAGTTGTTTGAATTAGGTGCAGGGACGCACTGGATGCCTTCACTGTCATTATGCTTTTGCTGGGTGTCATGTGCGTCCCTGTGCCTTTAACCATTTGCCGACCGCTGAACACACATTTACGTCAGCAGAAAGGCTTGTACAGGCAAATGAGCGTACCTCTATGTCCCTTTGAATTTGCTGCCTTGCGGGCACGTGCGTGCTGCCGTCAGCGCACGAGCGTGCCCACAGGTCCAATGAACTCAATGTTCGCCGGCGGCCCGCGATCGTGAGACGGAGAGGCAGAACAGGAAGATGCCTATGTAAACAAGGTATTTCCCTGTTCTGCGTAGTGACATGACAGAGATCTACTGCTCAATGTCATCGGGAGCAGTGATCGCTGTCATGTCAGTGGTAGCTCACCTCCCCCCACAGTTAGAATCACTCCCTAGGACACACTTAACCCCTTGATCGCTCCCTAGTGTATTACCCCTTCCCTGCCAGTGTCATTTATACAGTAATCAGTGGCTATTTATAGCACTGATCGCTGTATAAATGACAATGGTCCCAAAATAGTGTCAAAAGTGTCTGATGTGTCCGCCATAATGTCGCAGTCCCAATAAAAATCGCAGATCACCACCATTACTAGTAAAAAAAAAAATTATAATATAAATGCCATAAATCTATCCCCTATTTTGTAGACGCTATGGGCCAGATTCACAGAGCCGTAACTCCTGTCTAACTGGTGTTAGACTGGAGTACTTTCAAATTACGCGCGCCGTATCACTAGTTTGAATCCTCAAACCATGATACGGCGGCGTTGGGCTTCGATCTGACAGGCTTACGTCTTCGTACGCCTTCGGATCTACGCTGCAATCTTTTTGCGGCCGCTGGGTGGAGTTCGCGTCGTTTTCAGCGTCGGGGTATGCAAATTATTTTTTTCCGGCGATCCACGAAGTTACGAGCGTCGTTCGTAATCGCTTACGTAATTTTTTTGCTGCTATTAGCTAGTGTAACGTTACGCAGCCCATGTTAAGTATGGCCGTCGTTCCCGCGTCGACTTTCAATTTATTTTTTATTTTTTGCGTAAGCCGTTCGGAAATAGAAATGTACGTAAACGACGCTACTCAAACAACGAATGACGTAACGACGTGATTTCGCGCAATGCACGGCGGGAAATTTCTGAACGGAGCATGCGCAGTTCAATCGCCGCGGGAACGCGCCTAATTTAAATGCCTCACGCCCCCTAATCGCGTAGTTTGATTCCGCCGGGAGAAATACACTACGCCGCCGTACCTTACAGGCCAAAATCTCTCTGAATTCCTCGTAGAGCCAGGTAAAATACGGCGGCGTAGAGTATCTCTGATACTCTGCGGCAATCTAATTCTACCTGAATCTGGCCCTATAACTTTTGCGCAAACCAATCAATATACGCTTATTGCGATTTTTTTATACCAAAAATATGTACAAGAATACGTATCGGCCTAAACTGAGAAAGAAATTTGTTTTTTTTTATATATTTTTGGGGGATATTTAATTTTAGCAAAAAGTAAAAAAATATTGTTTTTTTTTTTTAAATTGACGCTCTTTTTTTGTTTATAGCGCAAAAAATAAACACTGCAGAGGTGATCAAATACCACCAAAATAAATCTCTATTTGTGGGAAAAAAAGGACGTAAATTTTGTTTGGGTACGACGTCGCACGACCATGCAATTGTTCGCTAAAGCGACGCAGTGCCGAATCACAAAAAATGCTCTGGTCAGGAAGGGGGTAAATTCTTCCAGGGCTGAGAAGGTTAATGAGAGGTAGGCCTGCCTTTATTCTATCCATTCGTATATGTGCTCCTACTATGGAGACTCTGAAAATTTTTGCATTGGGAACGCAGTATACACAGAGGTCCCTTGCTGTGGGACTGCAGCTTACGCATATATTTACAAATGTGTGCAAACAAAACCCTCTGTTTTTAATGTAAACGGTTAGACATGACCAAATTATCTGTTTTGCAGGCTGGCTGTTGAAGTATAACTAAAGGCAATTTTTTTTTTAGTTTTGGATTGAGTGGAGAGGGATTACAATGCTTTTCAGTTTTTATCACGGTCTGTGCCTTTTCCAGACTCAGGGTTACTACACATATTTGTTTTGTGCGGACACGGATGGAAGCCCACGGCTATAGACTTCTACAAGCTCCTCAGGATTTGTTGGTTGGGGGTCTGTGCCATGGCCCCCCCTGCCTTGCAGTTTTGGTTTTGGGAACAAAGCTCTTACATGTTTAGGTTTGGGAGCCGGGAGGGTTAGGGTGGTTGGAATGTTGGGGGACTTTTTCTTCTTTTTTTTTTTTGCAATGTTGATATCCACTATTCCGTGTACATCTGTTTAATGGTCTGGCCGACCTATCTGGTATACAATTCATATCTGCAAAAGGAATACTGTTATCTTACATGTATTTGCTCATGTTCTTATGCAAGGGTGCACTGGGGGCTTAGCACGCTATGCGAACTAACTAATCATGACTAACTACGCTAGTTTCACTTAACTAAACTTGATCACTAATATTTGAATATCTGGCGTGACATCCGCATGTGATCCTTCTCCAGGAAACCCACCTCCATGGCTCCATGGTCATGGCCCTTAAGAGAGCGAAAATTGCATACGCCATTCATTCCACATAACGAAACAGGAAAAAAATTTGCGCTAACCCAAATAATAGCAGTAAAAGTGATAATTAAATCACAGAAGGCAGCAATCACGTGACCTAACACAAGTAAACATAGAAAAAGAAAAAGTTTGCGCAACTAAAAAAACTATATATAATAACGGTATAGTACTTAATACAGTCCAATATATAAAAGTCCAATACAATAAAGAAGAAGAAAATCCGTTCATCACAGATAACACCCAAGTGTACTTCAGAAAACGTGAACCGCCACCACATGTACTGGAGCTTACCAGAAATAAGCTAGTTAGAAGCCTATAATTGAATCCAATGTAGGTTATCACGGAACCAGATCACACGGCTTCTTGGGGATCCTTATATCATTTGCAGACAGCTAATCACAGGATCCTCATCAGACAAGATGCAGCGTTGAATAGTCACCAATGAGCATATCATGCAGGGCAGCGGTGAACCATAAATAGAGAAGAAGACCGCAACATAGTGTGATACCAATGCGATTTAATAAAAATTAGTTAAAAAGCCACTTACACAAAAGATGTAAAGTACAGCAGTAAAATTAGATGCCGGCCGGCATAGATCAGGAGCCCTTCCTCCTTACGCGAATGCGGTGACTTCACTGCACGCCTACGTCCCAGACGCGTTTCGTCATAAGTTGACGTTATCAATAGGGATATCAATTCATTCCACATACTCCACATATGCCAGGGGCACATCTATCCTTCAAGCCAAATCAGCACCTATCAGTATCAAACGTATCAAACTTGATCCTAGTGGTTGCTTTGTAATTGTTGTACTTGAACTCCTGGGTAAGCCCTACGTGGTGACCAGTCTATATGCTCCACCACCTTTCACTAAACAATTCTTTTAAAGGGTGATGAGCTCCAAATTGGCAATAGCAGATGGCCCATTATTGATAGCAGGTGATTATGATATGGTAATTGATACTGTAACTCGCTGCTCTACACCACCTCCCACACCCTTGGTTTTTTTTTCTGACTCAATTAAATCTAGTGGAGGCCTGGAGATCAGGGCCGCCATCAGCGGGGTACAGGCAGCCACCATACGCAGCTCTTTTGCTGCAGCAATTGGGCAGGCCCGCAAGGCGTCTCAGTCCAGACTGGTGGATGCGGAAGGGGGTCTTAGGGAGGCGGAGGCTGCTTATTCTGCAGCTCCCACCCCTGAGACACACACTACCTGGAAACACAAGGCCAGAGGAATTTCATAGAGAATACAATCTCCCCCACACGGCCTACTTCCTATACATTTCAGATACGTCACACTGCGGCACCGCAGTTTGGCCTTCGTAACATAGTTGTTCAGCTTTCTTCACTAGAATGACTGCTGACTGACCCTTCTCACACCAAACTAGTTTCTACATATTATAGGTCCCTCTTACATTCCACAACTAATAGGCTTAGCAGTACGGCCAATAAATGGCATGCTGACATTCCTGAACTGAAGGAGGATATCTGGCAGGAAGTTCTTCGCCTCCAGGATCCCTCTGTCATTTCTTCCTGTGGCAAGGTGATACAGACTAAATTGCTATACAGATCTGATTTTTACGCCATGTTTACTGTATAAACTACATAGATTACCCTCTGCATTGTGGTCTCGATGCGGCATGGCTGACAGCACATTCTTTTACCTGATGTGGGAGTGCAATCCGATTAGGAAGTTCTGGTCGGAGGTCACAGCCTTCATCAGCTCCATAACTCAGATACCTAATATCTGTAACCTGCCTACGGTGCTTATTGGGATATATTGATGATGAAGGTATATCTAAAAATGCACAAACCTTTCTGCGTATAGTACTGTTTTATGCAAAGAAATCAATAACCATACATTAGAAGTCTTAATTCTCGCCCACTATAGCCTTTTGGCTTAATACCATTAATCAAGCTATACCGTTATACAAGTTGGCATATGAAGCCAGAGGATGCCCAAAAAAATTATCAAAGATTTGGGGCTCATGGGTCAGCTCCGAGAGTACCATACCACCTGCTCCTTGAAAGACTGAGTGAAGCCCCCGGCCGCTAAATGGTTTTAATTAGACAAAAATATTCCTGGGAGCCGCCAACAAAAGAAAAGGTAACAACATTATTGTATTACCATTGCATGTCTTATGTATGCTCTTGTGGCTCCAGCTAAGTAGGGGCCACAATACTATTGTACCCATCCGGTGTGCCAAGGGAGGGTTCGAGCCAGTTAAAGGGGATGAAAGGGGATCCCAAAATCTAACCAGTGGCTCCTGAGGGGGTAGCGCTTAATGTGCATCACATAGTAGCCCATTATGTGCCACTTACCTGCAGAAGAAACCCGCAATGTCAGCAATGTCCCCTTTCTCCCATCGCGTCTATCTTCAACCCCTCTTCCGGGGCCGTGGACTTCGGCTCTGCTATTGACCATAGCTGCATGCGTGCGGGAGCCAACGGTCACCGCATGGGCACGGCGCGGGCACTGTAGAAACGGCACAGATTGTGCCCTTTCTTTAGTGCGCATGCACTGATCATGTCGGCGCCGGCTTCTAAGGCGGATATCCCCTAAACCGTGGAGGCTTGGGAGATATTTCGCGCACCTGCAGGTAAGCCTTAATCTAGGCTTACCTGTAGGTAAAAGTGGTTGTAACGGGTTTACAACCACTTTAAGGCCGGGTTCACACATGCTGCAGCTGTGGCTCACAGCATGGGGTCCTTGTACACCGATTCAGGTGCAAAGCAGGTCAGAATTTTAGCCTGAATTTGCATCTGATTTGGAGCCAAAGACGCACAGGACCCTTTCCAAATGCGGGTGTGTGAATCGGCTCCATTGAGAGCCAGTTACACTCTCCTGTCATGCGAATTGGATGCAGAGAAACCCACATCCATTCGCATAAGTGTGAACTCTGACTAAATCTCTTTGCTACCGTTTTAACTGCTTGTTGACCAACAGTGGATCCAGGGGGGGGGGCAGGGAAATTCCCCCCCCCCCCCGAGACAATCAGGTCACACTCGCTTGTTTTAAAAAAAAAATCTTTTTTTTTTAATCAGGCTTTTTAAAACTGCCTTGCTGTGCATGTCAATTGCCCCCTCCTCCCCTGAAAAATTGTTTGCACTGCAGGCTGCGCTGATGCCGACCCCATCAGCCGTTGCTGACAGGCTCTCTGTGAAGGGACACAGGCAGAGCTGCAGCTGCGGGGGATTTCCACCCCTCCCTCTCTTCCTTGAGCCCAGTAACTCTCATTCACCAGGCAATGCCTGATGCTATTGGCTACATTCAGAACCAATGGCTGGTAAAATACAACCAAGAGGATTATGGGACATATAGTACCAGCAGGCCCCAGGATAATCCCCTGAGAGGACTGTAGCCCCCAACATGCCGAGCAGGAGGGGGGGGGGGAGAGAGAAGAAGAGTGACCATGAGGCTGTAGGGTGGGGGAAGCCAGTGATTCCATTATTATCATCCAAGGTATGAACTTATCTCCCCATCACCTGGCTGCAACCCTAGTGTCCTCCCTTCCACCTGGCTGCAACCCCCCCGTCCTCCCCTTCACCTGGCTGCAACCCCCCTGTCCTCCCCACAACCTGGCTGTAACCCCCCTGTCCTCCCCACTACCTGGCTGCAACCCCCCTGTCCTCCCTTCCACCTGGCTGCAACCACTCTGTCCTCACATCCACCTGGCTGCAACCACCTTTTCCTTCCCTCCACCTGGCTGCAACCCCCCTGTCCCCCCTCCATCTGGCTGCTCCCACACAGTAATAATTGAAATTATGTGCTTCAATCATCCTTACACCATATTAACCACGGTGCCGTGATAAATGAAGCGGCAAAACACCAGCCATTGCCCCTACAAATTGCCTGCAGAAATTTTGGCAGTACCACTCCCAAGATTAGACTCTGGATCCACCCCTGTTGTTGACAGTTATCTCACTAGCATCACATTGTTTTCAGTATGCTGGAATAGGGATGACTGCCATCAAGTATTTAAAGTTCACCTTTTCAGAAAAAAAATAAAATAAAAAAAAATAACACCATACACCCGCCTCACCCCTCTGGTTCCTGCAGTACTTACCTCTACTTACCTTAGACTTTCACAGGCATTATGATCTGACCGCCCTCCGCATTCCTATACCACTGGGTAAGTGTAGCTATGTACTCTCCGCCAGCAGCCTCTTGTAACTAACCTAGTAATGGTTAAAAAGTTATCTCAATATGTCTTTTAGGCCTCGTTCACACATAGCCGACTCCGTCGCAGTCCGTTCCGACGGAGTCCGCCTGTGTCTGCCAGCTCAGCGGGAGATCAGTCCGCAGATCTTACACGGATGACAAGCTTCTCTGCTCACTGAGCGGGGAGGAGCTTGTCGAGTCCCGCTGTCCTCTATGGAGCGATCTGATGAAAACGGACAGCATGTCCAAGATCTTTCCCGATCCGATCCGCATTGGGGACGTGAGCCCCATGTTTGTTTTTAGCGGATCGGATCAGGTCGGATGTCAGCGGACATGTCTCCGCTGACATCCGACGCTCCATAGGGGTGCATGGAGCGCCCGTTCAGGTCCGCCTGAAAAACTGACAGACGGACCTGAACGGATCCATGTGTGAACGAGGCCTTACACTTTCATCTCTGGAAAACCTGCCAATTACCTGTTGATCCTGCCACTCTCCTGTGGTTTGTGTCACTTCCTTTGAGAGGGGGACAATGAAAGAGCACCCACTTTAGAAATCTTAGCACCATGTCCTCGTTATGTCAGTTGTATCTGCCGACTACAATGTGACATGCTGACTTTCAGTGGATGGGCGGCATAAACTATATTTATCTTAGTGCCCCAGACCCACCCGCTGTTGTTTAACCCCAGCACCTCGGCTTGTAACAACCAACCATTGAACCTTTTTTGCATAAACCACAGGGAAGCATAGGAATTGTAATTTATTTTTAGCCTGCAGCTAACTCGGAGATAAGGTGCAGGCCACAGAATTTTAGTTCAACTTAATTTTTTGAAAGAAGACAAAGCTCGGGAATTGAAAAGAGTTTACACACTTTAAAAAAAATAATCAAGTGGATACTTTCTTTTACTCATACACCTATAAATGATTTTAATGCTCAGCATTATAAATTTGGGTTCTTAGGATTCGCCTATAGAGGCACTTTAACAGAAATCCTACACCCCCTCCCCTCCCCCTGACCAGCTCTTCCCCTGTTTCCATGGTGCAGAAGCTGACTACCTCTGCCGAGGACAGCAGGTCCTAGACAGCTAACTGCTACTAAAGTAGTGCCGTCTTCATGCAGCCCTGACAGCGACTATCAGTTTCTGAATTTAGCAGAGTTGTATTGTTTCCTGACCTGACAGCTTGGGGTTGATTTACTAATGACAAATAGGCTGTTCACTAATGTTCATGAGGTGAATTTTCACCTTGAGGTGAATTTTTTTAACAAAGTGAAGCTCCGTTAACGTTAATCATCCAATCATCTACAAGCAAAAATACTGTTTTACTTTTTAAATTTTTCTTGCATATCATTGGATGTTCTTTGCAAAGTAAATTTTTAACACATTCACTAAGCTAAGGGAAAATTCACTTTCAAAGTGACTGCCTATTTAACCCTGTTGACATTATTCAGCTGCCTCTGATGGGAATGTATGCTTTTCATATATATATTTAGATTTTAATATGTGTCAACGTTAGCAAAAAAAGTTTGGTTTGTATATATTCCCAACAGTGCAAGTAAAGTGGATGTATGGCAGTCACTGTTAAAACCCGTACACACGCTCGGATATTCCGACAACAATTGTTCGATGGGCGTGTTTTTTTGACGGATAATCCAACTGTCTGTATGCTCCATCGGACAATTGTTGGAATTTCCGACAACAAATGTTGGATGGTCATGCTCTCAAATTGTCCGACAACAAATGTGTTCCATCAAATTATCTGATCGTGTGTACACAAATCCGTCGGACTAAAATCCAAAGTACAAACACGCATGCTCCGAACCAATGGTAACCATAAGAGAACATTAGCAGAAGTTAGCACTAGCACTAAAGAGCAGAAAAACTATGTCGTTTTGTGAATGTTGGCTAAAAAAAGTTCTGCAGTCTGTATGCAGAACAATTTCACGGCCAACGCCCTTTCGGACAAAAGTCCACGGATTTGTCCGATGGAAAGTCGATCGTGAGTATAAGGCTTAAGTAACTCTGGGGGTGCTCAGACTAGTGCATAAAGCAGAGATTGCCCTTGATATTACCATCAACATTGAAACCGATGGTACTATCAGTACCTGATTATATTGTAAACCCACGCCTGGGAACATGATTTTACACGCATCCAGGGCGCATCCAGGGCGCATCCACTGGCTTTGTTTCAAAGTATCCCCTTTGGCCAGTATTTGCGTCGCAAAAGGAATTGTTCCAACGATACCAGCTTCAAACGTGAGTCTGATCTACTTTATGAAAGCCTACTGGCCAGGGGATACAGTAGAACCTGCCTTAAGAAGGCCTTTAAAAAAGCCCAGGGCAGACCAAGGAATGCGATTTTGTTCTCAGGATCAAAAAAGAGACTCCAATACAGTAAGATTCATTATTATATATTACATATTCTGATCAACATCATGCAATACGTTCAATTATCCAAAAGCATTGGCACATCTTATTAACCAACCCTATACTCTCCAAATATTTGGGACCATGACTGGAAATAACATCAGAGAAATAACAATCAGAGAGTGCAGTGAAAGCAACCAATCACCTGGAAGAGAGATACCCTCTCTGACTGAAGCCTTGTGGGAATGGTGTCTTCCCAATCTTCCTCCAGTTGAGCCGATCACTTTGGCTGAGGAGCCTCCTGCACTAGACTTCTTCAGTCAGGAGAGCTCTGCTGAATATGGGCAACCTTCAGATCCTCCTGTTAAAGAGGTTGCAAAGGTAAAGGTTTTGTCAGGGCATCAGAACTGCCCGATCGCAGCCGTTTACCGCGGGCGCGGCTCGGGCGCGCGCGTGCACGTCTTAGGCGCACGAACACGTTCCCCATCCGGCCAATCAGTGGCTTAGGCAGGGCTATTTAAGCCATCCTCTTCCCCCTGTCTGGTTGCTGGCTTGTCACAGCTTCTGAGTGCATCTGATACTTCCGACCTTCTGATCCTGAACCTTCTGACCTTTGGCTATTGTTACCAGACTGCTGCTGCCTCCTGCCCTTGACCTTTGGCTTGAACTATCGGACTTCCTGATCTCTCCAACCCTCCTGACCACGGCCTGTTTCCCGGATTAATCTTGTGCTTGTTCCCAGCTCCAGCTACCTGGACTTCCGGACTACCTGCATGTGTTTCCTCGGCTGACCCCAGCAACCTGCTTCCGGTTCAATCTCTGCTCCACGGATCCAGTCCTCGTCCGCCTGTCGGTACCGGTGCCTCCTGGTGCGTCCGTCCCTCTGTCCCCACTCCAGGGGGTGGATCGCGCTAGGTCGCAAAGGGAGCCGCCCTCAGCATCTTGACCTTGGTGAGTTTATCCTTTAATAACCGTGATAGTACAAGCCAGCCAGATGTCCGAGGCCGACAGGGTGCGCTCTCCCTTTGAGACTCTCTGCCAACAAGTCTCAGCACTAACTGACGCGGTACAGAAATTGCAGGAAGGATATTTACAAATGGATGGTCGCCTCCAACAAATGGCTGTCACGCCTGGACCTGCGGCCCCTCCCGCGGCTCCAGCCACGGGAGCATCCTCCTCCCAGTCATCCCCAGGACCAGCGATGGTTGTCACCCAGCCAGAACCTCGTGTCCCAACACCTGAGCGTTTTTCTGGCGACCGCAAGAAATTCCGAGCGTTCAAGAATGCCTGCTTGCTATACCTGGCCTTACAACCTAGGACTTTCTGTTCTGAAGCCGTGAAAGTAGGTTTTGTAATTTCTTTGCTCGCGGACGAGCCACAAGCCTGGGCACACAGCCTAATGGAGCGGAGGAGCCCAATACTGGACACTATAGACACCTTCTTTAAAAACATGTCTGAACTGTATGATGATCCCCTGCGCTCGGCCACGGCCGAAGCTACTCTCCACCAACTGAATCAGGGGAGGAGACCGGTGGAGGACTTCATTGCGGAATTCCGCAAGTGGTCTGCGGACACAGGGTGGAATGAGGCCGCCCTGAAGTATCAATTCCGACTCGGCCAGAGTCCCTCAAGGACGTACTAGCCAGAATTGACCCACCTGCCACCTTGGACGCAATAATTCAATCAGCTACCCAACTTGACAGACGCCTACGAGAACGCCGATCAGAACGCTTTCAAGTAACTCGGTCCAGCTGGACCCCACCAAGGTTCCCTCCAGCTCCGCAGCCTCTCCCGGTTCCGCCCGTCTCCTCGCTTCAGGATCCGGAGCCCATGCAACTCGGTCTGGTCCGGGCTCCCCTCACGTCTGAAGAAAGGCAGCGTAGACGCCAGTCAAATTTGTGCCTGTATTGTGGTGGAGCAGGCCACTTCCTCCGCACTTGTCCCATTAGACCCAGTAAGTCTAGATCTCCATCCTCCTTCAATTACCACATTACCAACTTACCTCAGACTTATGTTGTCCTCTTTCTCTCCCTACAGCTCCCGGATGGGGCGACCCGGCTGCCGGCCATCGTTGACTCTGGGGCCTGCAGCTGCTTTCTGGACTCCGCCCTGGCCCAAAACTGCATGTCCCCTGTCGTCCTAAGGACTCTCCCTTACAGATCCATCTGGCAGACGGCTCACTCCCCCGCTCAGGACTTGTTACCCAGGAGACCCTACCTATCTTTGCCGTCTGAGATACCGGACACCAAGAATACCTGTGCCTGGACCTTATCCCGTCTCCACTGGCCCCCATCATCTTGGGTCTCCCATGGCTACAAGTACACCAACCCAGTATAGACTGGTGTGAAAAGGAGGTCAAGTTCCCCTCAATCTACTGTGCTCAACATTGTCTCGTACCCACTAAACCCGCTTGTTCCACCTTGATGACGACGTCAAAAGACTTCCAATATGTTCCCTCAGTCTACTCAGAATTTAAAGATGTTTTTGACAAACAGCAGGCGGACCGCCTTCCTCCACACCGGTCATACGACTGTCCCATTGACCTGTTGCCTGGTTCTAAGATTCCCTTCGGGAGAATCTTTCCTCTATCAGAGACTGAATTAGTAGCCCTCAAGGCTTATATCGACGAAAACTTAGAAAAAAAGTTTATTCGTCCTTCTTCCTCTCCAGCCGGCGCAGGAATCTTTTTCGTCGAAAAGAAAGATGGCTCCCTCAGGCCTTGCATCGACTATCGGGAGTTGAACAAGATTACTATCAAGAATCGGCATCCGTTACCCCTGATCCTGGAATTGTTCCAGCAATTCCGTTCAGCCCGGGTCTTCTCCAAACTCGACCTCCGGGGGGCCTACAACCTTGTCCGAATCCGGCCCGGGGACGAGTGGAAAACAGCTTTCAGGTCAAGGTTTGTCCACTTTGAGTACTTGGTGATGCCTTTCGGTCTCTGCAACGCCCCTGCCACTTTCCAGCACCTGGTAAACGACATCTTCCGCCAGTTCCTGGACGACTTCCTGGTCGTCTATCTAGATGACATCCTCATCTTCTCAGTCTCCCTTGAAGTGCACCGGGTCCACGTTAAACAAGTCCTGGCCATCCTTAGACAACACAAATTATACCTCAAAGCGGAGAAATGTGAATTTGAAAAGACCACAATTCAGTTTTTGGGCTTTATCATCTCAACCAATGGGATATCCATGGATCCACAAAAAGTCAAAGCAGTCCAGGACTGGCCAGCACCGGCCGACAAGAAGGGGGTACAGCGGTTTATTGGCTTTGCCAACTTCTACCGAAGATTCATTGCCGGCTTTTCATCCACTGTGTCCCCTATTACCAAACTAACCCAGCAGGGGTGCCGTTTCCACTGGTCTCAGGAAGCACAGGAGGCATTCACAAAACTCAAGACCTTGTTTTCTTCCGCACCTGTTCTAAAACATCCAGACCCAACCTTGCCTTTTCTCCTGGAGGTGGACGCCTCGGAAATTGCTATCGGAGCTATCTTATCGCAGAGACAGGGACCTAAGTCCTTGCTACACCCTGTAGCTTACGCTTCACGAAAACTCAGCGCTCCAGAAAGAAATGATGACGTCGAAGACCGGGAACTATTGGCCATTAAGTTTGCCCTGGAAGAGTGGAGATATCTCCTGGAAGGTGCCCTTCACCCCATTCTGATCTTTACGGACCATAAAAACCTGGAATACCTACGATCCGCCAAACGCCTAAGACCAAGACAAGCTCGCTGGGCCCTGTTCTTCACTCGTTTTCATTTTCACATTACCTTCAGACCGGGGTCAAAGAATGGAAAAGCAAACGCCCTTTCCAGAATGTTCACCGAAACGCCCGATCCACTGGAACCTAGTACCATCTTAACCCCCAGGAACTTTCTATTAATCTCTCCAGTTGACCTTCTGACCTCTCTTAAAAGGGCCTCCGACCAATGCACCGACCAACTGGCACTCTCTCTGGAGAAACAAGACGGCTTACTATGGTCGCGGGGCAAAGTCTTTGTACCTGCGGAGACAAGGCAGTTAGTGCTAAGCACGTTCCACGACCACAAGCTGGCGGGCCACTTTGGAGCACGGAAGACCTCGGAGCTGATAGGACGCTCCTTCTGGTGACCAAAGTGGAAATTAGACTGTAAAACCTATGTGTCCTCTTGTACCCACTGCCAGCGCTGTAAGGGTCCGAACACTAAGTCCTGGGGCCTACTCAAACCTCTCTCTGTTCCAGAACGCCCTTGGACAGATATTTCAATGGATTTCATCGTGGATCTGCCTCCTTCCGAAGGTTTTACTACGATCCTAGTGGTAATTGACCGACTGTCCAAATTAGCACACTTCCTGCCCATGATTGGTACACCCTCTGCGGCTGAGACAGCCAAGATTTTTTTTAAGGAAATCATAAGACTCCATGGGGCACCCAAGAGCATCGTGTCAGACAGGGGTGTGCAGTTTACTTCCAAGTTCTGGAGGGAGCTCTGCAAGTCACTTGAAATTAAGATCTGCCTCTCGTCTGCCTACCACCCGCAGTCCAATGGTCAGACAGAGAGGACCAACCAAACGTTGGAGTAGTACCTCTGTTGTTTTTGTTCATCATCCCAAGACGACTGGGTATCTTTGCTGCCATCGGCAGAGTTTGCCTACAACAATTCCGTTCACTCGTCTACTAACCAAACCCCGTTTTGGGCCGACCTCGGATACCATCCCTCCTTCCTTCCGGACTCTATTCCCGAAATATCGGTTCCAGCTGTCCAGGAACGCATAGCTGCTATGCAACAAAACTTCCAGAAACTCCAGGAGACCATGGAGCAACCCCAAAGAAGTTACAAAAAGTTTTACGACAGGGGGAGGAAGGAGTGCCCGGACTTCGAAGTTGGGGAAAAGGTCTGGTTATCGGCCGCAAACCTCAAACTACCAATTCCTTCCCGGAAACTCGGCCCTAGATTCATCGGCCCGTTTAAGATCAAGCAGAAAATCAACCCCGTGGCTTTTGAATTAGAATTACCGGACTCCTACAGGATCCACCCTGTCTTTCATGCATCCCTGCTCAAGCCTAAATGTGAAAACGAGAATGATAAGGGGAAGGAAGGGGTGGACTAGGGAAATAGAGGGGATAAGAAAAAACAAGGGGATTGCACTCACATGGGCCACATCCGTATATGGAATCAAAATTGGAAAAACAATAACTGTGGAGAAGTATTGAGGGTCGGACTATCGAGGCCAAGGAAGTAGTATAAAAATATAGTTTTAATGTAGTTATAAAAATAAAACAAATAGAACATATATATAAAAATAGAAATGATACATATATACAGGTGAACCGCTCTATACACAAAAACCCAAAGTCGCCGACGCGCGTTTCGCCGTGAGGCTTCTTCAGGACGGATGTTTGAGGATTTTTGTAAGGAGATGTGTAACAATAGTTGTATGGCCGATGACTCTGCAACCAATGCAAGACAGGGCACACACCGCGATCGAGTATTCGATAGTGTGTAATATACTGGGTTCAGGAAGGTCTTCAGAGCTTCATATAGATCTGTTAATTGACAGTAAAGTCAAAATAAGAGTGTTTCCAACATTCAAAAGAGAAATTATAATATGGTGCTGTTAGCAGCCTTCATTCCTTGATAGGAGACCATAGGGCCAACTGGGACACAAAGCCAAAAATTGTTGTTTTGAGCTTCAAATACACGAGGGGTATCAGACCACCAGTCAGTGTAGATTTTTAAGCTTCTACGTATGAGCCCGCCGATCAGGGGGTTGACATCTGTGTACACCCTGGGACACGGACGCCTGCACTAGTCAACCCCCTGATCGGCGGGCTCATACGTAGAAGCTTAAAAATCTACACTGACTGGTGGTCTGATACCCCTCGTGTATTTGAAGCTCAAAACAACAATTTTTGGCTTTGTGTCCCAGTTGGCCCTATGGTCTCCTATCAAGGAATGAAGGCTGCTAACAGCACCATATTATAATTTCTCTTTTGAATGTTGGAAACACTCTTATTTTGACTTTACTGTCAATTAACAGATCTATATGAAGCTCTGAAGACCTTCCTGAACCCAGTATATTACACACTATCGAATACTCGATCGCGGTGTATGCCCTGTCTTGCATTGGTTGCAGAGTCATCAGCCATACAACTATTGTTACACATCTCCTTACAAAAATCCTCAAACATCCGTCCTGAAGAAGCCTCACGGCGAAACGCGCGTCGGCGACTTTGGGTTTTTGTGTATAGAGCGGGGGGGGGCACTCCATTTCCTTGCCAGTGGATCTTTTCAGCGTACAAGTGGAGTCGTGGCTGGGATGTCACAATCCACCATGAACAGATGTGTGCACCAGGTTGTCTCCGCAATCCTCACACGCATGTCCCACCACATCATCAAACCCACCAATGAGCACCTGCGGCAGAAGGCAATGCAGGATTTAGACAGAATTGCCGGATTCCCATGCACCGTGGGGGCCATTGATTGCACACATGTGGCACTACGGCGCCCCCGTGCCACAGAGCACATATACCGCAATCGTAAGCAGTGGCATTCCATCAACGTACAGGTGATAGCTAAAGCCCAATGCCTCATATGGCACGTCCGTGCCAAACACCCAGGGGCCAGCCACGACAGCTACATATACCGTCAAATCAACATCCCAACAGAATTTGAACAGAACGTGTATGGGGACAGCTGGCTGGTTGGTGAGTGACATGGGAGTCAGGCATGACTGTCCGACCCTATGATGCAGACATCATGAGGGGCACATGCACGGCTAACATCCTCCTGTCTTTTCCCTTCCAGATGACTCGGCATATGCACTTGGGCCCCATCTCTTGACTCCATACCGGGATCCCCAAACCAGAGGAGAGAGAAGATACAATGCTGCACACATACGCACCCGTGCAGTGGTGGAGCGGACATTTGGCCTCCTGAAGTCCCGTTTCCAATGCCTGGATAAGTCCGGGGGGACCCTGTTGTATTCCCCAAACTTTGTGTGCCAGATCATCGGTGCATGTTGTGTGCTGCACAACTACGCCATGAGAAAGGGCCTGGAGATTGACATATGTGATGACCTGACCCCCGACCCACACAGTCCCCCCCTGAACGAGGCTACCCCGTCTGCTGAAGGAACAGCATTTGCCTCGTGGAACGTATCTTTGCACGTTAAACATACACACATTCATCATGGCACACGGACAATGCACGCATGCACACCCTAGCTCACACACACCACATCCACCTCACATTGGATTAGTACAAGTCCACCATGCAGGACTAGGGAGCAGCAACGCCACGCCAAGGCCCCAAGAATGTTGCTGTCCATTCATACCACATTCACACGGCCGTTGGGATAACCTCTCCCCGACGACCAAGGGTGACACACCTTACTGGCAGGCGTGTCACCCACACATTCACACACCAGTCACACTGTAGCCTGCACTACCGACCATGTGCATACACTACTAAAACAAAATAGCTCTTAAACAGAGCAAATAAGAAAACAAAATAGCTCTTAACCAGAGCAAATAAGAAAACAAATTAGCTCTTAACCAGAGCAAATAAGAAAAAAAAAAGGAAGGCAATCAATTGTCCTGTCGTGGGCCAAGCCTGGTGCCATGGCTCCGGCTCCTTAACTCTCTGGTGGGAGCCTTGGGTGGGGGGGTGGGGCATCAGGAGGAGGAGGAGGCTCATCCCCTGGTCTCTCCCTGGCTGCCTGCCTCCGCAGCTGCCGGGTGGTGCTCTGCTGCTGGAGGCGCCTTGTCTGCCTCCCCTCCGCCACAATGGCAGCTGTATTGGCCTTTACAGCCACTGCCAGGCTCTTGACCTCTCCCACGAGGCATGATGTAGTGGCCTGCAGCTCACCAACGCAGGTCACCAGAGCAGCGCAGTTGGCGCTGACAATCTGCAAGCTCTCATTGAACTGTGCCGAGGAGGCCAGGCTCTCTGCCACATGCCGCATTTCCCTGGCGACAGCACCCATATGGCGGGTCTGGCGGGCCTGATCCTTGGCAAGAGTTTCCTGGATGGCTTCAGGAACACCCCTGGTCTTGTGGGTAGCCTTCCTGGGGGCAGAAGAGGCTTGGGGCCATGTGTACGGGGAGGCCCTTGAGGGGCTTTCCCTGATGATGGAGGAGGGTGAGGGGCTACCCCTGATGGGGAGGAGGGTTGGGAGGGTCCAGGGATGATGGGATCCTCAACAAGGTATAAAACTTCATCTAGGTCCCCATGCTCCTCCACAACTTCCTCTAGAGGTGAGGTGTGGGCACTCTCATCCTGGGATGGCGTGGGTCGCCCAGCAGCCGACGACGGCCAAGCTCCCTCCAGCACATCTGTGGATGACACAAAACATTCACATGTTGGTGGACCCACACACTTGACACATGTCTCCTTCCACCCCCTCACATGCTACACACCGAATAGGAGATAAAACACACTTACCTCTCCTCAAGGCCTGGTCACCAGAGTCAAATCCCTCGATGCCCTCCACCTGCTCCTGCTGCAGACATTGGGCGATGACCTACTCCTCATCCGTCAAGCGCAGAGATGAGGCTGGTCCTCCTCCCGTGCCCCTGGCGTGCCTCCTCATAAGGGCCAGCTTCTCTCAGACCTTACGTCTCAGGTCATTGATTTTTTTTCCCACATCATCGAGCTTCCTAGTCTCATTCCCAATGGCATTGACCTGAAGGGTGATCTCCTTCAGAATCTCCTTCTTCCGTGCCTTGCTGGTCTGGAAAAGGTGGACACCATGGAGGAACTTATCATATTTTGCCATTCCAGCAATAATAATATCCCTCTCCTCCTTAGAGAAGTTTTTCTTCCTCCTCTCCTTGCCTCCATTTCCAGCTGCCGCCATCGCTCAGCAAAACGGGCGTATGGCTGGGTGTATTTATGCGCTCGGCGTCAGCCGGTGGGCCGGCGTGTCCTAGGAAGTTGTGCCGGCATAGTTGTGAGCATGCGCATAGGGGCGCAAACCATACGTCCATGTCACTGCGCACGCGCCGTTTTAGATACGCCGGGCGTAAAGCATTGCACCACGCTCGGACCATCATTAGCATAAGGTCACACCCACTTACACTTACGCTGTCTTACGCCTACGAAATTACGTTGGGAGCATTTCCATTGTGAATAGTGTGCTCGCCGCTCTGCACCTCGTCGGCGTAGCGTATATTCGCTACGCTACGCCCGCTTAAAGATGCACCAATCTACCTGAATCTGGCCCATTGTGTTGAATTGTAAGTCTATTACCTGCTACACATTTTCACTGACAAGTTATATACTTGCAGATCACTTGAAGCACAAGTTCTAGTTGACACTTTTCCAATTTGTAGCAAATTTGTGTGACAAGTCTCTAGCAAAAGCAAAGTTGCAGTGGTGAGAATACAGTAAGATCTGCAAGACTACAGCATAAAAATTCAGCTGCAGTGACCCCGGTGGTGGGATGACTATTGCACAACATAACTGAACCAGAACTTACAGAAAACTTGCAGAATGTTTGCAAAGAAAGTTGATCTGGAGTCATGCAATGCGGACTTGCTGTAATAGTGCAACACATTTGTAAAGCCTGGCAAGTCTAGCAATAGCTTAGCAAGTCATTTTCAAACTTGCAGCACAATTGCTTGCTATCTAGGAGGCTGCAATATAATAAATGTTTGTTTGCTTTTGGGCTTAATGAATAATTACAGTACCTGAGAAACACACAAAAGCAAATATTACATAATTGTTTTTTCCTTTTTTATATTTATTTTCTTTTTATTAATGCTTCATTCTTTAGCTTCCCACATTGTTGGGCTCACCTCCTATTCTACTTGAAAATCAAGTGAACAGATGAGAGAACAGCTCCACAGCTGTATTCTTATGCTTGCTGTACTTGTGTTTTTATCCCTGAGATCCCGCTACTTTATGTAGTACAACGTACACTGTAAGCACATGCAGCAATGTCCATTTCTGATGTGCATTGCTGTGAGCATTTCCACATGTGCATCCACATGCTTTTAATGTGTGTGCATATATGTTCATGATTTTGTCTACGTGTTATGCAAAATTAGTGCATAGTGCAATATGGTGCATGGTACAAAACATAAAAATGCATTCTATGTTCCTAAAGAGGAGCTTCAGTCTGGGCAAAAAACGTAAAAACCAACAGGTACAAATACTGTAGCTGCTGACTTAATATAAGGACATTCAATCAGCTTCGGGTGAAGGCGCCTTCTGGCTTCACTGCAGGTTTCCTACTGTGCACGCCCAAGTCGCATTGCATTTTGTAAATTGTCCCACATTCTTCTGGGACCTGTTTTGGGTAGCACATTTACCTCGTGGCTCTTCCGAATTCCTAGGGGTGAATGGTGCATATAGTAGAAGTAAAGGGTGTCTTTTGCTGTGCTCTTTATTACCCAGCCGGGTAAAAACAAATAACTTGTGGTGAGGAAAGTAGAGTTGAAGGAAGAAAGAAGAATAGCAAATTCAGGCGTAGCAATAGGGAAACAGTCCTGCTCCCAAGTGTAACAGTTCTCTGCGCCACGGGCCTCTCTCACTGACCTGGCAGCCGGAGTATCGCTCGAACCTTTGAGGAAAAGTCTCTGCCACAGACCCTCCTTAGAATGAACGTCAGGGAGACACCTCTGCCACGGGCCCTCTCTGATTGCAGTTACGGAGGCAATCCTCCTTAGGTGAATTACGCCTGGATCTCCTTCTTAAGGTCTCCAGGTACTGACTGACAGGTGATCAATCCTTCAGTGTCCGGCTACCTTGATTCCCGGTGGTTTGTCTAAATCCTTTTGGACCGCCAGCCTCTCATAGGCGCTCCTCAGACAGACTCCCCACCGAACAGCTATACAGCTTGGGATCCTCAGAGGTGGAAACCCAGTCGATCACTGGGTCCCTGTTGCTGCTCAAATGCTCCGGACCAACATGGTCCCGGAACCAGGGTCTTCCTGTCCCGGCTTTCTCATGTAGCGGTACCCCCGATGGGGCTACTGGTAATATAATGGGATGGCAAATTACCTCATGGCTTCTTCTGAATGTCTAGGGGTGAATGATGAATGCAACAGTAGAAAAAGTGTGTAAAAGTAAGGGAAAAGGGAATGGGAATAATTGCGCTTAGTAAAAATGTATATTAGTGAAACAATTAAGATAGGGTCCTGAGAAGGACGTCCTGCTGCTAAACACTACAACTTAGATATAAAGTGTAAAGAAAAATGTGCAAAAACAGTGTAGCGCTGGACAGCATATACCACATAAGTATCTAAAGTAACTGGTGTAAACAGTGATAATCTATAAATGGTAACAATCAAAATGTGAATACACAAAAGCTATAAGTGCATAGATTGTTATAACACTGTGCCAATCAATATGGCACTGAGCATAAAGTACTTATAAATATCAACAGATAAATAAACAGTGTAAAAATAAAGTGACCAATTCAGCATATGAGGTGCAAAACAAATAGAGTCCACAGAAAAAAGCTGGGATTTTTTAGCCCCTTCCAATGCAGGTGATGAAAAGATGCAAACAATGAAAGTCCAATTAGGAGATCCACAGGTGAGAAAGGAGGGAGATTTCAGACATCAGTGGCCCAACACCAGTAGAAATAAAGGCTTACCAGAAAGCCTGTGACTATCCCTTTCAGGAGTAGTCTAAACAGGCATAGCAGGAAATTCTGATCCTTTGGGGTGTCAGGAACGAATCCGCATCTCTCCACAGATTGGATGGTAGAATCCACAGCTCCTCATGGGGTTAACCACTGCTTCCAAATGGAACTTGCATAGATGTATGTGAGCGTGTGTTTATCAAACACCATGTGGGAAAAAAGAAAGGGACAATCCCATAGTGTAGGCGTAAAAAACGAGAGGGTTTATTTAAAAACTAAAAAAATTGAAACAGCTTAAAATACTCTCATTCATAGAGAGTGATACAAAAGTCCTTGCAAGGATAAAAAGCTCTGTATGAATATCAGACCGCCTAAGGCCGTTAGCATATGCGCAATACGAGTGTTTCTGCCCGACGATCGTTTCGTCGTAATGACATCATCAGGGGCACACGAACGCCATTGCACACATGCTATTTATACAGGCCAGAGGAAGAGTATGACAAAACCATTGAGTAGAGGCGGGGATAGAACGGAGCATATGATAGATCAATATAACCACTATATTGTGAATGGAAAAGACCATGCCATCTTGTGGTTAAAAAAGCGTATTACCGCTCAAAGAATAATAGGCTGATATTATGAATGGAAATCATTATGCCATCTTGTGGTGAAAAAGGCGTATTGCTGCTCAAAGAAAAGCAATAGGAATAATAGGCTAGTATGACCACTCAATTATAAATGGAAATCATTATGCCATCTTGTGGTGAAAAAGGCGTATTGCCGCTCCAGGAAAAGCAATAAGCCAAAAATTCCCTGAATATGAATATTCCTTGTTATGGAATTAAACTTATTAACCTTAATGATCAATTTCAGCATTGGTGTGAATATTTAATACTCATTGTTGAGCAAAATATAAACATAAAAACATGACAACTATAAGGCTAAAAAATGCATTAAAAAGGGGTGTGAATGAACACAAGATGCCATGGAGATTGAATATCCTGCACAGAATGCCATGGAGAATCAATGACGCTAGTGCCACATAGTGGTAAAGTACAATAAAGGCTATAGAATAATGAAAAACATTGGTAAAGTACAAATGTAAAAAGGAGAAAATAAGAGGACGAGCAATAAAACAATCCCCAGGGAATGGGGTTGACTCCATGTGAGTGAGACCCTCAACTGTTGTTGATAAAACAGTTGATGTCCCACTCAACGTTGAGTCCCCCAGGTACATGGCAGCCCAACTTGTGTATCCAATTAGTTTCGGCCCTGGAGATTGTTCTCTTGCTATTACTACCTCTCCAATGGGGAACATATTTCTCCAAGGCTATGAAGACAGTGCCCTTGGGGTTCATGTTGTGTTTTAGGTCATAGTGTTTGGACACACTATGTTTGTCAAATCCTGCCAGGATTTTAGTGATGTGTTCCCCCCATCTGACCTGCAGTTTGCGCGTGGTGCATCCCACGTATTCTAACCCACAAGGGCACCTCAGAAGGTACACTGCGCATTTAGTACTACAGGTTATGAAAGTTTTAATTGGGTAGGTTCTACCAGTGCCCGTAGAGGTATAATCAGTGTGTCGTCTTCCCTGAAGGGCATTTATTTTGCAAGCCCTGCATTTTCTGCAGGGGTAGAAGCCCTTAAAGTCACCAAAGAACGTAGGTTGGGATGGGATATCTAACACATTAGGTGCCAATGAGTGTCTGAGGTTTGGGGCACCCCTGAAAAGAACTCTCGGATTAGTGGTTAGGAGTGGGCCCAGAATCCTGTCATTTTTAATAACTGGCCAGTGTTTTTTAATAATTCTTTTAATGGCCCAATGTTGGCTTGAGAAGGTTGTTATAAAAGCCAGGCCGAAATCTTCCCTAGTAATGGCCTCTGGTGGTTTATCAGCCAGGAGACTACGACGATCTCTCTGACCTACTTCTCTGATGGTAAGGTCAAGGTTTGCCCCATCATAGCCTTTAGCTAGAAATCTGGATTTCAGAATCTCTGCTTCTCTATAGAACTCATTCAGGTCGGTACAATTTTGTCTGAGACGCAGAAATTGACCCTTAGGGACCGCTTTCAACCATGAAGGATGATGGCATGAGTCAAGTGGTATGTAACCATTTCTATCCGTGGGTTTAAAGAATGTCGACGTGACAATCCTACCCTCAATGATAGAAATATCTAGATCCAAGAAGTGAATCTTGCTAGAACTTTTCTCATGGGTCAGGACAATACCCCTAGTGTTAGAATTAAGGGTGGAGATGAATGAGTCAACCGAGTCCTCATCGCCATCCCAAATGCATAACACGTCATCAATAAATCTTCTCCAGAAGATGAGATTTGGGGATCTATCAAGGAGTATAGTGTCCTCCTCCCACTTAGACATGAAGAGGTTGGCCATGCTGGGGGCAAACTTTGCCCCCATGGCCACACCCCTAATTTGTCTGTAGTGGGTACCATTATGCCAGAAGTGGTTATGCTCCATAGCAAAATCAAGTAGCTCCATCACAAATCTACAATGTGTATTAGTTAAAGGAGAATTCTGTGACAAAAAATATTGAACCGCTTCGTGCCCTAGATGGTGGGAGATGGACGTGTACAGTGATGCCACATCTGCTGTGACCAGCATATAGGAGGGTTTCCACTCAATGTTGTCAAGAAGGTTTATGACATGTTTAGTATCTTTTAGAAATGAGGGGGTGCCCATCACCAGTGGTTGCAAGTAAAAATCAATATACTTGCCTATTCTTGAGGTAATAGAGTCAATACCACTGATGATGGGCCTCCCCGGAGGGTTTAACAGGGTTTTGTGTATTTTTGGTAAAATATACATCACTGGTAGCCTCGGTGCTAGAGGGATTAAATGTTCTTTTTCTTTTTGATTGAGGATACCCATATCATAACCCTTCAAAATGAGAGCTTTCAACTCCCGTTTGAAGGGTATAGTAGGGTTCATAGGAAGGATTGCGTAGGTCTCGGAGTCTGATAGAATTCTCGTCATCTCTGCTAGGTAAGAGGTTTTGTCAAGAATGACAATGGCCCCCCCTTTATCTGCAGGGCGTACTACAATATCCTTCCTTTCACACAGAGATTCCATTCCTGTTTTTAAATTGGAATGGAGTTGAACGGGTTTAACCCTTAGTTCCTCGAGATCTTTCAGTAGTAGATCTCGAAAGATGTTTAGATTAGGAGCCTGGGTACTCGCTGGATTAAACAGAGAGGCGTTAGCCATTCCTGAGTGCAGAACCACAGGATTTTCTCTGCTTAGTTGTCTAGCAGGGTTACTTAGGATGTATCTCTTCATATTAAGTTTACGGGTGAATTTCTGTATGTCAATAAATGTCTGAAACTTGTTCAAATTCCGTGATGGAACAAATTTCAGACCCCTGTTCAAAGTTGTCAACTCATCCGTAGTGAGTTGTTGTGAACTAAGGTTAATGATTTCCATTATTTACTAGGTCCTCCTCTGTCTGTTTGGGGTGTAGTTTCCTCCCCCCTCTGCACCCTCTCTTGCGTCCCCATTTCGTTTGTTTCGGTTTCGAGTGGCTGGCCGAAAATCCCAAGCAGAGAGATTTGTCTCATGCTCATTTTGACGTGAGCGGGGCAATTCATGACTGTCACCGGTATTCAGAGGCCTTCCCTGAGAATCACTCATTAGGGGCGCAAATCTATTATTAACCACATTAATATGACCATTGGAATTATCATTCCTAGTATGCGGGTGGGCTCCTTGGTTGGAGTAGTCAGTTCTTTCTGAGCGATGTCTCCAGGCCGGGGATTGGTGGCGATTAGGGCGGGGGGGGGGGTGGTTTCTACCATTTCCTCTGCTCCTGGTGTTAGGGTAATGTTGAGGACCCCTTCTACCAGAACCAGGAGTTTGCGGGGGTTGGTAAACATATTGTGTCACATGTTGATTAGAGTGATCCCCAGGTTCAGGTCCCCTTTGGTCAGTAGCAGCTGGTTGTGATCCTGCTGCATTTCCATTTGATGAAAGGGGAGCGGTAGTGACCTGCCATTTAAAGACCACTTTGTCTTTGTAGTCCTTCAAATCCCTATTATATTTTTTCTTTTTCTTTATTTTTTGTTCCATTTCCTCCTTAATCTCCTGGAGTCAACCCCATTCCCTATTGCTCGTCCTCTTATTTTCTCCTTTTTACATTTGTACTTTACCAATGTTTTTCATTATTCTATAGCCTTTATTGTACTTTACCACTATGTGGCACTAGCGTCATTGATTCTCCATGGCATTCTGTGCAGGATATTCAATCTCCATGGCATCTTGTGTTCATTCACACCCCTTTTTTAATGCATTTTTTAGCCTTATAGTTGTCATGTTTTTATGTTTATATTTTGCTCAACAATGAGTATTAAATATTCACACCAATGCTGAAATTGATCATTAAGGTTAATAAGTTTAATTCCATAACAAGGAATATTCATATTCAGGGAATTTTTGGCTTATTGCTTTTCCTGGAGCGGCAATACGCCTTTTTCACCACAAGATGGCATAATGATTTCCATTTAGAATTGAGTGGTCATACTAGCCTATTATTCCTATTGCTTTTCTTTGAGCAGCAATACGCCTTTTTCACCACAAGATGACATAATGATTTCCATTCATAATATCAGCCTATTATTCTTTGAGCGGTAATACGCTTTTTTAACCACAAGATGGCATGGTCTTTTCCATTCACAATATAGTGGTTATATTGATCTATCATATGCTCCGTTCTATCCCCGCCTCTACTCAATGGTTTTGTCATACTCTTCCTCTGGCCTGTATAAATAGCATGTGTGCAATGGCGTTCGTGTGCCCCTGATGATGTCATTACGACGAAACGATCGTCGGGCAGACACACTCGTATTGCGCATATGCTAACGGCCTTAGGCGGTCTGATATTCATACGGAGCTTTTTATCCTTGCAAGGACTTTTGTATCACTCTCTATGAATGAGAGTATTTTAAGCTGTTTCAATTTTTTTAGTTTTTAAATAAACCCTCTCGTTTTTTACGCCTACACTATGGGATTGTCCCTTTCTTTTTTCCCACATGGTGTTTGATAAACACACGCTCACATACATCTATGCAAGTTCCATTTGGAAGCAGTGGTTAACCCCATGAGGAGCTGTGGATTCTACCATCCAATCTGTGGAGAGATGCGGATTCGTTCCTGACACCCCAAAGGATCAGAATTTCCTGCTATGCCTGTTTAGACTACTCCTGAAAGGGATAGTCGCAGGCTTTCTGGTAAGCCTTTATTTCTACTGGTGTTGGGCCACTGATGTCTGAAATCTCCCTCCTTTCTCACCTGTGGATCTCCTAATTGGACTTTCATTGTTTGCATCTTTTCATCACCTGCATTGGAAGGGGCTAAAAACTCCCAGCTTTTTTCTGTGGACTCTATTTGTTTTGCACCTCATATGCTGAATTGGTCACTTTATTTTTACACTGTTTATTTATCTGTTGATATTTATAAGTACTTTATGCTCAGTGCCATATTGATTGGCACAGTGTTATAACAATCTATGCACTTATAGCTTTTGTGTATTCACATTTTGATTGTTACCATTTATAGATTAACACTGTTTACACCAGTTACTTTAGATACTTATGTGGTATATGCTGTCCAGCGCTACACTGTTTTTGCACAACAGTAGAAAAAGGAATGTCCGCAAAAGGAATGTGTTTTATGTGCTCTTTATTACCCAGCCGGGTAAAAACAGTGAACAGGTGATGAAAAGGACAGATGAAGGCTGGAAGGAGAACAGCAGATTCAGGCGTACAATAGGGAAACAGTCCTGCTTCCGACAACCAAGTTTTTTTTCCCCACTCTAGCTGGAGTGGGTATAGCGTACCTGGACAGGTCTCTCTCACTGACCTGGCAGCCAGAGTATCACTCGGAACTTGGGAAGAGATCTCTGCCACAGACCCTCCCGAATGAACGTCAGGGAAACGCCTCTGCCACAGGCCTTCTCTGATTGAAGATATGGAGGTAGCCCTCCTAAGTAAAGTTTTGCCTGGATCTTCTTCTTAACGTTGCCCAGGTACCGACTGAAAGAGGAGTCAATCCTTCAGTGTCTGGTACCTTGATCCCCGTGGTTCGTCTGAATCCTATTGAACCGCCAGCCTCTCATTGGCGGTCCTCAGATGGACTCCCCACCGAACAGCTACACTCGCTTGGGATCTTCAAAAGTGGGAACCCAGTCGATAACTGAGTCCCCGTCCTGCTTGAATGTTCCGGACCGACATGGCCCAGAAACCAGGAAAACCGTGTGACACGCACGCCCCGGCCAGGTAGGCCATAACGCTAGGGGCGCGGTGATGGGTGCCACACTCAAAGAAGAACAAACCCAGACCAATGGAGTCTGTTCCATAAGTACCCTCTCCCAGCATGCCCAGCTAGGCCCAAACCTCCTGATTGGTCGCTGGGAGAGAACACCCAAACCTCAGCTTCCACTGCTGCCACCTATCGTCCTGGGGTGGAACAACGCCCCAGCAACAACAGAATGAGCCCACAGCACAGCCAAGCTTAAACAGAAACCCTACTCAAATGATTGCAATTAGAATCGGAGTCACTTACATTCTGATTATCCCTTAAACTTTAATAGCACTTGGAAGTACACAGGCGCTACACTAATTTTTGTGGAAAAAGGGACCTTTTCCTAGTGGAGTAGCAAGATAAAAGTGTCAAAAGTTATAACCATTTTGCACTTTGTACAAAGTTATAGATGGAGTTTTGACTGCCTTTTGATCAGGAGCTCCATTTAGTTTATAAGCATGCATTCTCTCCACTGAGCTCTTTTTAATATTATTATTTTCTTTAGTAATAAAATTGTGCAAGAAGCAGAAAGGTGTTGGAGGGAAAGCTTGTATGAATTGTTAACTCAGATAAGGCTAAAGCTAAACAAGGATATTTTAGGTAGCTCAGCAGTACCCCTGATACGACTAGCATTTATTCACTCGTTTTAGCCTTTGATTGCTAAGCATCATGTACTGATGCACAATACTCCAATAACATGACGCAGCATGCTACTTGTGTGGCTTACTTCATAGTATAGGGAGCCATTTAATCTGTTAAGCGATCAACTGATACTGCTAATGATTAAAAGAAAGCACTTTTAGTAGTGTCATTGAGCTATGAATAATCTCCCTTTTATTTCAAGGCATATGAGAACAATTAGTCTGCACCTTGCTTGAAGTACTATATTATGATAGAGCATCACTGACTGTTCTATTCTCACTTCTACCATTTGGCCTTCTGAGAGTAAATGAGAAGAAGTGCAGCAAGTCGAAAGATTTGGTTCCACCATTTCTTGCACTTTTATGTGTTCAAATGATGCAAACTTGTAAAGCCCACTCATGATTATTCCTTATTAAAGCAATGTCTTCCCCCCCTTCCAAAAAGGTAAAGTCAGCAGCTACACAAACTGTAGCTGCTGACTTTTAATAATAGGACACTTACCTGCAGTAGCATAACAACCGGGGGGGGGGTGCCGGTGTCTGCCCCGGGCGCTGAGGCGGGTCGGTCTCTGTCATGGCTCCGTCCTCTGCCTATGGCGAGTGCACTGCACGAGCCAACGACTGTCACTGCCATAGTGTCCCTCCTGAGTCCTCTTGACTCGATCGGCTATTAAAAAATGGCGCGGGGTGGCGCCATTACGTAACTACACATGCGCCGCCGGGCCAAGCAGATACAAACTTTCCCGAGCCCGGCCGAGCCCGCTTGTATCCGCTCGGCTGGGCGGTGCATGCGCAGTTACGTAATGCACGACCCAGCGCCATTTTTGAATAGCCGATCGAGTCAGGGGGACTCAGGAGGGACACTATGGCAGTGACATTCGTTGGCTCGTGCACTGCACTCGCCATAGGCAGAGGACAGAGCCGTGACAGCCCAGCCCAGCACAGTCCAGCCCAGTCCTGTCCAGTCCACCCCAGCCCAGCCCTGAGCCCAGCACAGCCCTGAGCCCAGCACAGCAAAGCCCAGCACAGCCATGTCAAGCCAAGTCCAGCACAGCACAGCCCAGCTTTAAGGTAATAAAGAAGCTGGTGGTGGCAGTAGGTAGATGGTGGAAGAAGGTTATGCTGGCACTGTGGCAGGAGGTGGGTGAGGTGATTGTGGCAGAAGGTAATGCTGGCAGGAGGTGGTGGGGGCATGAGGTGATTGTGTAAAAGGTAATGGTGGCACCGTGGCAGGAGGTGGGTGAGGTGATGGTGGCAGAAGGTAATGCTGGCAGGAGGTGGTGGGGCAGGAGGTAATGGTGGCTAGAGCCGATTGTGGCAGGAGGTGGGGGTGATGGGTGCAGGAGGTGGTGGTGAGAGCAGGAGGTGATGGCGGCAAGAGCTGGCAGGAGGTGGTTATGGTGGGAGCAGGAAGTGATGGCGGCAATCTAGTATGTAGCAACACATGTATCACATCAGTGGTTTGGATTTTCATAACTTCCTAAAACATTAATAAAGTCGTCATCAGTCATTTTGTTTCTATTGATTTTTCATAAAAAATGTATTGCTCTTTACCACCATTAAAAATGTAATGCTCTTTATCAACATTAAAAATGTAATGTTTAATTATCCTTATAACCAGAGTGGATGTTTATATAAGGGGGAGGGGGCGGAAAAAAAAATTCTGCCCCGGGCGCCCATAAATCGAGATTTTCCTAGCTTGTGACGGAAAATATTAGTTATATGAAGACAGGAGGCGATTATCTTATGCATTATCTTTCTTTAATAATGCCCACAGCAGAAATACAACTTTCAGTGAATTCAACAAGTAAAAGAAAAACTTTTAGAACGAACTACAAGTCCCAGCAGCCCTCTGGATATGACTGCCAATCACGTGGTAGGTCTGTAAGTATATAAAGGACTGTCTCTTTAAACTCCTCCTCTTTCTTGGAGCGAAACGGTATAAACCTGGAAACTGGAACTTCAGATAGAACTAATCCACCGACGAACCGGGCCCAGTGAATCGAGTAGGTAGACATCCCAACGGGGAAACAGCAACGAGGATAACTCTGGAAGATTTTCAACCTTTGGCTTGTGAGATGCGTTCCTCAGTAACCTGGAAGAAAATAAAAATAAACCATGACAGGGGTGGGTCGGGTGGGAAGATAATCGCCTCCTGTCTTCATATAACTAATATTTTCCGTCACAAGCTAGGAAAATCTCGATTTATATATCAGACAGGAGGCTCATATCTTATGCAAGTTCAAAGCTATGTGCATTTATACATAAAATAACAATGACAAATCTACCCCATAACGTAGTTACAGAACCGACATAGATATGTGTTCCTCCGGTCTAAAGTAGAATTGGCGGAAGGTGGTCTCAGAGGACCAATCTGCCGCCGTCAGTAGGTCTGAAAGCGAGCCCCCAGAAGTGATTACCTTGGTAGCCATAGCACCCCTGGAAGAATGAGCACCAAACAGGGAAACGTCAATCCCTGCCATGTCCATGGTGGACCTAACCCATCTGGCTAGTGTAGCCGAAGAAACTGGGTGCTGAGGGCGAACGTAGGAAATGAGGAGTTGGGAAGATAGCAACGACCGTAGTGGAGCTGTCTGTGACTCATATGCCTGTAAACAGCGAACCACACATAAGCGTGGATGTGTGGGAAAAAACGGGTAAAAGACCGAATGGATATTCGTTTTAGTCCTACGAACGACTGAGAATTTAACACCTTGAGGCGAAAATTGACGTCTAGAGATGTCTAAGGCCTTGACGTCAGAAATCCGCTTAATGGAAATTAGGCATAAGAGCACTGTAAGCTTAAAGGATAGTAGCTTTAGTGGGAGAGGGTCATTGTCAGCCCATACCGAGAACATGGTTAACACCCTAGTTACGTCCCAAGTGTTCTGATATTTGGGACGTGGGGGGCGTTGAAATCTAACGCCTCTTAACAGGCGGCACACCATTGGGTGTTTGCCAACCGCAAGAGAGTCCACTGGAGAATGGTAAGCTGAAATCGCAGAGCGATACACGTTGATGGAGCTATAGGATCTCCCGGATTCAAACGAATCCGCCAGATAGTTGGCCACTACCGATACAGGTGCCTGAACGGGATCAACTTGTCGTTGATCACACCAACGCACCCAGGTTTGCCAGGCTGATCGGTATGCCGATCTAGTCCCGGGGGCCCAGGCCACAGCGAGGAGGTCTCTAGCCGTTCGTGAAAGGTTGCTATCCGCGTCCGGCATCCCGAGACCAACCAAGCGAGGAGGTGTAGGTTGCGATCCGCAATCAGGGGATGGAGATCCCCGTTCGGGTTGGTTAGAAGATGAGGGAAGCGAGGAAGTAGCCTGGGAAGGTCTACAGTCATCCCCAGAAGGAGGGGAAACCACGGTTGCGTCGGCCACCACGGGGTGATCAGCACGACCGAAGCTCCCAGGTTCGCTATGTGTAGGAGGACCCTGAGGATCATTAAGAAGGAAGGGAATGCATAATGCGTCCCCTGTTGCCAGGTCTGACGAAGAGCGTCTATCGCTTGGGCCTCCGGATCCAGCCTCCAGCTGTATAAGTGTGGTAGCTGATGATTGAGACGGGAAGCGAACAGGTCCATAGATAGTGGACCCCACAGATGAACTAGAGAGAGGAATACCGATCGGTCCAGTCGCCAATCGCTGGAATCGGTGAGGTATCGAGAATTCCAATCCGCTATCAAGTTTCATGCGCCTGGAATGTATTCCGCTGTGGGAACGATGTTGCGTTCCAGGCAGAAGTGCCAAAGGTCTTTTGCTAGATCCGCTAGGGCTCTGGATCTGGAACCCCCTAAGTGGTTGACATATTGGACTGCGGTCACATTGTCCATGCGCAATAACACACAGCAGTTGGACGCGTTCGGAAGAAGACTCCTGATGGCGAAGAAAGCCGCCAGGAGTTCCAAAGTATTGATGTGGAGCAGAGACTCCTCTGCGGACCAGGACCCTCCTGTGGATGAGAGCCCGCACCGAGCACCCCAGCCTTGACGGCTCGCATCTGGATTGGAGCTAAAAATGGTCTTTCCGTTCCATTCGACGGCATGACGTAACCACCAACGTAGTTCCTCTACTGCCTCCGCATCCAGAGGTACTTCGTCTGCATAGCGAAGTCCCTGATGTAGATGGAGAGCCTTGAGCCTCTGAAAGGCCCGATAGTGGAGAGGTGCCGGAAAGATGGCCTGGATTGAGGCCGATAAGAGTCCTACTAAACGCGCCAAACCGCGTAGGTACACTCGTTAATTGTTCAATACGGTCTGAATTTCTCTGCGGATAGTGGTCAGTTTGGTCTTGGGTAAGCGGAGGACAGTGCGTTTGGTGTCCACCAAGAATCCCAAGAATTCCATCTCCTGGGATGGCATCAGGATAGACTTCTCGTGATTTATGACGAACCCCAGTTCCTGGAGCAATTTGACGGTCCAGGAGGCATGTTTGTTTGCCTGGTGGCTGGATTGAGCCATAATGAGCAGGTCGTCCAGGTATATGATTAACCTTACACCTCTGCTCCGCAATGCCGCCACTACGGGTTTCAGCAACTTGGTGAAACACCATCGGGCGGATGAGAGACCGAAGGGGAGGCAAGTAAATTGCCACAGTCTGTCTCTCCAAAGGAAGCGTAGAAGGTGTTGGGAGGCTGGATGAATGGGGACTGTAAGGTAGGCCTTCTTCAAGTCCACCTTCACTAACCAGTCCCCGGGTCGTAAGAGATCTCGTAGGCAATGGATCCCCTCCATTTTGAAATGTCGGTAAATGACATGTTGATTGAGGGATCTTAGGTTTATAACAGGGCGATATCCGCCGTCCTTTTTTCTGACCAGGAAGAGGTTGCTCAGGAACCCCGGTGAGAGAGGGTCCACCTCCACCACAGCCTGTTTGGCGAGAAGGGTTTGAAGCTCCTGATCTATGAGTGCAGAGTTCAGATTTGTGAACCGGATGGGGTAAGGAATCATATTCCTGTCTGGTAAGGAACATAGTTCTATGTGATAACCCGCCACTGTGCTGAGTATCCAGGCGTCTGCCGTAATCGCAGACCAGGCGTGGATAAAATGTCTCAGTCTTCCCCCTATAAGAGTGTGAAAAGAATTTGAGTGTATTGTACTCACCGGTAGTAGGACGGGAGCGGGGGTAGCCTCTTTTTCCACGTCCCCTCCAGGGGCGTCCGCGGGGTGGAAAGAAAGGTGCTGGCTGTGCCACCGGGAATGGGTATGATTGAGGAGCCTGGCTGTACTGAGCGGGAGCTCTGTAGTATGGCCTGTTAGCGGAATAACGACCGGCAGAGCGGCCCCTGTTTCTGCCGGCCCTGGGAAAAATTTTAGTAGGCCCTGACCTTTTTAGGGAAGTCTGGGCTTTATCTAGACTAGTATATAGTCCAACCATCTTATTGATGTCCTTAATGAGGGTGTCACCGAAGAGCATCCCCTCGGCTGCAGGACCGGGTTCCGATTCCGCTAGATGTGACAGCTGAGGATCTAACCTCATTAAAATGGAGCGGCGGCGTTCCGTGGAGCAAATAGTGTTTGCACACCCCAAAAGGCATACTGTCCTCTGGGCCCAGCCTCTGAGTTGGTCCAGGTCAATAGGTTTATCAGTGGATGAAGCCTGTTCGGCTATATTGAGGATTTTTGTAACCGGGCCAAACAGGTCGAGGATTCGCTCCTGGATGGACCGAAAGGATCTTTCAATACCCTTTTTAGAGTACTTCCCTTGTTTAGTGAGGTACCTGAGGAGTACAGGATCTACCTCGGGAGTAGCTACTGCCTTTTTTGGGATACAAGGCCGAGGGCATTCTGCTCTTAACTTATTCCGGTTGGCCTTGTCCACGGACCTGCGGGCCCAGTATTGTATGTATTGGGCGACCTCTGGGAGAGGTGCCCATTCTCCAGATCGGGGGTGGGATATCCCCTCTGGGTCAAAGAAAGGCTCTCCACGAGCATCCAGGATTGTCTCGCCCTGGGTTACAGGGGTGGCGTCTTCAGGGAGCGCCATATGCCCACTACCCTCGTATTCCTCGTCCTCATAGTCAGACTCATAAGCGTCTACCGCCTCAGATTCTGCGGATGAGTCTGATGCATCCACATAGGTTTGGCCCGTCTAGCGGACCGTTTGCCCGCAAAATACATGCCGCACTGTATGAGAGAAGGTTGCGAGCGGCAATGAGAAACACAGCAGAAAAGAAAAGGAAACTTTTAGCCTGGATGTGTAGCCGGGAGGAGAAGTACACATTTGTGCGGCTAAGACAAAGACAGCAGCGCTATAGGGTAAGCACAATTGACCGACTTACCTGAAACACACACTGACACACACACACACACTGACCCACCAATGTGACACACACACACACACACTGACCCACCAATGTGACACACACACACTGACCCACACACACACTATGACACACACACACTGACACACACACTGACCCACCAATGTGACACACACACACACTGACCCACACACACACTATGACACACACACACACTGACACACACACTGACACACCAATGTGACACACACACACTGACCCACCAATGTGACACACACACACACTGACCCACACACACACACACCGACCTACCAACCTGACATACACATTGACTTGAATGATGTTTAATTTTTGAGATATGTTACCATTTTTTTTTTTTTTTTCAGATGCTTCTCCTTTTGGCAAAGCAGCGCCGCCGACCAGTGATTTGGGCTTTCCTTCGTGCCAATGATTGGTGGAATGTGACCGTCCCAGGATTCACACACAGACAGTGGGTGCAGAATTTCAGGATGTCAGAAGAAACCTTCTCCTTCCTTTGTGCCAAGCTACGTCCAGTAATGGAAAAGAAAAACACAAACTTCAGAGCCAGTTTGCCTGTGAGGAAGAGAGTTGCCATTGCTCTGTGGAAGCTGGCTACCAACAGTGAATACAGGAGTATAGGCCATCTTTTCGGTGTGAGCAAATCTTCAGTGTGTCGGTGTGTGCAGGACTTCTGTAAGGCTGTATGCACATTGCTAGCTCCTGACATTGTGCATTTTCCGGACATGGAAAAGCTTAAAGACATGGCTGAGTACTTTGAGAACAGGTGGGGCCTTCCACAGTGTGTTGGTGCTATTGATGGCTCACACATACCAATAATAGCACCACAAGAATACCACACCGACTACTTCAACCAAAAAGGCTGGCATTCCATCATCCTCCAGGCAACAGTGGATGGCAAGAGACTATTCTGGAATGTGAATGTAGGAAAGCCAGGTAGTTTGCATGATGCTCGGGTTCTCTGATTGTCAACACTTTGGGATTGGGTTGGCCAGGGAGGACTGTACCCGGTGAGCACTAAGAACATTTGTGGGGTGAATGTTGGCTACTATGTGCTTGGAGACTCTGCCTACCCTTTACAAAATTGGCTTCTGAACCCATTTCCTGACAATGGGCGCCTAACAACAGAGCAGCAAACCTACAACAAGAAAACACCCAGGGTACGTGTTGTAGTGGAAAATGCTTTTGGAAGACTTAAGGGTAGATGGAGGTGTCTTATGAAGAGGAATGACAGTGACATTCAACTTACCAAATCCATGGTCCTAACTTGCTGTGCTCTTCACAATCTTTGTGAAAGTCATGGATAAGACTTTGACCAGGATTGGAATACATCTCCAGAAGAGCCAGTACCAGTAACAGCAGCACAAGATATGGAAGAAGAGTGCAGCGAAATACGTCAGGCTCTGATGCGGCACCTTAACTTTTAATTTCTCATCGTTATATATTAAAATGTTTAATTACTTTTTGCTATATGTTTAATAAAATGTTACAGAAAAGACATAGGGCCAGATTCAGCAAGACTTGCGCTGGAGTATTTCGATATGCGCCGCGTAACTGTGAAGATGCGCCATCGTTTCTATGTGGCCGTACCCACCAAACTAGATGCGCCCGAAAACGGGCCATTTCCGATCGGCTTAACTTTCCGGCGCCAGAGTCCCGTCAGCGCATAATTTCGTTTGGCGCATCAGTCGCGCCTATTGATTTCCCCTGCAAATATGCAAATGAGGGAGATTTCCCGATTCACGAACGGATTAGCACCATACGCTGGCTACATGCGCCGCGCGTATCTCGTCCGTCCGGCGCAAAGTTATTTCTACAAAAGGCTGCTTTATCTTTACTCCAGACGGTCACAGGTCAGCAGGAGAGCAGCTACAGCAGCGTTACCGACGATAAGAGCTAGCTGACCAACCACACTTGCAAGGACAACACCTCTGTGTGCCAACATGCCAGGGGCAATCGTGGTCCTAGAACTACTGATGGGTCCCCCGGAACGAAGGAGGCGGGCACGTGAGAGGATATACCGCACGCGCATGAGCCTCTTTGGCATGGGGGATGAGGAGGTGTATCGCCTCTTCAGATTCAGCCCTGATGCAATACTTGAACTAACCACAACCCTGCAGGATGACATCACCAGCAAGACACACCGCTCACAAGCAGTGCAGCCACTGGTGAAGGTACTGGCAACACTTAATTTCCTTGCAAGTGGATCATTCCAGCGTACAAGTGGAGGGGTGGCTGGGATGTCACAGTCCTCCGTGAGCAGATGTGTGCACCAGGTTGTCCCTGCAATCCTCAGACGCATGTCCAACCACTTCATCAGACCAACCACTGAGGAGCTGCGGCTGAAGGCAATGACAGATTTCTACAACATTGCCAGATTCCCACGCACTGTGGGGGCCATTGATTGCACACATGTGGCACTCCAGCCCCCCAGTGCCACAGAGCGCATATACCGCAATCGGAAGCATTGGCATTCCATCAACGTACAGGTGATAGCCGATGCCCAACGCCTCATATGGCACGTCCGTGCCAAACACCCCGGGTCCATCCATGACAGCTTCATATACAATCAGAGTCCCATCCCAGCAGAATTCGAGCAGAACATGTATGGGGACAGCTAGCTGGTTGGTGAGTGACATGGGTGGCAGCCATGACTATCCCCTCCCGTGATGCACAACAGAAGTGGCACATGCATGACTAACATCCTCCTGTCTTTTTCCTTCCAGGTGACTCTGCATATGCACTGGGACCCCATCTAATGACTCCTTTCCAGAACCCCCAAACCAGAGGAGAGAGAAAATACAATGAAGCACACATCAAAACCCGTGCAGTGGTGGAGCAAACATTCGGGCTCCTGAAGTCCCGTTTCCGATGCCTGGATAAGTCTGGGGGACCCTATTGTATTCCCCTACCTTTGTGTGTCGGATCATCGGTGCATGTTGCATTCTGCACAACTTTGCTATGAGAAAAGGCCTGCAGATTGACATACGTGATGACCTGACCCCCGACCCACACAGTCCCCACCTGCCAGAGGAGAACCAGTCTGCTGATGGAAGAGCAGTCAGGAGGGTCCTCGCCCTAGGCATCTTTGGACACTAAACCAAAACATTAATCACACAGACAATGCACGCGTGTACACCACTGATGTCCCTAGATCACACACACCACATGCACATCGCATTGGATTAGCCCAAGTCCAGCATGTAGGACTTGGGAGCAGCAACGCCAGCGTCAAGGCCCCAATGATGTCACTGTCCATTCATACACCTTTCACACGTCATTCATACAGCCGTGGGGTTAACTTCACCACCACGGCCGAGGGTGACACCCCTTACTGTCAGGAGTGCCACCCCCTCACATTCACACACCATTCACACTGCAACGTGTGCAGTATCAAAAAAATAAATATCTCATAACCTGAGTATAAATCAGAACAAAAAATAAAATATCTCATAACCTGAGTATAAATCAGAACAAAAAATAAAAATCTCATAACCTGAGTATAAATCAGAACAAAAAATAACTAAATCATCGGGGATGCCGGGGGCTCCTTCTTGCCGAACCTCTCTGGCTCCTCAGCTGCCTGGATGGAGTGGGTGGGGGTGGGGGGCATCTGGAGGTGGCTGATCCCCGGGTGGGCCACTCCTGGCAGGTGTGGCCTGCATGCCCTCCAAGGCCATGGCTATCCGGCTGAGGAAATTGTTTGTCTGGCCCTGCATCCTCAGCTGCTGGGCCTGCATCCTGAGCTGCCGGGTCACTTGGTAGTGTTGGGCCCGCCGACTCAGCCTCCCCTGGTCCCGGATGGCAGCACTGTTTCCATGGATGGCAGCAGTGTTGGCCTGGACGGCTGCAGTGAGGTGCCTAATATCCCCCTGCACCTCCCCCAAACTGGTCACCACTGCAGCGCAGTTGCAGCTGACATCCTGCACTGCGTTGCTTATCTGGGCAACGGAGCCCAGGCTGTCAGCCACTTTCTCCAAGTGCCCAACTAGTTCCCCCATTTGTTGGGTCTGTCTGGCGTGATCCCTCGCCAACTGGCCCTGGACAACATCCGACACCCCCCTGGTCTTCTGGGTCGCCTTCCTGGGGCCAGAAGATGGTTGTCCCCGGGGGGATGGAGTCGCCCTTGAGGGGCTTCCAAGGATGGGGGAGGGGATGACAGACGGCCCTGGAGAAGGGGAGGAGTCCTCCAACACTAAAGAAAAGTCCTGCTCTGCCACAGCAGGATCCTCCACAACCACCTCGGCAGGTGTGGTGTGGGCACTCTCCTCCTCCACCTCGGTGTCTTCACCACCCAGGCCCTCGGGCACACGATGGCGTTGGGGGGGATGGGGTGGACTGGCCGCTGACAGATGATGGCCCAGCCCTGTCATCTGTGGATGACACAAAGCAGACACATGTTGGTGGTCCCACACACTTGGCACATGTACCCTCCCCCCCCCCCAAATGCAACACATCAAATAGGGGATAAAAAACACTTACCTGTCCTGGAGCCTTCCTCCATGGAGTCAAAGCCAGGGACCCCCTCCACCTGCTCCCTCTCCAGGCAGCGAGAGACCACCTCCTCCTCCGCGGTCAGGGTGACCGGACATGGGGGACCACCACCTGTGCCCCTCTTATGCCTCCTGATGGTGGCCACCTTGCCACGGACCTTGCGCCGCAGATCATTTTTTTTTTTTGAATGTCACCAGCAGTCCGGGTGGAGTACCCTAGCACATTCACCCTGCTGGCAATGGTGTCCAGGATGCCCTGCTTCCTCTCCCGGCTGGTCTTACGGCTTTTTTTGCCATGGAGAAAATGATTAAAAGTCTCCATAGCGGATATGATCACAGACACCTCCTGTGAATTAAAGTTGACGTTCCTCCTCTCTCTGGGGGTAGCGGGAGCAGCCATCACAGCACAAAAGTATCTTCCCTGGGGTGGGGGGAAACGGAAATACTTTTGTGCCGGAATGGCGTTTCCGCCTGTGCTTTTAAGCGCCCAACGGAAGGCATTGCGCTGACGTTTCCCGGGAAGTGGTGCCGACGGAAGTTGTGAGCATGCGCACAAGGGGGCGAGTGGAGCCGCACTCACTGCGCATGCTCCGTGGATGATGCGCTGAACGTAAGCCTCTGCGCTGGGCTCCGCCCATCATTTACATGTGATCACACCCACTTCCACTTGCGTCGGGTTACGCCAGCGCATTAGTGTTACTCTGGCGCAAGTTTATGCGCAACTGCTATGTGAATAACAGTACTTGCGCTGAAAGGGTCGTCAGAGTAACGTAAATGAGAAGCGTTACTCCAGAGCAAAGATGCTCCCATCTACCTGAATCTGGCCCATACTCGTAGAAGTCGATTTTGTTTTTTATTCAACAAAAAAATCATCTTCCTACATCTTTTTTAAAGTAAAAATTTTGAGAATGTAGAATCTCTTTAACAATAACCTAAAAAGGTTGTAATTTTTTTTTTTTTTAGTAAGCCAGTGCATAGTTTTTTTTTTTTCTTTTTCTTCAACTTCACTTCTAAGGGCCAGATTCAGCAAGACTTGCGCTGAAGTATCTATGTGGCCGTACCCACCAAACTAGATGCGACAGAAAACGGGCTTTCCCCGACCGGCTAAACTTTCCGACGCCAGAGTATCGTCAGCGCATAATTTCGCTTGGCGCATCAGTCGCGCCTATTGATTTCCCCTGCAAATATGCAAATGAGGGAGATTTCCCGATTCGCGAACGGATTAGCACCATACGCTGGCTACATGCGCCGCGCGTATCTCGTCCGTCCGGCGCAAAGTTATTTCTACAAATAGCTGCTTTATCTTTACTCCAGACGGCCACAGGTCAGCAGGAAAGCAGCTACAGCAGCGTTACCGACGATAAGAGCCAGCTGAGCACCCCCACTTGCAGGACAACACCTCTGTCCCTGCTTGTCTGTCAACTTTTACAGCCATGGAGGAAGACATCATAGGTCTCCATAGCCGAGATGACGGCTGACAGCTCCTGGCCTTTAAAGTTCAGCTTTCTCCTGTGTTTGCGGGGAACGGGAGCAGCCATCTCAGAACAAAAGTAACTTCACTGCGGGGAGGGGGAACAGGATATACTTTAGTGCCGGAATGGCGCATCTACGGGCGCATTTAAACGTCCAACGGAACACATTGCGCTGCCGTTTCCAAGGAAGTGGTGCCGACGGAAGTTGTGAGCATGCGCACTGGGATGCATTGACAGTCGCCGCATGCGCAGTACGTTCGCCGCGGGATCACGCTTAGTTTAAATAATACACGCCCCATACCCGCCCAATTTGAATTCCGCCGGCTCATTTTCGATACGCTGCCGCAACTTTAGGAGCAAGTGCTTCATGAATAACAGCACTTGCTCCTAAAATTTCGCCAGAGTAACGTAAATGAGAAACGTTACTCCAGCTTAAAGATGCTCCCATCTACCTGAATCTGGCCCTATATGGTTTTTTTTTTTTTTTTAATTTGTCTGAATTTCTCACTTTCTGTTCCTCCTCAGTAAGGAAAAGGTGAACCAACAATGCCAGGTATATTCACAATTACATCTACACAAGCAAAAATAAGAAGAAATGAAGCGATCGGGGGTGCCTTTTGCTGAAATCCAGGCTGCACCTTCCAAGGCGTGGGTGATAATGCAAAGGAGGCAGAAGGGAATCAGAGCAGCACTACAAATAAAGCCATGTGCAGCAAGGAGCAAATGTATCCAATCTTGTGTGATTGGTGCTGGCTCAAAAGTAGCCTATTAATAAAATAAAATATATAACTTTTTAAAACCCAAATAATTCAATTTTCTTTAAAAGTAAACGTGGGTACAGGTCCTGTGCTGCATGAAAGGCACTACTGTCTGGGTGGTGACCTGGGTTGACGATTGGCTCCAATCACTTGAACAAGCTGACCAATGACACCGAGGAAGGCCTGGTTGAAGGTAGCCAACTGCCAACTGCTCCATCTGCAGCCGGGCAATTTCTGCCTCCTGGCGCATAGCTTCCTGTGCATCCTGACGTAGTGCTTGAAACCTTCTCTCAGAAAGGTTATCCATTCCTTCCAGCTGCCTTTCTTCTGCTGCTCGCATATCCTCCATGACTGTGCGCAGATCAAATTGCAACCTTCTTCTTTCACCTGTATTATGCAAAAAAAATATTGTTTTTGGTAACATCTGTCCAACCAACACTGTAAGCCCCTTTCTCATCTGCCCCACTAGACTGTACCACACTGATTAACTGCCCTACTTCTGTTCCCTCTGATCATCTGCTTCACCAATACACATCACTGCTCATCTGCCCCCCAGAGCTGAACCCCCCTCTCATCTCTTCCACCACTGTACCTCCTGCACATCTCCTCCACAACTGATTCCCCCCTTCTCATCTATTCTACCACTGTACCTCCTGCACATCTCCTCCACAACTGATTCCCCCCCCCCCCTTCTCATCTGTTCCACCACTGTACCTTCTGCATACCTGCCCCACTGATGTTTTGTTTAAGACAATGCACAGTTAAAAAATTATTTATTATCATCATGTCTTACCATTGTGCCTGGGTGCATTGTGAGTACTCTGTGGTTGGCTACTCTGTGGTTGGCTACTTTGTGGTTGACTTGATGAAAAACTACTGTTGCTGCTGAAAGACGTTGAAGGTCCATCATCTGAAAAGTTTGATGCATCATTGGAGACAGTGGCGGCTGGTGCTCCATTTTTTGGGGGGGGGGGCGCAAACAAAACCCCAGCCAACCCCCCCCCCCCCCCTCCGGCAACGTCACTCGCAGACAATGGGACCTGCAGACAGACAGATAATAATTGGATAGACAGACAGATAGACAGAGAGAGAGTGAGAGAGAGACATAGATAGATAGATAGATAGAGAGATAGATACAGAGATAGATAGATAGATAGATAGATAGATAGATAGATAGATAGATAGATAGATAGATAGATAGATAGATAGATAGATACAGAGATAGATAGATAGATACAGAGATACAGAGATAGATAGATACAGAGATACAGAGATAGATAGATACAGAGATAGATAGATACAGATATAGATAGATACAGAGATAGATAGATAGATAGATAGATACTGAGATAGATAGATACTGAGATAGATAGATACTGAGATAGATAGATACTGAGATAGATACTGAGATACAGAGATATATACAGAGATAGATATATACAGAGATACAGAGATAGATAGATATATACAGAGATAGATAGATACAGAGATAGATAGATACAGAGATAGATAGATACTGAGATAGATACTGAGATACAGAGATATATACAGAGATAGATATATACAGAGATACAGAGATAGATAGATAGATACAGAGATAGATAGATACAGAGATAGATAGATACAGAGATAGATAGATACAGAGATAGATAGATACAGAGATAGATAGATACTGAGATAGATAGATACAGAGATAGATAGATAGATATATAGATAGATAGATACTGAGATAGATAGATAGATATATAGATAGATAGATACTGAGATAGATAAATACTGAGATAGATAGATACTGAGATAGATAGATACTGAGATAGAGAGATAGATACTGAGATAGATAGATACAGAGATACAGAGATAGATAGATATATACAGAGATACAGAGATAGATAGATATATACAGAGATACTGAGATAGATAGATATATACAGAGATACTGAGATAGAGAGATACTGAGATAGATAGATATATACAGAGATAGATATATACAGAGATACAGAGATAGATAGATAGATAGATAGATAGATACAGAGATAGATAGATACAGAGATACAGAGATAGATAGATACAGAGATAGATAGATAGATACTGAGATAGATAGATATATGCAGAGATAGATATATACAGAGATACAGAGATAGATAGATATATACAGAGATACAGAGATAGATAGATATATATACAGAGATACAGAGATAGATAGATACAGAGATAGATAGATAGATAGATACAGAGATAGATAGATAGATAGATAGATAGAGATACAGAGATAGATAGATAGATAGATAGAGATACAGACACAGAGAGAGAGAGGGGGGGGGGCAGATAGAGACAGACAGAGATAAGAGATCTGTGAAGCACAGCTGCAGCAGGACGCAGTACTCTAAGCCCTCACACACATACAGGAGATGTGAAGCACGGCTCTCTGTTCCCCTTCCTCCAGCCCGATCACAGTACAGGCTGAGCATACAGGTACTGCTGGACATGGATGGGGTGGACAGTGACACTGGAAAGGACAGACAATGAGACTCAGACAAATAAAGTGTTTTAAATAAGTTACTTACCTTAGATTCCTTTTGGAGCCAAAAACGAAAGTAACACTGCCCTGGGGAAAGCACAGCCCAATTTTCTTCTGCAGAGAGGAAGGAGCAAGACCCGATTGGAGTGGAGAGAATGGAGACACTGGATTGTGATTGGCACTGGATTGGCTCGTGGCACAAAGCCACAGAGCTTAAAAAAAAAAACCTGCAAATGAAGCGTCTTGCCTGCTTGCATTGGCATGACGCTTCAATGACTCTATAGCAGTGAACTGTGACCAGCGCCCACCCTGCACATAGTAGTGCTGTTAAAGGACCTTTTTTTTTTTTTCTTAAAGGGACAAAAAAAAAAAATATATATATTTTTTTTTAATGGCTTTGGGGGGAGGGGGGGGCGGCGCCCCTGCGCCCCCTATGGAGGGGCCGCCACTGATTGGAGAGTCCATCAACTGTTTCTGAAAATAAACATATGGTTAGATATTTCATTTCAAATGGTTAGCAGAGCGATATCCTATGCAAAGTTTAAAAAAATAAACTTACCAAAGGGGTCTACCATGGATTCGAGAATTATGCCGCGTACACACGGTCGTTTTTTGCGATGAAAAAAAACGACGTTTTTTGGGAAGTAAAAAACGACGTTTTTGAAACGTCACTTTCAAAGACGATGTTGCATACACACCATCGTTTTTTTCACAAAAAACGAGGTTACGTTCACCACACTTTTCCATTGAAGCTCGCTTCATAACTAGCTTCTGGGCATGCGCGGGTTGAAAAACTTAGTTTTAAACGACGTTTTTGCTACACACGGTGACTTTTTGTGAAACAAAAAACGACGTTTTGAAAAACGACACAAAAAATTCAAGCATGTTGGAATTTTTTTTTGGTCGTTTTTTTTAAGACAAAAAACGACGTTTTGCCCACACACGATCAATTTAAATGACGTTTTAAAAAACGACGTTTTTTTTCATCACAAAAAACGACCGTGTGTACGCGGCATTACAGTTGCAGAGTCCAGATCTCCCTCCCTGCCTTGGTTTGCTGGCTGATGACCGTAAATGGCGTCCATGGCATCGTACCACCTCCAAGAAGTTGGACAATTTCCACTACGGCTGTTGGCGTCCTTAATTTTTTTATATTGTGCATAAAGCTTTTTAAGCTTTTCCCTACACTGGCCCGATGTCCGTTCAAATCCCTTGGCTGCCATCCGCTGAGAAATATCTTTATAGACCTTTTCATTTCTCACTGATCCATCAAGCTCACTCTGAATAACGCCATCACCAATAATTGCTAAGAAAGTAGATAGTTCCTCAGATAACCAGGCCCTGCTGTTGTTTGCTGGCATCCTTCTCCTTTATATGGACTAGCGACGTGGTGATTGGTTGGCGCTTTGCTTTGACGTCAGCATAGCTGTTTTCTGTCCACCAATCAGTGGAATGTACCATGTGACGCCAGTAGTTCCGCCCTAACTGTACCGTTCCATTTTTCTAAGGACCCACATAAGAAGCAGGACCCTGAATGGTGCGGTACGGTTCGCTTTTATGGCCACTCAGTGGAAACGAGGCAATAGTCTTCTGAAATTGTTTTAGTTTTAGTCATATTTAGTCGACTAAATCTCCAGTAGATTTTAGCTGACTAAAATGTCCTACGTTTAGTTGACTAAAATCTCCAGTACATTTTAGTCGACTAAAACTTATTTTAGTTGTATAAAATCTAATGGGTGTATTTAAATTGTAATGGATTAGTTAACATTTCTCTACAATTTCCAACTCATTATATACTGCTGGAGTGAAGAATCGAACATTTTATTATTTATGGTATTGAGGTATGAACATGCACTACAGACCAGTGTTCATTTTGAAGTCAAATTTCAATTTAGTTTTAGTCTTATGCCACGTACACACGATCATTTTTCGGCATGGAAAAAACTTTAGTTTTTAAATGTAATTTAAAATGATCATGTGTGGGCTTCACATCATTTTTCGGGTTCTGAAAAACGAAATTTTTTTTTTCCGAACATGCTGCATTTTTTAACAACGTTTTAACCACTTTAGGACCCCTTCACGCCAATATACGTTGGCAGAATGGCACGGGCGCGTGCACGCGACTCGGTCCGAAGCTCCGTGACCGGGACCGTGGGACTCACGGACCCGATTGCCGCTGGAGTGCGGCGATCGCTCCCGGAGCTGAAGAACGGGGAGAGCCGTGTGTAAACACGGCTTCCCCGTCCTTCACTGTATCGGCGTCATCGATCGCGTAATCCCTTATACAGGGAATCACAATCGATGACGTCACACTTACAGGCTTGTATTTAAATTAAGCGCGCCCCCGCGTCGATCGAACTGCGCATGCGCCGGCCGGGGAAAAAGCCCAGTGCGCATGCTCCAGCTCACATCGGAAAGCGTTGTTGAAACCGACGTCAAAATGACGTGATCGTCACTTACGCAATGCCCTATTCGCGAACGACTTAGTAAAACGACGTAACCGACGGAAAAAGCCGACGCTGACCCGACGCAATACTTAACATGGCATCCGACAGCACCCAACGGCATCCGACGGTACTGCGTAAGGTTACTCCACATATTAGCAGGGGTAACCTTACGCGTACGAAAACGACGGAAGCAACGACGGGGCGGCGTAAAAACGTTCGGGAATCTGAGTAGTAGCCTCATTTGCATAGGCAAATGAGAAAAAAACGTAAAGGCCCCCTAGTGGCCGGAGTTGTCATTACATCTACGATCCGCAAGTGTAATTGTATTACACTTGTCGGATCTTCACCCGTATCTATGCCTAAGTGATTCTAGGAATCACTCACATAGATACCCGGGGAAAAAAACGGCGATACGACGGGGTATCTGAGATACCCCGTCGTAGCGCCTCTGAGAATCTGGCCCACTGTGTCCATCTAAGTAAGTTCACAATTGTATCTTTGTATATTTTTCAGATAAGGAGTGGTTACTCGATGAGGATAGCTTTCATATAGACATTGTGGGAATTTTTCCTGCCTTTGTATATAAGGTTAGTATTAACACTACAGTCTCTGGTGGGATGTATCTTATCCTGTTGTTATGTGATTATTTCTTTTGGTTATATATATTTTTTTCTTTACTTCCTTTGAACAAGGAGTCCATCTGACCTGATATTGATGGTGCTCTGCATGTGACCTTTTGTCCAGGGTGTGGATTATTCTTTTGGTCTCCCCCGACGTATATTTTTAAGGTACATTTTTTCTCCCCCCCCCCCCTCTCTCAATGAATAGTGATTCATTCATGTACAAAGACCTTTATAGATGTAATTATGTTCTGTTTGAAAATATAGATTTTTGAGCTAGCTATGGAACAAGCAAGCCCTGAAGATAGGGTGACCACGCATCCTGGATTGCCCAGGACAGTCCCACATTTTGCAGGTCTGTCCCGGGTACCTTTATGTCAGGACAATACAGTGTCCGGAATGAAACTGACACAGCCATTCCTGGGCCGATCTGATGGCCCCAAAAAAAGGCTGCCACATCACCGCTTTACTCACTGACATTACTTGTCTTGGCCAGGAACGCTGGGAGGAGCAGAATCCCGCCCCCTGCTTGTGATTGGAGATATCATTAATCCCACCTCTTGTGTCCAATCACTGTGCCATGCTTCGTTACAGCACAAGCTAATTTTTTGGAAGGGAGGGTGTCCCTGAATAATAGTTTGGGAATGTGGTCACCCTACCTGAAGAAGCAGATACACACGCCACAAAACATGTTTGCTACTAGCTATTCCAATGTAACAATCTGTTCTGTGCTATGCTGTATATATAATTTGTTTATTTATAGGGATAGATATGTCCTTTCCCTACTGTCTTTTGTCTATATGTGATTTTTCAACTTTTTAATAAACATTTAAACATATATACACGTATTGTTGTCTGGAGTAGACTATTTAATGCCCTACTTTTCCATATATCCTTTTCCTAAAAAGAAAGTATGTATTTGCCTAAGCATGTTGGGCCCAGGTTGGTCAGTGGGAGGATTGCTATCAGCTATGCTTCAGTATATATATATATTTTTTGGCAGAGATTTCTTCATCCACATTGATCGATGTGAATGGAGGAGATTATTTTTTTTATTCAGCCCATCAGTGGGTGGATGCAGGGTGATATATTCTAATGGTGGGCATACCACACTCTTTTTCTGGCAGAGATTTCAGTAAAAAAAAAGTTGTTTTATTGAGTTAATGTTCAGTTCTTGCTGTGTTTTATTAACCGTTATTTGTGTTGCAGAAATGACATTCAGCTGCAGCACCGATCTGTTTATACTGACAGCAGCAGGGTGTGCTTTCAGAATACATACATCAGTGATTACAGCACCGTAGAATGAGATTTCTCCACAGCAGTTAAAACAAAGAATGTATATGCCTGGGGTGGTCAGTTTCGACATAAGTTTTTTTAACTTTTTTTGGCAGAGATTTCTATCTTAGCCCCTAGATTGCTTTTACAAGCAGTTGGAGGGGACGTCTCCCGCCGCCCTCCACATTTTCTCAGGCTATCTAGACCCACTGGGGAACCTGAGAATGCAGCTGTCAGTTCTGCCAGTTAACCATAGAGCTGATCATAGACCGGAATGGCTCCAATCATTTCTATGGTCTAAGAAACGGGAAGCTACAATAATTTCATTACTTCGTTTTCGCTCGATATAAACAGCACAATATTTTAATTGGCAAAGCATTTGATCACACCGATCTTGGTAGTACACAGTATTTACAATATGTGATGATCTCTCACGCTACTGTGAGTAAATAATGAATAGTCAAATGTGGGTGCAAATATCAAAGCAGCAATATCTAAAAAGTGTTCACTGTACACTGTAAGGGGTTAGCTCGGTAGCAGGGGTGTGTGACCTCCTGGATGGGTTCACTACACACTGAACTATACAGAGAGGCAGCCGAAGACGGTTGAAAACAAAGTGTTTGGTTTATTCTTCCATATTTCTGGAAACAAGTGCAAGCATGCAAACAGCATAAACAAAACAAAACATAAAATAAACCCTGGCCACTTGGGGCGTCTACCTTCACCACGCAGGAACCTATCTATGGAGTCTGGCACAGCCTACTGCTGGGCAGACACTGCTGGTCATACAGCAGAGAAACAATCGTCTTTTTGATTTTTTTTTTACACAGAAAAATCAACAACCACCTCACCTCTTCAGAAGTCTTTATCACTGCTCTCCTTAACTCAAAAAGCCTCAGTAGTCAACCTCTGGATGACTTATAGAGGTCTTAATTGCCTCATTCTGAACAGCTGAAGTTATCCAATGCCCTAAACCTTTCTGGCTACTTCTGCAGCCGACACCTGGTAGTAATTGGTGTATTGTCTAAACAAGGCAGAAATGTATCTCCCGTCTGTGACAACACCCACAGATTTACCTGACTTCCTGTCACAACACAAATAATGAAAAAATAAAAGTGGTGATATCGCGCTCAAGAAAAATAGATACAAGATAAAAACACTCAAGTAGCGTTAATGAATGGTGTAAGAACTCAAACTTATAAGGAATATGCACTAAAAACTCAAAAAAGTGACTCCTTTCTTCTCCAATTCTGTGTACAAGTATAGCTCTGGGGTGGCCAACCAGTGGCCCGCGGAGCCCTCTGATGTGGCCCGCGGAGCCCTCTGATGTGGCCCGCGACCTCCTGCTCTGGAATGGTGGGTTGGCAAGCCCAGATCGCAGGTTGCCGACCTGCCATACCACAGCATTAGTGTTGTGAATGAAGCTGGTGGTAGAGGAAGAAAGCGGCTGTGGAGCAGAGCCCCATAAGCTGATGCTTTCTCTACAGCACTGGCTTTTGCCACAGGTGGAGTTTATGACAGTTACTTTAACCCAAAGGATAGACACAGGTGCACTACGCTGCACCCGCGGTGTGGGTAAACCGCAGCACATCAGTGTGAAAGCAGTCTTAGGCCATTTTCAGACGATCAGCCAAAATGGGACCCTCAATACACCTCTATAGAGCGACCAGGGCCGTCTCTACCATAGGGCAAACAGGGGCAGCTGCCCAGGGCCCTGTCACTGTTGGGGGCCCAAAGCAACCCCCTTTAAAAAAAAAAAAAATTTTTTTTTTTTTTTTTTTTTTTTTTTTAGGGGTCCGGTGGTCCGGAGGTCCCCAGGGGCCCGGAGGCCCCCAGGGACCAAGATGGCAACCCCCCCTTTTTTTTATTTATTTTTAAATAAAAAAATATATTTATTTTATATATTTTTATTTTATTTTTTATTAAAGGGCCAATTTTTTAAATATATTTTTATTTTTTATTAAAGGGACATTTTTTTTAGGGGTCCCCAGGGACCCGGAGGCCCCCAGGGCCCCAGATGACAACCCCCCCTTTTTTTTTTTATAAAAATATATATTTATTTTATATATTTTTATTTTTTTTTTATTTTTTTTTTTATTAAAGGGACAATTTTTTTTTAGAGGTCTGGAGGTCCCCAGGGGCCCGTAGTTCCCCAGGGCCCCGGATGACGACCCCCCTTTTTTATAAAAAAAAAAAAAAAACTTTTTTTATATATTTCTTTTAATATATATATATATATATATATATATATATATTATATAATATAAATGTTATTATTATTAAAGGACCCAGAGGTCCCCAGGGCCCTGGATGGCAACCCCCCTTTTTAAAAAAAATGTTTTTATATATTTTTTTTTTCTTTTTATTTTTTTTTTATTTATATATATATATATATATATATATATATATATATATATATATATATATATATAAATTAAAGGGCTCAGAGGTCCCCAGGCCCCATGTGGCAATCACCCTTTTTTTATTTTTTTTATAAATGTTTATTTTTTTATTTTTGTTTATATTTTTTTATTATTAAAGGGCCCAGAGGTTCCCAGGGCCCTGGATGGCAACCCCACTTTTTTTTTATAAGTGTTTATTTTTAATATATTTTTTTTATTTTATTTTTTTTATTAAAGGGTCCAGAGGTCCCGGATGGCAACCCCCCTTTTTTTGTAGTTTATTTTTCTATATATAATATATATATAATCTATATTGTAAATAGAAGTTTTCTGTAGAGTGTGCCCAAAGTCTTTATAATATTTGATGATTCATTGCAGGTCTGGTCAGTGTTTTAAAAAGTTCCTGTATTTTACACCTGTCATGGAATGGGGTCACATCACCGTCTGTACATTCTGCTGTAGCACCATGGGAACCCAGGCCATGCCATGTGTAAAATACAGGAACTCTTTAAGTCACAGACCAGACCTGCAGTCCAGGCTGAGTGAGGCCTCAGAGCACATGGCATTACTGTCTGTATTTAACTGCTTGATGGGCTTATTTTGGGCCTGACTGGTTCACGTGTATGTGTTTTGGCGGCCCACATTTGTGCAGGCACATCAGCCCATTCATTTGATGCCTCATGTAGTAGGCTGAGCACACGGCACACCTATGCCCATCAAGCAATGAAATACAGCACTGTCTGTCCATTCTGCTGTCTGCTGTGACTTATCTGCAGTTCCTGCACTGTCAAACTCACTGCATTTTTAGATGTTTAGGTCACGCTTTTAAAAACACAGTGCGTTTGTGTGTGCAAGAACTGCAGGTAAGTAGCATGGTGCAAAAGCAGAATGGATTTCAAGGCAACTGATTTTTAAAATGCTGAATGCACCTTTTTCCTGCAGGAAACAAAGGCATGGCAGCCCATTCAAATCAATGCTGTGCCTGCAGAAATGAGGGCCGCCAAAACACATACATGTGAACCAGCCAGGCCCAAAATAAGCTAAAGGGGGGGCCCAAAAAAAATGTTTGCCCAGGGCCCAAACCATATTAAAGACGGCCCTGAGAGCGACAGATGTTTGTTTACGCCTGCCTACCTCCAATCCAAAAAAAACAGAAGGTAATTCGTCCCCTTTCATCTGGGCGGATCGGAAGGCCCCTGTCATCCGCCCACTCCGTTCATTGTGGCCCTCGACTGGTTACCAAGTTGCTTAAGTGGCCCTCATTCTTCAAAAGGTTGGGCACCACTGCTCTAGCTGATGTACCTCTCCTGGCTTAGAGCTGTGTCTATCTCTTTGTTAATAATGGTATCAGCTAGAGCTATACTTGTACACAGAATTGGAGAAGAAAGAGGAGAGAACGAGAGATAACAGAGTACGAGGCTGACCTATAAGAGATCTATTCATGCCCAATACCACTTAATGGAGGTAAGAGATCTGGGAGACCAGTAGGAGGATTCTTTACTTATTTGCAGTACTTACCTAATTGTGTATCCTCTTCAAGGTTACCGCCATTGGAATACTTGTCTTGTGAGATAGACATCTATTTGCACTCAAAGTGGACTTTCTTTCATATTCACATTGATGGTTCACTGTTTATTTATTGAATTTTTTTGAGTCGCTTTTTTGAGTTTTTAGTGCATATATTGTTTTTACACCATCCATTTACGCTATTTGAGGTTTTTAGCTTGTATGTATTTTTCTTGAGCGCGATATCACCACTTTTATTTATTTATTTATTAGTACACAGTATTATTGTTCTTATTCAAATATATAAAAGTTGCTGACCATATGTAGTTGCCTGAAAGTCATATTACTGCATCCGTTTAAAAACAACCGAGTGCCTTTGCTTCGATAACTGCACCCCACCAAGATCCGGCAACCAGTATGCACCCAAATGTAAGATACCCCCAGCGGAAGGACTCCCCGGCAGGGGGCACGAGGCACTGGTGATTGGAATGTGTGTTCAGGGATCGGAGTATCGCATACGATCACTGTGGGGTGGTGAGGAACGGGCTTGTTGTAGTTCACTGGTCTATTCTGCACCTGGTGAGGTGCATGTGCTGGAGGGGACAATCACTCTGAAGTGGGAGTCCTCAGGTAGATCCACTGGGATGGAGAGTGACGCCCTGATGTTCTCACCCTGAAGCAGGATCAGGGAGGCATCTAGTAGACAGCAGCGTCTGTTGAAATAAGGCTGTACAATTGTTCTGTAATGCAACACTGTACCCATATGAAATTTTGAGCATTTTTTCACACAAATAGAGCTTTCTTTTTTTTTTTTTTCTTCCACATCAGCTGACACCGAACCCCGGAGACCAGTTCATGGATCGATCTTTGTCTGTCTCCATTAATCTGTTTTGCATCATCTGTGGTATTATGCTGGTGTTAGTTCTTCTGTCACAATTTATTTATTTTTTTTTCGTTTTGTTTTTCATTTTCTACAATGACAGAGGACCAAAGAAGATGCAAAAAAAAAAAAAAATGATGCTCATGTCGCGACTTAGAAACATAGGTACAACGCAATCCCACCAACCTCTACTAGGATACTGCGTGTTTGTTTCCAAACCCCCCCCTCCCCGATAGACCCTCCTCCCCCCACCCGCCCTTCCCCGGTCTTTTAGGTTCAGTAGGCGCCCTAGAACAGGAGTTTACACAGAAATACAGATGGAATAATATTTTCGCGCAGTTCCGGTAGGTATCTGCGGGAGACAGGGCTGTGAGAGATCGCTTGTTCGGACAAGCGGCTCCCGTCACGCCCTATGTTGGTACCCTATACTCTCAGTTGCTCCATATAGCTCCATGTTTTTTTAAACACTTTCCACTTATTCCATTTTCCATGGAAATCCCCGCATGTCTCAGCAATACTCTCCTTCAAATCTTCCATTCTATAAGTTTCCTCAACTGCGTCTATCCACTCCCATATCTGGGGACACTCGGTGTCCTGCCACTTTTTAGGTATAAGCCGTTTCGCTGCATTCAGCAGCTGTGGAACTATAGACTGCTTGTATCTTTTTATTTCCGCGCAGCTACCATGAAAGAGTACGATCCATGGATCCTTCTTTAACTCCTTGCCTGTAATCTCTTTGATATAGCTCAGGACCATCTCCCAAAATTTCTGAATTTTCGGGCAGGTCCACCACAGATGTGCCATTGTACCTCTATCCGTGCACCCACGCCAGCACTTCGCGGGCTGGCCGTCTTTATAATAGCTGATTTTATCAGGAGTGATGTACCAGCCCGAAATACATTTGTAGTTAGTTTCCGCCGTTCGCATATCTATGGAAGACGAATGGGTCCATTTCATTAAACTTGCAAACGTGTTTTCCCCTCTAAGTGTTCCTAATTCCCTTTCCCATTTCTGTACGAAAGGGGGTTCCCCCGGTGTATCTAACTCTATTAATATCTTATATAATTTTGAAATCGTGCCCTTTGAATTCTCTTGAAAACATAATTTTTCCAGTGAGTTCAGCTCCTCCTTCGACCGAAGTGGTCTGGGCAGGTGCTGAACAAAGTGATGTAATTGAGTGTATCGCCATGTGTTTAAGTCCCATAAGTCTGTTCTGGTTTTCAACTCGTCAAAAGTCCTAATTTCCCCGTCCTTTACTATATCACCCAGGTGAACTTTTCCTTTTCTAATCCAGTTCCCCCCAATTTTTTTTTCCCCCGGTGCAAAATAGGGATTATTTTTTAAATTAATTAATGGGGAATTATAGTTCGTGCCTATTTGTGCCTGTATCCTATCCCATAACCTCAAGGTGTCTCGTGTCAACTCGAGAGTGTGACTATCCAGTGCTCTAGATTGTGTGGGATTCCAGATAATATTTCCCAAAACTACATTAGCTTGTGTCGTCTCTATTTTCACCCATCTCTTCTATGGTCTATTCCTAGCCCATTCCACCACCCGTGACAGGACAGCCGCTTGATGATATTTTCTAATATCAGGTACTGCAAGGCCCCCATGTTGTTTATCTTGTTTTAAAATTGATAAGGAGATGCAGTGTTTTTTATTCTTCCACACGTAGTTCATGAGAATTTGGTTAAGTGTTCGGATCATTTGAAGAGGGAGAGCAATTGGGAGCAACTGAAATTTATATAATATTTTTGGGATTATTGTCATTTTCAGCATATTTATGCGGCCTATCCACGAGATGGGTTTATTTATTGTTTTTTTTACCTCGCTTTTTACCTCATTGAGAAGGGGGATATAATTTATTCTATAAATCTGACTGAGCGAATGGGCCAGTTTAATGCCTAAATATTTTAGTTCTTTACTCCAGGGAAAGGAACAGCTCCCCTTCACCTGTCTTATCTCAGTTTTATTGAGATTGATATTCAAAATTTCTGATTTGGCAATATTGATCTTAAAATTGGATATGTCCCCGTATTTTTGTAGTATCTTCATTAATCTAGGGATCGAACTGCTTGGTTTGGAGAGGTAGAACATAACATCATCTGCGAAGGCGGACAGCTTATGTTCCTCCTCTCCAACCCTTACGCCGTTGATATCAGAATCGCTCCGAATCGTTGCAAGTAATGGTTACAGGGATAGTATAAAAAGTAATGGGGATAAAGGGCATCCCTGTCGGGTTCCATTTTTAATTTCGAAGGCCTCCGACACTATTCCATTTATTTTAATTTTTGCGGTGGGGTGGTGGTATAATGTTTTAATCCAGCTGATCAACCTGTTACCCAGGCCCATCGTTTCCAATGTTAGCAGCATTAGTCCCCAGTCTACCCTGTCAAACGCTTTTTCAGCGTCAACAGACAGGAATAGACCTGGGGACCCCTCCCGCCTTATCCTCTGTATCAGGAAGAGAGCTCTTATACCATTATCTTTACCCTCTCTTCCAGGGACAAAGCCCACCTGGTCCGGATGCACTAAAAAATGCATGACCTTTTTCAATCTCTCGGCTAAAACTTTCGCGAAGAGCTTTATGTCTATATTTAGTAACGATATAGACCTATAGCCTGAACACAGTGAGCTGTCCTTCCCTTCTTTTAAAATTATTGCTATCGAGGCAGTAAGAGCATCCTTGCTTATTTCTGTTTCCGATCCTAGTTCATTAAAGTACTTGCATAGCTTTGGAACCAGAATTTTACTAAATTTCTTATAATATAGGGCTGTAAAACCGTCTGGCCCTGGGCTTTTCCCCACCCCTGTATTTTTCAGGGCTTTTTCAACCTCATCTTCGGTTATGGGCCTATCCATGTGGGAGCTTTCTGTGTTGTCAATCTTAGGTAATCTGGTCTTCTAGAGGAAATCTCGGGTTTTGGCCTCTTTTACACCCCCCTGCCCCCCAATCTGTTTTAGATTGTACAATTCTTCATAATAGTCCCTAAATGTCGCAGCAATATCCTTGGTGCAATAGGCCAGGTCGCCGTTTGGCTTTTTAATTTTTTCAATATAATTTCTGGTTCTCTTTGTTTGGGCCATTTTAGCTAGCTGCTTACTAGGTTTATTTCCCCACACGTACCTCTCTCTAGCTATGCTGTTAAACTTTGTCTTAGTATCTTGCTCCAAGATTTCCTTTAATTCCTCTCTTTTTAGTGTTAGCTTACCATAAGTGTCCTGGGAAATCTGTTTTTTATGTTTCTGTTCTAGGGAGGTTATTTCTTGGGTTAATGTATCCCTCTTCCTACTCTGCTCATGTTTCCTTCTCGCCCCTACGGAGATTAAAATCCCCCTGATGTATGCTTTATGAGTCTCCCAGAGGGTGGTGCTAGATATGCCACCCTTTCCGCCCCTCCCACTTCCCGTATCAGGCAATCAGTTAAATGCCACATCGGGTGTTGTTTCTGTTGTGTGGATATCCGAATTTTCATAGATATTGGTGCGTGATCAGATATGGTCACGCCCCAATCTCCGCTTCTGTTATCATGTCCAGCAACTTATGGTCCACGAAAGTGTAATCTAACCTTGAGTACGTTCCGTGCGGGGGTGAGAAGAACGTATAATCCCGCGTATGGGGGTAGAGGGCTCTCCAAGCGTCAACTAGCTGACAGTCATGCATCCTTCTTTTTAGTTTCTGAAGCTGGATATTCATTGTCTCCCTCACCCTGGATGTACTATCAAATCTCGGGTTCATACATAGATTAAAGTCGCCCATTAAGATAGTATAGCCTTCGGAGAAAAGTTTCAGCCTTCCAAGAATTTTCACCATATATTTGGCAGGCTGAATATTGGGGGCATAGATATTAGCAAGGGTGCAGGCCATGTTCCCTAGTTTTCCTTTTAGAAATAAAAATCTACCCTCTGGATCTGTCAGCCTTGTCTCCAAGTCAAACCTTATCCCATCAGCAATACCAATTGCCACGCCATGTGCGCGTTTAGAGATGGAGTCCCCATAGTACCACGTAGGGAACATGGGTGAGAACAGTTTGACATTTGAGTCAAGGGAGAGATGGGTCTCCTGTAAGAAGACTACATCCGCTTTATAGTGCTTCATCTCTTCTAAGACTTTAAATCTCCTCCCCGCAGAATTTAAACCCTTGATGTTGTATGATATAAACTTAACATCAACCATTACTGCCTTCCTATCCGTTTGAACTTAAATTTCTTTGAGAGGCTACGTGAGCCTCCAGCCCTATCCTAATCGCCCGTCTGAACCAAAAAAGACCCCCACCTTCCCCAACCCTTCCCATCCCACCCCCCCCCCTTCCACCCCCCCTTGGCCCACAAAGGCCACAGAACCGTGGAGATCCTCCCTCCTCCTTTCCACCAGCTCTCTTGCATGTGGTGGGACTTCCCCGCACCCACCCCCGACCTCAGGCCTATGGTGGTCTGTCCCTGGCCGTAACTACGAACAGGCGGCAGAACCCATCACAGGCCCTCCCCCTCCCCTCCCCCCCCCGCAGACCCGTCCCCCACTCCCCCCATCCCTACATATTTAATTATAGTTTTGATCTCTGGAGATTAATGTACCTAGTCTACCCATCCTGGTAGATCCAGGACCGGGATATCTAATTTAGCGCAGAACCCAGGTAATTCTTCCGGAAAGGTTAGTCTAGCTGACCTTCCGTCCTTCTGGCCAATGAGGCACGCCGGGAACCCCCACTGATACTTAATGTTCTGTACCCTCAGTTGTTCCAAGAGAGGCTTCAAATATCTCCTTCTGGCTAGAGTTTCCCAGGCCAGATCGGGGGAAGATCTGAATCTCTACCCCCTCATAGCACAGGGGTGTTTTTTTCCTTAGCCGAGACCAAATTTACGCTTTGTCCTCGTAATGTCTAAATCTGACAATAATGTCTCTTGGTCTTGTCCCCTCTCCATTGTTGGTTCTCCCTATTCTGTGTACCCGTTCTATTTTCAGGGGTCCTTCGATGTCCTGGTCTAGTAGAGGGGCAAACAGACTATTTAAGATTTTTTTCAGATCTTCTCCCTTTTCTTCTTGGATGGATCTAATCCTTAAGTTTTGTCTTCTGTTTCTATTTTCTTGGTCCTCTAGGCGGTATTTGAACATCCTTTGGTTCTGTTGGATGATGGCATATTGATCTTTTAAATGACTTAATTCTAATTCCTGTTTTTCCAGCCGTGTCTCAGTTTCTTCAACCCGCGTTAACAAGTGGCCCAAATCCGTTCTCAGAGAGCTGATCTCATCCTTCATGGATTTTTCTAGACTTAGTTCTAATCTCTTCAACATTACTTCCAATTCCCTCTTAGAGGGGATGTGTGTATCTGGGCTGGTCTCCAAATTTTGATTCGGTTCTTGCTCCCCATCCGTTGATATGTCTGGGTTTTGAGGGTTAGTACCCCTCGCACCTTTTCTCCCAGTCCCTGTTTTGTCCGTTTTTTTGGTGTTGCTTGGGCTTTTGGTGCGTCCCTCCTGAGTCATATATTGTCTTATCGTGCTAGTTGGGGGGTTTTCCTTGGGGGTTTTCGCTGCAGAGCCCCTAGTCACCTTACTCATGTTTGATTTACACCTCGCCCAAATTTGTTTCCCCAGGTTTTTTTTTTTCAGTGAGTAATCCTATTGCTAGGTTAATCGCACGTCCAGTGGGGGAGTTGCACAAGTAGTTTTCAAACTCCGCCAAGGAGGAAGAGATGATTTTATAACCCAACCCCCCCCGGCCCACTGCTCCCTTTAACCGGGTAGATGCCGTTCGTTTAAATTGCGGTGCGATCAAGTCCCCTGTGCTAGTGTATATAACTGCACAGTCTACAGCGTATCGCGGCAGTGAGCCACCTAGTATTTTTTTTTATGGCAGTAAATCGCCCAGCCTAAACCAACCCGCCCTATTTAATTATTTGGTACAGTAATTCGCTTAATGCCCCTACTGGTGGGTATCGGCGTGGTCCACACTCACTTTTTAGCAATGGTTCAAGATATAATCTGGTGCAATAGTCTCCTCTATATATTATGGTGAGCTGTTGTTTTGAAACATTTTATGAGACGCTGCATAGCGTAAAAAAGGCACTTGTTAGATATCATAAATAGGAGGATTAATTTCACAAAGTTCTCAGATCTTACCGCTGCGTAGACTTTTTTGGGTCAATCACCAGTAAATCCACCTTCAGAAACATTTCACAGATTCTCATTATGCAACCACAGAATACAGTTTGTGGAGGTTCAGCTGAAAGTTGCTTACCAGACCTTCCGGGTTGCGATGGAGAAAGATGGGAGGAGTGGATATTACCTGGTTCCTATGGTACAGCAGGCAACAGGACAGGCGGGTCCGCGGAGAGAGGGGGGAGTGCTGGAATCAAATCCACCCCAGGAGGCTCCGCATTCCCTTACCGAACGGTCCTCTCGCACCATACGCTGGCCGGGACCATGGGGTGTGGAGGGTGAAGCAGGCACCGCTGGGCCGGCCCGATACCGGACCTAATGAACGCCGCCTTGGAGCCCGCAGCGCTGCTGACTCGCGCCCGTGTCTCGGCTCCCCCGATCTTCCAGCCCTGCAGCGTCTTCTCTCCCAGGTGCCTAGTTCGGCTCGCGGCACATCTCCGTCCCTCCCACGGCGTGCGTGCGTGCGTCACGTCATCACGCCCCTGCTCAAACTTTTTAAACACCCCCTGTCCCAAATAGAGCTTTCTTTTGGTGGTATTTCATCAACACTGGGTTTTTATTTTTCGCCAAATACAGCAACTGAAAAAAGATTGAACATTTAAAAAAAATAAAGTGTTTCTTTGTTTCAATTACACAATGTTTTAAATAAATAATTAGTATTTATAAATTTAGGCCAAAATGTATACTGCTACATTTCCTTGGTAAAAATAACCCAAACCAGTGTATATTATTTAGTCTGTTGGAAAGTTACTTATAGAGTCCACAAACTATGGTATATATCTGAAAATTGATCGATCCTGATGTACTAACGACCTCCTAAGGCCCAAAAATGCCGGGACAGTACAAATATCTCCTTAATTACCCCCTTTTGGCTGTATGCAACACATACATTTCCATGTGTGCTTTGCTCCCAACATTATCCATGGCATTTTTTAGGTCAGAAAGAAAAGTGGCATTGGCTGGTAGAAACACAATAAATTCAATTTTCTCCACATTGAGGACATGGCAGACAATATGGCCAATGGGCCTTCAGTGACATGTGTAAAAAAAAAAAAAAAACAGGATAAAAAAGATTAGAGTGTCATTTCAAAAGAAATGTTATTGGAGTCTGCAGGAATGAATAATCTGTCTACAGCCATATTGTTATAAATAGAGGATTAGAGAACCAAGGACAAATCCCTGAGGTACCAACAGAGAGAGAACAAAAAGAGGGGCTTTAATCAGAATGGGAAACACTAGTGACCAACTGTAGAGGTAAAAAGAGATTCAGACTAAAGCATTGCTCTGAATTTTGAAGCCTAAGAGGGTTTACAATAAAAAAAAATGTGTTCCATGGTAGCAAAAGCAGCAAAGGGGCTAGGAAGTATTAGCAAGGAATAATGTTCCTTGGTTTTTAGTAACATAGAAGTTGGTGCAGATTTTTCTAAAAATGAAAAGAAAGATATGATGTCTCTGAATGCTAATGCTGCATTAGTATCTTCGAGAATAAAAGTGTCACAATGTAGAGTATACGATTTCCTATCATCTGTGCCCAGTCTTGCCACACAGAGTTAATCCAGCGCTGAGTAATCCTCTTTTAAAGTTCAGTGCAAATAAACAGAATTCCAGATAAAAACTTGCCAAATTATAAAGTCCGTTTCTCTGTTATTGCTTTTAGTAACAGGTTATTTACATATCTAGCTTGGACATGTTTATCATAACAAGAGGTGATCCAAAGTTCATTGTATATTACTAGGATGTGTTATGATGTTATATCACCTCATGTTATGATAAACAAAACATAACATATGATAAACATGTCCTAGCTAGATATGTAAATAACCTCTCACTCAAAGCAAGAAGAGAGAAAACTGACTTTTTTATTTAGGCAGGGTTTTATCTGGAAGGCTGTTCATTTTCACTGAACATAAAAGAGGATTTCTCAGATCTGGATTAACTCTGTGTGGCAAGACTGGGCACAGATGATAGGAAATCTTATACTCTACATTGTGACATAAAAAAAATAAAAAAAATTGGGGGGGTTTACATCCACTTTAAGGAATTAAGAAATCTCAGTATAATGCCGCGTACGCACGATCATTTTCCAGCATGAGGAAAAAAAACATAGTTTTTCAGCATGTAGAAAAAAATATGTTTTTCCAACTTCATTATTAAACGACGTTGCCCACACACCATCGTTTTAAAAAAAAGATCTAGCAAAGCTTTATAGTAGGACGGCACTATAAAGGGGAAGTTCCATTTACCTTTGGGCTGCTTTAGCTGATTCTGTGTTAGTAAAAGACGATTTGCGATTTTCTGTCTGTTACAGCGTGATGAATTTGCGTACTCCATTATGAACGGTAGTTTTACCAGAACGAGCGCTTCCGTCTCATAACTTGCTTCTGAGCATGCGCGGGTTTTTAACGTCGTTTTAGCCCACACACGATCATTTTTTACAACCCGAAAAACGACGTTAAAAAATGCAGCATGTTCGAATTTTTTTTTTTATCATTTTTCAGAATCTGAAAAATTATGTGAAGCCCACACACGATCATTTTAAATTACATTTTTTAAAAACAACGTTTTTTCATGCCGAAAAATGATCGTGTGTACGCGGCATAACTGATTACTTATGTTGTATAAAGAATGGTTTTGAGTTTGATTTTGGACATTAAAAGAAATATGCCAGTGGATGGACATACTGTTAGTTAAAAAGATATGTTAGGTGTATCTCATTATAAAATATACCATAAGGCAACTCCCTTGACAAAGATTTTGAATTGCAGGTATATTGAGCAAATCAATACGTGCATAGTCTATGCTTAACTGTCCCCTTTAGAGCAACTAAGAGACAATTTAGGACCTTGCTGTTGAATTTTTACTGTTGAAACACTCTGGGAATTCTATTTTAATGTGTATTTCAGAGCTTTCCCTGAGATCTACAGCGATCTACAGCGACTGCACTTACAAGTGCTCTTTCCAGCGCACTTTCAGTGCACTTGTAGTGCAGAGTGTATTTCCCTTTAGTAAATCAACCCCCATGTCTAAGGAGGAATATTTTTTACTTTTGGTGGAATTGTCCATTTTAAGATTAAGTTTTGACTATATCTGAAGTGATCACATGGGACATTCTTTATAACCCCTTCTTACTGTTCTTTCACAGTACCTAAGAATCTGTAGGTTCATATAGTATACAGTAAATCAAATGCACTTCCTTTTTCTGCTGAATGCTACCAAAAGATGTAAAAACTTTTCAGTGCTGGCTGTGTACTTTTAGGCAGCCTATAGATGGTGCCCATGGCTGCAGGAAAGAATATTGCTTGATTCACTGACTTTGTTGATGGGGGAATTACTTCCGCAGAGCTATTGTGTTCTGCTGAAAGGGGGGGGGGGGGCATGGGGAGTTGTCTTAGCCTGGAGAACACAGTCTTTATTGCTAGTGGCAATAGCCCCTGGAATTAATCGCATGCTAGCAATTCATCATGATGGTTGTACCAGTCAATCGATGGATCCACTTGGGTAAGCTCAGCCTGTCAATACATGAACCAAATCTGGGCTGGTCCTAGCTGTCATTGGGAACTTAAACATGTGTGTGTGTGTGTGTGTGGTGTATATAAAAGGTGAGATAAATACAGATGGCAAAAAGTTTCCTGTGAAGGAATGAACTACAAGTGCTGTCATTCACTGAAGCTGATTGCTTGTAGTTCTAAATGAACTGCATGGGTATCGTTCAATGTCCTTGTAGTTCATTCAAAAGCCCTGCAGCTTTCAACAGACAGCTTATATTATGGTACGGGCAGAAAGCTGTGGGGCCTGTCTGCAGGAGCTTGACTTTGCACCACTGATCCACTATTTATGGGTACAGTGCTTTACAGGTTCATCTGATACCAGCACTCCCAAGTTCCAGTTTTTGTTTCCTGCTCCTTGGCACTTGTGCCCTTCTATCATACCTACAGGCCCTACCTTTTCCAGGGGTGCTGAGATGGGAATTGTGCAAGAGGCCATCCTCGTCATTTTGAGCTCCTCCTACAGGTAGAAGACAGGTTAATGATGATATCTCAACTTTCCAGGAACTTGCTATTAAATATAATTTGCCCATTGGGATGTCCAAGATGGCGCGTCCTACACGCCAGGGAGGCTAGAGGGGCGACCCAGCCGGCAGGTCTCACCACACCGCGGTATGCCGACTAAACTCCCCGACGGCTTCTGCACGGCCCGCTCGGTCTCCCACTGATGAGGACTCCCTCCTCCCCCTCCCCTCATCTCCCCTCGGCGTTGCTGGCTGTGGAGTGCGGGGTGTAGCGGCGGAAGTACAGAGCAACGACGATACAGGCAAACGAGCGAGCCCTGAGCTGGGGGGTTGCGGAGACAAGCATCGGTGGTGGCGGTAGCAGGTAACATCCACACGGGGAGAGCGGGTGAGGAAGCGAGACAGCCCGCACCCGTCACCTGTCGCCTGCCATCCCATCCTGTAAGATTCTGCTAACCCAGCATACATTACTTGGCAGCAGTGGAGAGTCCCCCGGGGACTCGGGGAACTCCAGGGCCTTTCCCCCTCCCCCTCCGCCACCCTGAGAGCCGCACCATTTTTTCTAAAGACCCCCAGCAGGGGGGGGTGCAGGCAACGCTATTCCAAGCGCTATAATAAGCAGCAGCAGCAGCAGCAGCAGCAGAACAGTAAAACTTCTCTTTTCGTCTGGGGTAAAAATCAGCAGAACCAGGACGTCAACCCCCACAACAATATGTAAGTAAAGCCACAGTGTGCATTCAAGTCAGAAGTTGATGATGAACGACGACTTTAGAAGATAGCACCAGACGGTAACTGTGAGTAAAACTGTGAATAAACCTTGGTTCACTGAGTAATGTTATGTTTTCCTGGTACATGGTATTAGTTTAATGCAAATGCAAATTCGCACATACTCCAAGGCTGTAACCAGTCAACGGAAGGGACAGTTATCAGTTAAGAGATAAAAAAAACAGCCTGCCCAGAAGTACCAGCCAACTAATTAGCAATATTCACCCTAGCATTTTTTTTCCTCTGGGGGTGAAACTTGGCCGGCGTCAGTGGATAATTTTCCCAGAACACTATCAGAACACGCGAAAAAAAAAAAAAAACTCTGGGAGAATCTCTGGGGGAAAAATGCGGACAGCCTTGCTAGTAAAAGCGTAACAAGATAACAATGGTTAACCGGACTGACTAAGTTACTATATAGTGCCAGTGACTAAAGCAAAACCACACAATATATGAAAACAGTAGAAGCTGAGCAGAAGCTGAATAGAGCTGAAACAGAGTGTGGCCCTCTTTTTTTTTTTTCCTTCTTTTTTTTTTTTTCTTCCCTATCCTTCATCCTCCCCTTCCCTCCCCGTCCTGACCTGGCTGATTCCAGACAGGAGGTGGGTAAGAAGGGAGGCCCTGTAAGTGCTGCAAATTCTGTAAAAAATAAAAGAAATTGAAAGGACAGGATATTAAAGTAAATGTAAAAACAAAACTAAAACTGAACCCAGAAGCCGGAGTCTTCCCCCCATATGCCAATAGCCCTACGGGTTACGGGTAACTGCTCTATCAGCAGAAATTACTACAAAATTACTACAAAATAAATACATACCACAGTACCTAAAATCTGTCTGTAAAATTAAAACATGGGTGCACAGTGACTGACACGTTGGGGACAGAGGGGGCTAAAAATCAGTGTATAATTGATATCAGATTTAAAAGCACCTATATCCCTGCTCCATACCTAGTGTACTTAGGATATTTCTACATCAACCGGACTGGGGATTGTGAACGGGTGGGTAAACGGGTGGGGTCCCTTGCTTCTGACTTGATTGAGAGTATCACAGAGTGAAATACAGAGTGTAAAAACGATATCTAAGGGAAACAACTCGCCCCAGCTCTGGCACAATCATGAGCACAAGAGCAAGGGGAGCAAGAGGGGGGGCAGCTTCAACCCCACGTTTAAGCCAAAGCCCTGGCCCTATGAGTAAATACGTAACCCACATAACCCAAGGGGCCAATGGGGAAAAACCTGTAGCTGAGAAGCAGCAGGGGGGCAGAAGTTCTCAAGCGGAGAAAGAGAAGAAAAAGGAAAAGATAAAATCGGCACCAAATATTCCAACAGACACTGACACAGACACTATACCTGAGATAGTGACCGAACATGACATGGACCCGATACATGATAAAAGGATAACCGAAGAACAACAAGATAGATTGGCACTACCAACAAAATTGGAAATGCAGGGAATGTTTGCGGTCTTAGAAAGATCACTAACAGCACAAATGGAGAGAATGGAGAGAAACATGGGCTTCATGCTGGAAAGATTAGAGGAAGTAGAAAAGAAAGCAGATTATAACTCTAATATTATTAGGAAACTGGAGGAAGAAATTAAAGAAATTAAAAAAGAACAAAGGGAACAAGCGTATAAAGTAGAAGATCAGGAAAACAGAGACAGAAGGAAAAATATTAGAAAACGCGGAGTACCAGATTCGTCTCAGCCCGAAAATTTGCCCGAAACTTATACGAAAAATCTGCAACCCACTTCTGGAAAGAGAAATAACCTCCCCACTAAGGATTGAGCGGGCACATCGGATCAGGAGGCCCAGAGAAATCCCCCGGGAGAGCCCCAGAGATATTATCAGGTTTGAAAATTGGGAGGAAAAAAATCAATTATGGAAAAACCTGAGAGGAAAGTCCCCCATTAAATTTGAGGAACATAATATCCAAATTTATTCAGGACTTATCTCAAAGACGCTCAGAAGAAGAAGAAATCTGAAACCATTATTAGAGGTGCTGCAAGAACAAGAAATTCAATACAATTGGGGCTTCCCGGCATGCCTGATCGGCAGGAAAAATAGGGTTACCGCAAGACTAAGATTCATAGACGAAATTCCAGAATTCTGCCAAAAACTTGAGATCCCAATACCGTGAAATTACAGAGTTGGGGGGGAAGCTCTGGGGGGATGGGGGAGGGGGAGGGTGGGAGAATGGGAGGGGGGAGCAAACAAGGGAGTAAGCTAACTAGGTGAAATATAATGGTGAGACCTAGGAGTGGGTGCGACCGACCACCTTGGGGTGATTCCCCTGGAAACAGGGAGAATGAGGCTGTGGCGATTGGAACTCCGCCTCGAGGAAGGGAGCATAAGAGCACAAGGAGGTGCAAGAGGAGATGCTCCCCAACATGACCATAGGGTCACGGTAACATCCAGAGAAAGGGGAGGAGGGAGGCAAGATCAGGGTGGAAGGAAGGGGGAGAGGGGCGGTTGGGAGGATGGGGGGGGTGGGGGGTTGTATGGGTGGGAGGGAAGGGGGGAGAGGGGTGGAATGTAGGAAGGTGGGGGGGCGGTGGTGCGGTATGGGTGGGAGGGAGGGGGGGAAAGGGGAGAAGGGAGGTTTGGGAAGGGGGAGGGAGTGGGCGGCTCAGAGGGGGGGTGGGTCTGAACCTAAAATCGGTTTTCTGTCTGGGGCTTGAAGCGTTAGTGAAAACGATAAAAAACAAAAAAAAGGAAGCATGTCCAACGTAAACTTTATCACCTACAATGAAAGAGGCCTCAGCTCCCCAGGGAAAAGACATATGATCTTGAAGGAAATCGAAAGACACTTTGCAGATATAGTCTTCCTTCAGGAGACACACATAACAGCGGACTCTGGAGTCAGGCTCTACTCGCGGGCGGTCCCGAAATGGTACTAGGGAGATTCCCCTCGGAAAAGATCTAAGGGGGTCGCCATAGGGATAGGGAAAAATATCAACTTTGTAGTAGAAGATAGGAGGGTCGACCCAGATGGCAGGTACCTGCTCCTAAGAGGGACTCTACAAGGAAAAAAATACACGTTGGCCAACGTATACTGTCCCAACAAACATCCCCAAAAATTCTTAAAAAAGATCTTAAATTTGATAATGGACTTCAAGCTGGGACATGTAGTATTGGCAGGGGACTTTAACCTCACACTGGAACACCACCTCGATAGGGCATCTGGGGCACCTGTAACAAATTCCAAGCAACAACGTATGTTGAAAAAAAAACTTTTTAAGCACCAATTAATAGATCCTTGGAGAATTGCAAACCCAAATAAAAGGGATTATACATTCTACTCTACAGTGCATAAAATGTACTCGAGACTAGATTATATAATGGTAGATCATGGAATACTGGAATATGTAAATAAAACCTCGATAGGGGTGATTTCAATCTCAGACCACGCCCCGGTTATGGTGAGAATACACTTTGCAGATATTGAAGAGAGAAAGGGGGGTTGGAATTTAAATGAAGATCTAATTGAGGACATAGAAGTCTGTGACATAGTAAAAACGGATATCGAGGAATTCTTTGCAGTAAATATCACACCAGGAATGAGTACAGCGACTGTATGGGAAACCCATAAGGCATGTGTTAGGGGAAAGTTCATTTCCTTAGGGGCCGGGAAGAAAAAGGCAAGAGAAGCAAACAGGAAAAAGATAATTAGTGAGCTACAAGATCTGGAAAACAAACATAAAAACCAAAAAGAAAGTGAAGTATACCAGGATATAGTAACAAAAAGGGCCCAATTAAGAGAATTAATGGAAATAGAAACTCTGAGTATATTTAAAAATGTATTAAAAGAAAGATATATATGGGGGAATAAACCCGGAAAATATCTAGCTAGGATCTCAAAAAAAAAAAGAAATATAAATTTTATTGAAAAAATTAAAAATCAAGAAGGACAGATGAAATATAAAACGTCTGAAATTGCCGCGGCTTTCCGGACTTTTTATATTACCCTGTATTCCATCAGAAGGGGAGAAACACAGGAGCATAAAGACATTAGGAAAAAGAAAATTTAGGGAATACCTAGAGGAAGCTAACCTACCAAAACTTTCACAAGAAACGGCGGATCTCCTGGAAGGCCCAATAACGATGGGGGAAATAAATCAAGCAATTCAAGAAACACCGGGTGGTAAGAGTTCAGGTCCAGATGGACTACCTATCAAATACTATAAAAAATTTAAAGAACTCCTGGTCCCAGAGATGTGTAATTACTTCAACAAATTAGGGGAAATGGAAGAAATAAGGAAAGAATCCCTCCTTGCCAATATCACTATTATAGCTAAAACAGGGAAAGACAACACTCTCTGCTCTAGCTACCGACCAATAGCATTATTAAATGCTGACATCAAGATCTACGCAAAGATATTGGCAACAAGGATAAAAGCCCATATGCCAGATCTAATTAACGCAGACCAGACAGGGTTTATAAAAGTGAGAGAAGGACGGGACAATAGTCTAAGAACGATTCTGATGTTACAGGAAGATAAGAAGAAGAAACCTCCAGTCGTACTCATGTCAATAGATGCTGAAAAGGCATTTGACAGAGTCGACTGGGGGTTTATGATGGAAACCCTACGAAGTATAGGAATCGGATACAAAGATATTTGAAATGGGTGGGAAATCTCTATAACTCCCCGACAGCAAGAGTGAAGGTGAATGGGAGTATGTCGTCGGCATTGGATATGATGAACGGAACAAGACAGGGTTGTCCGCTCTCGCCCCTCCTATATGTAATAACTCTTGAACCTCTGTTGATCAAGATAAGGAATAACCCAGATATAGGGGGAGTGAAGGTGGGAGAAGAGGAGCACAAGGTGGCAGCGTATGCCGACGACATACTCCTATATGTGACGAATAGTGTTGCTCACGAATATTCGCATTGCGAATATTCGCTACGAATATTGCATATTCGAGTATTCACGAATAACTTGAATATTGCGGCGAATATTCGCTATGGCGAATATTCGTATTTTTTCAAATTTATTTTTAAAACAGATCACATCCTAGTGATCTCCATCGACGTCTAAAAGCATTGCTGGTATGATTAGAGAGAGACCCTGGGCCGAGTAGCTGATGCGATTCTTTTATGTTGCCGAAAATTCGCATTGCGAATTTTCGGCAACATAAAAGAATCGCATCAGCTACTCGGCCCTTCTTTTGCATCAGAGCCAATCAGAATAACTTGAATATTCGGCAAAAGGAATATTGCGCGATTATCTTCTCCGCCCTTCTTTTGCATCAGAGCCAATCAGAATAACTTGAATATTCGGCAAAAGGAATATTGCGCGATATTCCTTTTGCCGAATATTCAAGTTATTCTGATTGGCTCTGATGCAAAAGAAGGGCGGAGAAGATAATCGCACAATATTCCTTTTGCCGAATATTCGAGTTATTCTGATTGGCTCTGATGCGCCCTTCTTTTGCATCAGAGCCAATCAGAATAACTCGAATATTCGGCAAACGGAATATTGCGCGATTATCTTCTCCGCCCTTCTTTTGCATCAGAGCCAATCAGAATAACTCGAATATTCGGCAAACGGAATATTACGCGATTATCTTCTCCGCCCCTCTTTTGCATCAGAGCCTATCAGAATAACTCGAATATTCGGCAAAAGGAATATCACGCAATATTCCTTTTGCTGAATATTCGAGTTATTCTGATTGGCTCTGATGCAAAAGAAGGGCGGAGAAGATAATTGCGCAATAGGAATATTGCGCGATTATCTTCTCCGCCCTTCTTTTGCCCCCTTATTCTCCTTTCTTTTAAGTAGAGTTAGTGTAGAGTTAGTGTTTAGTGCATATTAGTTTAGTAATACAGGAAATGATCTCCGTTTATGAGAATTTCCGAATCATTTTCGCATTAGCGAAATTTCGCTAAAATTTTTTTGGATAAAATATCACGAATATTCGATATTAGCGAATATTCGCGAATATTCTTCTATATATTCGCGCAATATCGCGAAATCGAATATGGCGTATTCCGCTCAACACTAGTGACGAAGGCTAGACTCTCCGTACCAAAGATAATGGGGGAAATAAGAAAATATGGGGAACTTTCCAACTTTAAAATAAATCCCATAAAAACTGTAATCTTAAATTTGGGAATAGAGACTCCAGAAGAAGCAATCCTTCAGAGAGAGTTCCCTTTCACATGAAAAAAAAAATCATTAACTTACTTAGGAATAGAGATCACACCCAGAGTAGATAGACTTTACGAAGCCAATTATATTCCTCTAGTTAACGAGATAAAACAAGATTTAAAAAACCTTGTCAAAAGACAGATCTCCTGGTTAGGGAGAATTAATGCATTTAAAATGATGGTTTTACCAAAGATAATATATAAGTTTCAAATGCTTCCAATTAACATCCCACAAAACTTTTTTAAGATAATAAAAACCATAATCTCAAAATACATCTGGCAGGGTAAAAAAACTAGAATAAGTAACTTAATCCTTACCCGGGGGAAGAGAAGAGGGGGACTTGCACTTCCTGACATAAAAAGATACCACCAAGCCGCAATACTAAGCCTGTCACAATTAAGTACAAACATTTGGATTCCACCTAAATTTAGAATAATAAACACAGACACACACAGTATAACAAAGAAGGTTTTTAAAACATGGGACTTATTATTTAAACGTGAAAAATGGGAATACAATTCACCTTTAATATCACTAGCTGACACAATTTTTTTTTTACCTGGAAATAAGACAAGAATGGGGAAAAAATTAGGCAATAAAAGATTAGGGGAAATAATCACACAAGGGAAAATAAAGGAAAAAAAAGATATTCACGTAACAGAGGGGGCCCAACAGTTAAGTGATTGGGAATATTTACAACTTAAGCACTTTGTGAACACATTACCAGCACCGTTAAGAGAAGAAAAAACACAGAATCCAATAGAAAAATTATGTTCCATGGGACAACCACTACAACATGGAATTGCGGCATTGTATAAGATACTTACAGACCTATGGACAAAGGGTAACTTGTTAAGCGTAGAGAAATGGGGGCAAGATATTGGGGAAAGGATCGAGGAGACACACATGATAAGAGCTGTATATAATCATGCAAACTACATCAATACAGTTGAAGCTAATTACAAATGTATGATGCGTTGGCATCTAACACCGGTTAAAATGAACAAAATTCACTCAAACAACTCTGCCCTGTGTTGGAGAAATTGCAATCAAGCAGGCACCACAATGCATATTTGGTGGGAATGCCCGCGAGTCCAGGAATACTGGAACGAGGTCTTGGAGTATATAGAGGAAATCACAGGTGAAAAGGTTCCATGAAATCCCTTGATCTGCCTGTTTCATGGTCCTACTAGAGGGCTAAAAAAAAAAAAAAAAACGGATCGACATTGGTCCCAGTGTTGCTGAATGCAGCAAAGGGTCTAATCCCTAAAAAGTGGTTAAACCCCCAAAGACCAACCATAAAAGAATGGATACATCGGGTCAATTATGTTGCGGAAATGGAATACCTGAGAAGGGTAGACCTGGGAGAGGGGGACAGCTGTAGAGCCGCCTGGAACCAATGGAGACTATTCAAAACTACAGGAAAATGTGCACAGGCAATGTCAGAAATAGATGGGTAAGACAACAGAAACAGTAGGGGGGGGGGGGGGGGGAACGAAAAAGGAAAAAAAAAAAAAAAAACACGCGAAAATCACCAGACAGATCCGAAAGATAGAATGAATCATGAAGCTGGGAGGGGGGGGAATAATAGAGGAGGGAGGGAGAGATTAAGGGGGGGGGGGCTGGGGGAAAAAAAAAAAAAAGAGAGAAAGGGAAAGGGAAGATGATGAGATAAAAGAAAAAGGGTTGAGGGGGAATGTGATGAGCTCTCTATCTTCTCTGGTTTGTCCTTCTGTTCTTTTATAATATTTGATTTACGAAAAATAAAAAATAAAAAGACAAAAGAAATATAATAATACAATAATAAATTAACAAATGGTTAAATAAACAATAAGAAAATGAAGTACCACAAATGATGCGAAGACCGTTGAGGAAATGCGAAGGGCGGAATTACCGTGAGCATCCCCCACGCCTCCAATTTCCCGGTTGTGTCTGATGTGAAGAAAAAAAAAAAAAGAAAAAAAAAATATTTGCCTAAACTTGATTGACCATGGGAGCAGTGAAAGATATACCCACCTAGGACAGAGAGGATTAGGAAGACTTTCACAAGAACTGTTCCAAAATTGTGATATCCTCTAGAGTCTAAAGACAAATGATTACACCCCACAGACTACATAGGATTTAGCCCCAGTCAGTTCCCATATGCCTTTGTGGCCAGGTGGAATTTGGTCCTTTGCATATTGGATTATTTATTAACAGTTACAAGGTAGGGTGGGTTGTGGGGTTTAAGTTTTTAATCATTCATATACAGTTGCAGTAGAATGTATGTAAACCCTTTTGGAATGATATGGATTTCTGCACAAATTGGTCATACAATGTGATCTGATCTTCATCTAAGTCACAACAATAGACAATCACAGTCTGCTTAAATAACACACAAATAATTAAATGTTACCATGTTTTTATTGAACACACCATGTAAACATTCACAGTGCAGGTGTAAAAATTATGTGAACCCCTAGACTAATGACATCTCCAAGAGCTTATTGGAGTGAGGTGTCAGCCAACTGGAATCCAATAAATGAGATGAGATTAGAGGTGTTGGTTACAGCTGCCCTTACCTATATTTTCTTTTCACAAGAAGCATTGTCTGATATGAATGATGCCTCACACAAAAGAGCTCTCAGAAGACCTACGATTAAGAATTGTTGACTTGCATAAAGCTGGAAAGGGTTATGAAAGTATCTCCAAAAGCCTTGCTGTTCATCAGTCCACGGTAAGACAAATGGAGAAAGTATCAGGGAATCAAGTACTCACCAAGGCCGAGATGCTGAGGACGGCTCATCTTTACGACCAAGCGCGCCTGCCCCCTGGAGTTTGAGACAGGTGGCAGAGGCACAAGGAGGTACCGGTACCAGAGGAGTGGTAGGTAGGATGCTTATGCCGGAGAGTAGTAGCGGAGATGGGGTGCAGCTGCAGGATGGTCACCAAGGTAGATGTGAGTGAAGCAACTTCCGGTACACAACTCAGAGGACAGCAGACTAACAGAAGCAGATCCGGGGTACAGGTTAAAGTCCAGGTTCAGGATATAAGCAGAGACAAGTCCAGGGGTACAAGCCAAGGTTCCAGGTCAGGAGATGGGAGCAGATCCATGTCACGGTCCAAGGTCAAGGGTTAGAGAAGACAGCAAATGCAGAAACAAAGCCGAGGTCAGGTTTCAGGGCGAGAGCTGAGTCGGGAAGAATTCTGGGTCAAAGAGCAACAGGATAAGCACAAGACTTCCAGAAGAGCTGACGATAAACCAGCAACCCGTCCAGAGACAGGGGCTGGTTTAAATAGGCCTGTCATGCCTCTGATTGGTACCGAGAGGGTGCGCGCCCGTCCACGCACTGCCGCACCACGCACGGGCACGCGCCTCAGACGCACAGGCACGCGCTGTAATGCAAGTCTACCGTGCCTGCGTGCTGGATGGGAGCTGACAGCGCTGGGACCCTGACAGAAAGATCAGCGCTGCTGCTACTCTCCCTAGGAGTGGCCGTCCTGTAAAGATGACTGCAAGAGTACAGCGTAGACTGCTCAATGAGGTGAAGAAGAATCCTAGAGTGTCAGCTAAAGATTTACAAAAGTCTCTGGCATATGCCAACATCCCTGTTAGCGAATCTACAATACGTTAGACATGTGCAAAAGGAAAAAATTTGTTTTGTTTCGTTTCGTTTTTATTCGTTATTTAATTAATTTCGTTAAGTTAAATTTGTTAAATTCTTTTTCGGAATTCGATCGCTTTCGACCGGAATCGAAAAACCCGGTTGAATTCGATCGTTTTCAACCGAATTTGAAAAACGGTCGAATTCGAAAAGATTTCTACTGGATTCGATAATATTTCTACCGGATTCGAATTCGATCATATTTTGATATATGATATTTCAACAGAATTCAACAATATTTCATCTGTTATCGTTAATATTTCAACCAAATTCGATGATATTTCAACCGGATTTGAAATTATTTCAACCGGATTTGAAATTATTTCAACCGAATTTGAAATTATTTCAACCGAATTTGAAATTATTTCTACTGGATTTGAAATTATTTCCACCGGATTGGAAATTATTTCTACCGGATTGGAAATTATTTCAACCGAATTGGAAATTTTTTCACCTGAATAGGAAATTATTTCAACCGGATTGGAAATTATTTCAACCGGATTGGAAATTATTTCAACCGGATTTGAAATTATTTAAAACGGATTTGAAATTATTTCAAACGGATTTGAAATTATTTCAACCGGATTGGAATTTATTTCTACTGGATTTGAAATTATTTCCACCGGATTGGAAATTATTTCAACCGCTTTGGAAATTATTTCAACCGAATTTGAAATTATTTCTACTGGATTGGAAATGATTTCAACCGAATTTGAAATTATTTCAACCGGATTTGATTGTATGTATTTGTATTTGTATTATTGTATTTGATTACATTCTATTAAGATCTATTCTGTTCTTTACTATTCTTTGATTTTCATTCTATTGTTTTATTATTTTATATTCTATTTTATTGTATTCTTTTTTAGAAATCGATTTATATTTTTTAGATTTTGATTCAAACTTGCTTTCAATTTCCATTCGAATTTGTTTTCGATTCGAATTGTTTTCGAATTCGATTCGAATAGAATTTTTCCTGAATTCAATTCGAATCCTTTTCGAATTCGATTAGATTTTTTTCGAATTCGATTAGAATTATTTTCGAATTCGAATTTCGTTCGTGTTTTTTCGAATTTCTTTAAATTCGTTAATTTTGTAATTCGGAAATTCGGATGCATCCGAATTTCCGAATAATGAAAAATTCGTCCGAATTCGAATTCGTAACGAAACGAAATGCACATGTCTACAATACGTAAAAACACTAAACAAGAATGAATTTCATGGGAGAATACCATAGAGGAAGCCACTGCTGTCCAAAAAAACATTGCTGCACATTTACAGTTTGCACAAGATCACCTGGATGTTCCACAGCAGTACTGGCAAAATATTCTGTGGACAGATGAAACCAAAGTTTAGTTTGGAAGAAACACACAACACTATGGGCCAGATTAAGCAACACTTGCGCTGGAGTATTTCGATATGCGCCGCGTAACTGTGAAGATGCGCCGTCGTGAGCTGTGGTGGCTCAACGTGATTGGCACTGCGCTGACAAGCCATTCACCTCTGCAGCCAAGGGTTCGGATCCCGGTCTCGGCTACATGTGAATTGAGTTTGGTGGTCTCAGCCCGGCTCCCGGTGGGTGTGCTAGGCAAGGTACGCCTGTGCTTAGTATGCCCACCCCCCCCCCACAAAAAAAAACCACCACACTTGCACGCACACGAAATTGGTTTAAAACACACGCACTTTGGCCATGCGGTCTCCTAAAATAAAGAGAGGCGAAGGACCTACGGGGCTGGCTGGGTGGGCTAGGCCCCCTCACTCCCTCATAGGGGGAGTCCCTCTGCCTCATTGGGGTCCCGTTGGGCCCCAGTTGGGCTCCCAAGAGGAGCAGGTAGGGCGGGGTGAGTGGGAGGCCCCCCTTCACACCCGCCATTGCCACCAGGGGCATGGAGAAGGATGGCGATTGTCTCCGGGGGGAGGGTCTGCCTACTCCCAACTCCTGCAGTCCGGCTCCTCTCTCTCGAGTTCACGCACAAAAATACACTTTAAAAAAAAAAAAAAGAAAAAAAAAAAGATGCGCCGTCGTTTCTATGTGCCCGTACCCACCAAACTAGATGCGCCCGAAGACGCGGCATTTGCGACCGGCGGAACGTTCCGAAGCCAGAGTATCGTCAGCGCATAATTTCGTTTGGCGCATCAGTCGCGCCTATTGATTTCCCCTGCAAATATGCAAATGAGGGAGATTTCCCAATTCGCGAACGGATAAGCACCATACGCTGGCTACATGCGCCGCGCGTATCTCGTCCGTCCGGCGCAAAGTTATTTCTACAAAAGGCTGCTTTATCTTTACTCCAGACGGTCAGAGGTCAGCAGGAGAGCAGCTACAGCAGCGTTACCGACGATAGGAGCTAGCTGAACAACCACACTTGCAAGGACAACACCTCTGTGTGCCAACATGCCAGGAGCAATTGTGGTCCTCGAACTACTGATGGGTCCCCCGGAACGAAGGAGGCGGGCACGTGAGAGGATATACCGCACTCGTATGAGCCTCTTTGGCATGGGTGATGAGGAGGTGTATCGCCTCTTCAGATTCAGCCCTGATGCAATACTTGAACTAACCACAACCCTGCAGGATGACATCACCAGCAAGACACACCGCTCACAAGCAGTGCAGCCACTGGTGAAGGTCCTGGCAACACTTAATTTCCTTGCAACTGGATCATTCCAGCGTACAAGTGGAGTGGTGGCTGGGATGTCACAGTCCTCCATAAGCAGATGTGTGCACCAGGTTGTCCCTGCAATCCTCAGACGCATGTCCAACCAGTTCATCAGACCAACCACTGAGGAGCTGCGGCTGAAGGCAATGACAGATTTCTACAACATTGCCAGATTCCCACGCACTGTGGGGGCCATTGATTGCACACATGTGGCCCTACAGCCCCCCAGTGCCACAGAGCACATATACCGCAATCGGAAGCATTGGCATTCCATCAACGTACAGGTGATAGCTGATGCCCAACGCCTCATATGGCACGTCCGTGCCAAACACCCCGGGTCCAGCCATGACAGCTTCATATACAATCAGAGCCCCATCCCAGCAGAATTTAACCAGAACATGTATGGGGACAGCTGGCTGGTTGGTGAGTGACATGGGAGTCGGGCATGACTATCCCCTCCCGTGATGCACAACAGAAGTGGCACATGCATGACTAACATTCTCCTGTCTTTTACCTTACAGGTGACTCTGCATATGCATTGGGACCCCATCTAATGACTCCTTTCCGGAACCCCCAAACCAGAGGAGAGAGAAAATACAATGAAGCACACATCAAAACACGTGGAGTGGTGGAGCAAACATTTGGGCTCCTGAAGTCCCGTTTCCGCTGCCTGGATAAGTCCGGGGGGACCCTATTGTATTCCCCTACCTTTGTGTGTCAGATCATCGGTGCATGTTGCATTCTGCACAACTTTGCTATGAGAAAAGGCCTGCAGATTGACATACGTGATGACCTGACCCCCGACCCACACAGTCCCCACCTGCCAGAGGACACCCAGTCTGCTGATGGAAGAGCAGTCAGGAGGGTCCTCGCCATAGGCATCTTTGGACACTAAACCAAAACATTAATAACACAGACAGTGCACGCGTGTACACCACTGATGTCCCTAGATCACACACACCACATACACATCGCATTGGATTAGCCCAAGTCCAGCATGTAGGACTTGGGAGCAGCAACGCCAGCGTCAAGGCCCCAATGATGTCACTGTCCATTCATACACCTTTCACACGTCATTCATACAGCCGTGGGGTTAACTTCACCACCACGGCCGAGGGTGACACCCCTTACTGTCAGGAGTGCCACCCTCTCACATTCACACACCATTCACACTGTCCCCTGCACTCCTGACCGTGTGCAGTAAAAAAAGAAATACAAAATCTCATAACCTGAGAAAAAAAATAAACAAAAACTCATGACCTGAGTATAAAATAAAGAATACAAAATAAACAAAAACTCATGACCTGAGTCTAATTAAAAAAATCATAGAAACCAAAACAAAAAAAAAGCCTCATCGGGGATGCCGGGGGCTTCTTCTGGGGGCCCCTGTCTGCCTCCTCAGCTGCCTGGATGGAGTGGGTGGGGGTGGGGGGGCATCTGGAGGTGGCTGATCCCCAGGTGGGCCACTCCTGGCAGGTGTGGCCTGCATGCCCTCCAAGGCCATGGCTATCCGGCCGAGGTAATTGTTCGTCTGGGCCTGCATCCGGAGCTGACGGGTGACCTGGTAATGCTGGGCCCGCCGACTCAGCCTCCCCTGGTCCCGGATGGCAGCACTGTTACCCTGGATGGCAGCAGTGTTGGCCTGGACGGCTGCAGTGAGTTGCGTAATTTCACCATGCACCTCCCCCAAACTGGTGACCACTGCAGCGCAATTACAGCTGACATCCTGGACTGCGTTGCTTATCTGGGCAACGGAGCCCAGGCTGTCAGACACTTTCTGTAAGTGGCCAACTATGGCCCCCATTTGTTCTGTCTGTCTGGCGTGATCCCTCGCCAACTGGTCCTGGACAACATCAGACACCCCCCTGGTCTTCTGGGTCGCCTTCCTGGGGCCAGAAGATGGTTGTCCCCGGGGGGAAGGAGTCACCCTTGAGGGGCTTCCAAGGATGGGGGAGGGGATAACAGATGGCCCAGGAGAAGGGGAGGAGACCTCCAAAACTAAAGTAAAGTCCTGCTCTGCCACAGCAGGCTCCTCCTCAACGACCTTGGCAGGTGTGGTGTGGCCACTCTCCTCCACCACCTCTTCACCACCCAGGGGCTCGGGCACACGATGGCGTGGGGGGGATGGGGTGGAATGGACGCTGACCGATGATGGCCCAGCTCCGTCATCTGTGGATGACACAAAGCAGACACATGTTGGTGGTCCCACACACTTGGCACATGTACCCTCCCCCCCAAATGCAACAAATCAAATAGGGGATAAAAAACACTTACCTGTCCTGGAGCCTTCCTCCATGGAGTCATAGCCTGGGACCCCCTCCACCTGCTCCCTCTCCAGGCAGCGTGCGACCACCTCCTCCTCCGCGGTCAGGGTGACAGGACATGGGGGACCACCACCTGTGCCCCTCTCATGCCTCCTGATGGTGGACACCTTGCCCCTCACCTTGCGCCGCAGGTCATTAATTTTCTTCTGAATGTCCCCAGCAGTCCGGGTGGAGTACCCCAAAATATTGACCCGGCCAGCAATGGTGTCCAGGATGCCCTGCTTCCTCTCCCGGCTGGTCTTACGGCTCTTTTTCCCATGGAGAAAATGATTATAAGTCTCCATCGCGGATATGATCACTGAGACCTCCTGTGAATTAAAGTTCAGGTTCCTCCTCTCTCTGGGGGTAGCGGGAGCAGCCATCACAGCACAAAAGTATCTTCCCTGGGGTGGGGGGAAACGGATATACTTTTGCGCCGGAATGGCGTTTCCGCCTGCGCTTTTAAGCGCCCAACGGAAGGCATTGCGCTGACGTTTCCCGGGAAGTGGTGCCGACGGAAGTTGTGAGCATGCGCACAAGGGGGCGAGTGGAGCCGCACTCACTGCGCATGCTCCGTGGATGATGCGCTGAACGTAAGCCTCTGCGCTGGGCTCCACCCATCAATTACATATGATCACACCCACTTCCACTTGCGTCGGGTTACGCCAGCGCATTATCGTTACTCTGGCGCAAGTTTACGCGCAACTGCTATGTGAATAACAGTACTTGCGCTGAAAGGGTCTTCAGAGTAACGTAAATGAGAAGCGTTACTCTGGAGCAAAGATGCTCCCATCTACCTGAATCTGGCCCTATGTGTGGAGAAAAAGAGGCACAGCACACCAACATCAAAACCTCATCCCAACTGTGAAGTATGGTGGTGGGGGCATCATGGTTTGGGGCTGCTTTGTTGCCTCAGGGCCTGGACGGATTGCTATCATCGAAGGAAAAATGAATTCCTAAGTTTATCAAGACATTTTGCAGGAGAACTTAAAGGATCACTAAAGGATTTTTTTTTTAGCTAAATAGCTTCCTTTACCTTACTGCAGTACTGGTTTCATGTCCTTACTGTTTGTTTTTGCTTTGAAGTTGCTGTAATCCTGCTCTGTTCTCCACACTTCCTGCTTGTCTGTTTCCTTATAACCACAGTACTGGGAGCTTTCTCACGGTGGTCTAAGCTTTTATTACTGTGTGTCTAAAACTTCCCAGAACCAATCAGATTCATTTTAAAAACAAAACACTGCCCTGGATTTGTTTGTTTTTGTTCTGTGTGTCTATTTCTACGTCACAGAAACGTGAAGCCAGTTCAAAAGTGAAACTAACCTGCAGGCACATTATATGATTGATTTTTATCTATGTTTAATCATTTTGAAAAGGAATCAGTTAACTTTTATGTCTCTATACCCTGTAAACAGTCATTTCAGCAAAAATTTTTTTTTCCTTTAGTGACCCTTTAAGGCCATCTGTCCACCAGCTGAAGCTCAACAGAAGATGGGTTGGGTGTTGCAACAGGACAACGACCCAAAGCATAGAAGTAAATCAACAGCAGAATGGCTTAAACAGAAGAAAATACGCCTTCTGGAGTGGCCCAGTCAGAGTCCTGACCTCAACCTGATTGAGATGCTGTGGCATGAACTCAAGAAAGCGATTCACACCAGACACCCCAAGAATATTGCTGAACTGAAACAGTTCTGTAAAGAGGAATGGTCAAGAATTACTCCTGACCGTTGTGCACTTCTGATCTTCAACTACAGGAAACGTTGGGTTGAAGTTATTGCGGCCAAACCAGTTATTAAATCCAAGGGCTCACATACTTTTTACACCTGCACTGTGAATGTTTACATGGTGTGTTCAATAAAAACATGGTAACATTTAATTATTTGTGTGTTATTAGTTTAAGCATACTGTGATTGTCTATTGTTGTGGCTTAGATGAAGATCAGATCACATTTTATGACCAATTTGTGCAGAAATCCAAATCATTCCAAAAGGGTTCACATACTTTTTTTGCAACTGTATCAGAGGACTTGACCTGTAGTACAAATATTTTATATCTAGTAAAAAAAAGGCTCAGAAGCACCTTTCTTTTCCATAAGAATTTTATGGCACAACCAACATTCTCAAGAATTAATGTTACATTTTTTTCATTGGATGCTAAGGAGCCTTTTAATATATTGTTGTACAGTTTGGTATTTTTTTTTTTTTAACAAGAAGGTTGGTCTTAATTGAGAAGACATCAAAAAACAAGTGACAGTCAGACATATCACGTTCAGAAGCAAGACAAAAATCAGCATAAAATATCAAACAATGTGCCAATGCCTAAAGCAGTCCATTATACAAGATAACAAAGCTAGGTCGTTTATATATATCAAAATTAAATAACAGTCTGAGAATCGTCAGGACCCAAACCCCATGATCCTATGCCAAGAAGATAAGGGATGGGAGAGCAACAAGGCCTCCACAATGTTGGGTCCAGGGAAGCCAGACCCGGTCAAATTTAATGGAGAAAGTAGTGGTACAACAGCTGCAACAGCATCTAGATACCCACAACCTACTTGATCCATATCAATCGGGATTCCGGCCCGGACACGGGACAGAAACCGCATTGCTCAAAATATGGGACGACGCTCTCGAGGCCGCAGACGAAGGAGAATCTTGTCTTCTGGTTCTGTTGGACCTAAGCGCAGCCTTCGACACAGTAGACCACAAGCTTCTATTGACTCGGCTAGCTTAAGTAGCCAGAGTCGCAGAAGGCGATTTATCTTGGTTCTCCTCTTTCTTGGAAAACCGGTCGCAAATAGTGAAGTTAGGACCTTTCACTTCTGAAAAACGCACAGTATCATGCGGAGTCCCTCAAGGATCCCCTCTGTCACCTGTGTTATTCAACATCTATCTTCGTCCTCTTTTTTAAATCATCAGAAGTCAAAAACTGCTCTATCACTCATATGCAGATGACACGCAACTGTATTTCCGCATTTGCAATAAAAAGGATCACCACCTCAATCTAGAGACATGTCTCTCTGTGATAGAGGACTGGATGACCAAGAGTTATCTTTAAACTCAACGGAGCGAAAACAGAATTTCTCCTGTTTCACGCCAAGCATAGGAATCAACCAGCAACAACTTGGACCCCCCCCCCCCATTCTGGGCAAAATCATCACCCCTAGCGCCAAAGTCAAAAGTCTCGGGGTCATCTTCGACTCCTACATGACAATGGATGCACAAATAGGGTCAGTAGTCAGCGGATCTCACCATCTGCTGCGCCTACTACGCAGACTTATTCCTTTCATTCCTAAAGAAGATGTAGCAGTCGTGGTGGGAACAATTGTTAACTCCAGACTGGACTATGCAAATGCCCTTTACCTCGGACTCCCCAAGTACCAAATCGCTCGTCTGCAAGTCGTTCAAAACACGGCTGCAAGACTTGTGACTGGCAAAAAACCCTGGGAAGCAATCTCACCTTCACTGAGAACGCTTCATTGGTTGCCAGTAAAAGACAGAATTGCTTTTAAAGCACTCTGTCTAACGCACAGATGTATTCATGGGAATGCCCCCCAATATCTGTGCGAAAAAATAAAAGTTTATAATCCCAATCGCATTTTGAAATCCACCAACCAAAATCTACTGCAGATACCGAAAGCCAACTACAAGTCCAAAGGAGATAGAAGATTCGCTGTCCAAGGTCCCAGACTATGGAACGCTTTACCAACCAGCATTCGGTTGGAGGAGAACCACCTAGCATTCAGGAGAAAGATCAAGACTCATCTCTTTTGATACCGAAGGAGACAGGAACAACAAGCGCCCAGAGGCGATTCAGTTTGCATGTGCCGCGCTATATAAGTTTTCATTCATTCATTCATTCACAACCCCTGTTAACATAGGTCAACTTATACATCGGTAGGACTGCATTAACAGTTATCAATTAATTTCCCCATCCCTGAGGTCCCTCCATTGGCTGCCCGTCAAGGACTAAATCACATTCAAGGCCCTCTGCCTGACACACCAATATCTAGGTGAGAAAATAAAATACCACAACCCCAATCGCGTTCTTCGATCAGCTAACCAAAATCTACTACAAATCGCTAAGGCCCGCTACAAGAGCAAAGGAGAACGAAGATTTGCAGTCCAAGGACCTCGACCGTGGAACTCATTACCAACTCTATACCAACTCATATCCGAACAGAAGAGAATCACCACTTTTCTGAAGGCTACATACAAGGAAAATGGATGCCAAGCGCCTTGAGGCGATTCAGTTCACATTTGTAGCGCTTTATAAGTTATTCACTCACTCACTTACTCATTCAACAGAGGAGTCCCAGACTTCAACCTTGGGGGGGCAGGGGAGGACCAGTTCTTGAGAATTTTTTTTTTTTTGGTGTAGAACAGTAACATTGACACAAGCAACTTTGTGTATCGGGCCTTTGGTCATCTTAGTGTATACCAAGCAGGGCCAATTCAGGTGATATCGGGAGAGACAGTGCAAGGCGAATATTGAGACACTCAAATACCCGGCTCAGAATACCGCCACTAAGGGACAGGTCCAGAACATTTGAATAAATGTACCAACAGAGAATTGGCATTTTGGGCAACTGGAGGATCTATCTGGGTATATCTGATGCAGTCTCTGAGGCGTATAATAGATACAATGTAGGAATTTGGTCCGTAGCAATTTATCTTTAGAGGATAGCACTAACTTCAATCCATCGTCAAAACATTCCTCCCATGTAGGCTAGCTCTGTCCAGGCTGGGAACATCAGCTTGCCACTTTTCCCAGAGAGTGTTCATCTTAGGTGAGTCAACTTCCAAGAGAGCAAGATAAAAAGTAGAGAGTGTTTTCTTAAGAACCTCCTGAGCCAGAAAGTCCTCAATAGGTTCAGTCGCTAAGCGAACAGTCTGGGGGAACTGGGCCCTGGCAGCATGTCTCAGCTGAACAGCATCTGCTGCAACAGCCCATACTGAGCAGCTAGATCCCGGAAGGACAATAGCCTCCCAGAACGAATTACATCTTGAAGGGTCTTGATTCTGTACCCTCCCTCCCGCCCACTTGAGGGCGGATCAGGAATCGCCCTTAAGTGGGGGGAGGGAGGGATTACCCCATAGTAGACAGAAGGGAGAATATTGGTGCGGTCGTAAAAATCTCTTCCGAGCAGTGGTCCACACCCTAAGAGTCGACCTGGTGGGTCCCGGAAGTGAAGAATATGCAGCAGCTCCCCTATAGACTAGGTTTCCCAACTCCCTGAGTGAACCCAGGACCGCGGCCTCTAAGCAGGTGGCCGCATTTCACCTGGACTGCTCAAACCACCAGCGTACTGTAACCAGGATCGCAACCCAATAATACACCAGGAAGTTGGGGATTGCAAGTCCGCCATAGCGGACTGGGAGTTGCAAGGTGGACCTAGCCAGCCTAGGTGAAGAACCCTTCCAAATAAGGAAGCCTATGCAGACATCCAATTCCTTAAAAAAGGAACCGGGGAGCCAAATCGGACAGTTTCGGAACACACAAGTGAATCTGGGTAAGAATAGCATTTTCAACACATTTATGCGCCCAAGTAGAGTAAGGCGGCGTACACACGACCGAGGTTCTCGCTGGAAACCAGCGAGAACCTCGCTGGAAGCTGCATTCCAGCGAGGACCTCGGCCGTGTGTACGCTCCCGGCGAGCATCCCGTCGAGCAGAAATAGAGAGCACGCTCTCTATTTGCTCGACGGCCCGCCTGGATGAATGGCTGGTTGCCATTCCCGACGGGCGGGTCGCCGATTTCGACGGCCGGCAGAGAACCTCGACGGGCGGAACGATGTGTTCTGCCCGTCGAGGTTCTCTGCCGTGTGTACGCGGCCTAAGGAGCAAGTTTTTCCATCTAGAGTAATGTTCCTTAGGTCTCACGACAATGGGCAGCAGGTTGAGGCGGCGAAAGTCCTGCAGGTCCCTCGACACCACAATCCCAAGGTATTTAAACTCCTCGACCCAGAGCAGTGGTGTATGAGACACCCCACTGAAGCCCCATACACACTATCAGTTTTCCTGACAGTTTTCTCATCAGGTTTACCAAAACCATGTAGTGCAAGGGCCTGCCTGATTGTATACAAATTGAAACTCTTGAGGTTTGACCTTATATTAGATGGTTTTGGTAAACCTGAAGAGAAAACCGTCAGGAAAACTGATAGTGTGTATGGGGCTTTAGGGTCTGAGGATCCAGTGGGAATAGGACTGATTTTGACCAGTTGATTCTAGCCCCAGAAAAGCGGCCAAACTCCTCAAAGATCTGCAGAGCCGCCTGTAGTGAGGTGTCAGCGTCATTAAGATAAAGCAAGGTGTCATCTGCATAAAGGGAGATTTTCTCCTCCAGAGGGCCAACTCTAAGGCCCTGAACAGCACGCGGCCCCCGAATCAGGATCGCCAGCGGCTCAAGGGCCAGAGTGAACAGGCTGGGCTATGACTCGGGTTCCGTCATTGTCATGAGAGGTGTCCAGATTAAGAAACAGCCTGCGTATGTCAATGAGAGGCCGCCACACTCTCCACCTTGTCTGTCTGTGACGCCATGTGGTGTAGGCGCGCTGGCTCATCCCGCGGTAGAGGGGTCGGACTCACTGTAACCTCAACTTCAGATTTTTCCCCCCGTTTCGGGCCCCCAGAGGATCTGGACAGCATACAGGTGCTGTGGATCCAAAATAATGGAATATCTACCCAGGAATGGATTCAGTAACTGATCCCTTTCCAGCAGAGCTCAGATAGCACGTCCACTCAGTCGGCCATGACGGCCACGCCCCTACAGTTTGGTATACTAGTTGTACACAGGCCAAGAGGAAAGATTTGCAGAGGATGGTTAAAATGGTCAAATGGATTATTGAATCCCCACTTCCAAATTTGGAAGATATCTATTTCACGAATTAGCTACAAATATTTTGAGAGATTTTACACATCCTGGCTGTTTTTGGTTCTTCAAACTCCCCCAGGCAGACTTTAAACAGTATTGGCATGAACTAATACATTGTGGAATAGGTTTTTCCCTAGAGCTGTAGACAGGCCCGGACTGGGACAAAAATAGGCCCGGGCATTTTAAACTGAGCAGCCCGGGGGGGGGGGGGGGAGGCGTGGGTTAATGATGGGATGTGGGGTGAAATAAAGAAATATAGATAGACAGATAGATAGACAGATAGATAAAAGGAAGAAATAAGATTAGTAGATAGATAAATAACGGAAGGGAGAAAGATAGATAAAAGGGGGGGGGGGGAGAAAGAGAAAGAGAGAAAGCGAGAAAGAAAGAGAGAAAGAAAGAAAGAAAGAAAGAAAGAAGGGAAGGAAGATATATAGATATAGATAGATAGATACAGATGGATAGAGAAAGATAGATAGACAGATAGATAAAAAGGAAGATAGATAAAGAAAAAAAATAGATAAAGATAGAAAGAAGGGAAGGAAGGAAGATAGATAGAGAAAAATAGATAAATAGATAGAAAGGAAGGAAGATAGATAAGAAAAGAAAGATAGATAAAGATAGAAAGAAAGAAGGGAAGGAAGGAAGATAGAGATAGATGGATAGATAAAGATAGATAAAAAGGAAGATAGATAAAGATAAAAAGAAGGGAAGGAAGATAGAGAAAGAAAGATAGATAAAGATAGAAAGAAAGAAGGGAATGAGATAGATAGATAGATAGATAGATAGATAGATAGATAGATAGATAGATAGATAGATGGATACTGTAGACAGATAAAGATAGATAGATAAAGAAAGATAGATAGATAATAGGGAGAGAGAAAGAAAGAAAGGTGGAGAGTTAGAGAGAGAGAGAGAGAGAGAGAGAGAGAGAGAGAGAGAGAGGGGGAATGAAGGGCACCCCTACATCAGTGTACAGTGTACTCAATCGGAGGCAGGAGGGACTGACTGGATGGATGGATGGATATCAGACTCCATCTTTCCTTTCTGTTTGGCTTTAGTTTGAATATTCCCGCCCACATTCCTTAGGCAACAGAACAGTGTCTGTCTGGAAGAGTGGGCGGGGCAGACACAGGACGAGAGGAGGGAGAGGAGCAGCTCCTCTCACTGGTTGTGCAGGCAGCAAGGGTAGGGGTAAAATGTCAGAGCTGATCTCAAAGTCAACTTTCTCCATCTGGCCCAGCTCATCTCTATCTGGCGCTGTGTTGGTGGCGGGTAAACTGGGCTATTAGGTAAACTGGAAGTCTTGGCCTGCAATCCCTGGGTACACCCCTGGGGAGACATGACATGCAGACCATTCGCGGGCCGCCGCGGGCCGTCCGCGGCCCACCGGGCATTTGCCGGGTATGCCCGTATGCCCTATGGCCAGTCCGGGCCTGGCTGTAGATGAACTAATAAGCAGTGGTTCACATTGATGCTACTTTGAAATCGTGCTACCTCACTTGAAGTTGCGCAATTTCAAATAGCATAGTCAGCGCAATTTCAGGTCCTACTTGATGGACATCTGTGTGGCTTCATGCACAGATGTCTATTAAAGTCGTACCTGAAATGGGTAAAAGTTGTGCAGGAACTTCTTTTGCAAATCAGTGCTGCTCCGCAAAATTGGTGTCGCACGGATTGGAACAGTGGCATTGCCTCCAATAAGCTGTGACTTGTCATGCGACTTGTTGACAAATCACTACAATGTGAACCTAGGCTCCAGCAAGGATAGTTTTAAATTATATTTTTAATGTAAGAACATTTTAAGAGCTGTAGTAGTTGTTTTTAAACACATTGGGGTTTATTTACTAAACCTGGAGAGTGCAAAATGAAATTCAGCTTTGCATAGTAGCCAATGAGTTTGTAACTTCAGCTTATTTAATTCAGCTTTGACTAAAAAAAAATAAATAATGGAAGCTGATTGGTTTCTGTGCAGAGCTGCTTAGTATTTTGTACCCTCCAGTGTTAGATAAATCAACCCCCTTATTTTAATTTCAACATTAACTTCATAACTGCTGTGTGGTATTGCGCCCCCCTTCAACTGGTGAATAGGGCATGTGCCATAGGTTCCATACCAGGAATACACCACTGCTGCAATCCATGGTAGTTGTTATGAAAAATTCTGGGGGTTTTACCCTGCCAAAAAAAAGGGGATCAATTAGAGTCTATTTTAGGGAATTGTTCAATAAGTGTTTTGCAGGACACATTGACCAGCACATAAAGAATGTTCAGAAAATAATTTTCAACAGATTTGCTTTGCCTATCAAATTTAAATTTGAAGTCCATCCAAGTTGAAGGTCTTTAGAAACAGGGACAAGGTTGTTAGTAACGTTTCTTTTGGCTGATGAAAGAGGCATGGCTTGCTTCCAAAACGCGTTCCTATTGGCTACCACAATTGTCGGGCTGACAGCACACACAAACCGGCTGGGTGGACAATCCAAGTCTGAACTATTCACCACAGCGATCCTGGTCACGCCTTCCGTAAACACCCGACTGTCACTTCGGGTATTTTCGGAAGGCGTGATGCGCTTTAGCAGCCCGTCAATCAACTACGCTGGTCTTAGGAACGCCTATACCCAGAAGCAATCCCCGCTCGGAGCCGGATAACAAAGGCTGATATAACGATAAGTACAAAAAAAAACAGCATACTGCAGATGTCAGCAGTATGCTGGATCTAATGGCAGATAGTTGATTTTTGGGTGAACCTCCGCTTTAACTTCTATTGCTTGCAACCTTGCCAAATGAAGGAGGACTGAGGGTGTGGGGACTGGGTCCTTTTACACGGGCATCATCAATGCGGTCACATTTTTTGCTAAGAAAAAAATGGAAAACTGGTAAATATGGATTCAGGATTCAGGTTACATCAGTTTGCACACTCATCTTCAGTTCAATTCAGTTTACATCAGTTTATGTCTGTTTTTTTATTTGTTGCAGAAAAGAATCATAGGTTACAAAAGTATAAAAAAGGAATGTTTCTTGCCTAAAAATGGACATAAACGTAGATCGTGGATCAACTGTGTAAAGAGGCCCTGAGGATTGCTTTCCTGCTGCTTGCATAGTATGTTAAATTGGCATCTCTAAAGCCTAGGTATGGTGACATGACTGGAGTTTAATCACTGGCTATTATTGATAAAAGATGACTAAACAATACTATACTGTTGCTCTATATTAGGAATTTATTAATGCAGATGGATAGGATCTGCTTTAACGTTGCAGCAATGTAAGCAGATATTAATGGCTCACACTCCTAGCAACTGTGAACAATACAGCTTTTGATGAATGTTGGAGCAGGTCATGCCAATACACTGGAGCATGTAATGAGGCATTGAAATGTAGCTCCCTAGTTTTGTTTGGCACTCTCTCCTCTTGGTGCCCCTTGCTTCACACTGTATTGTTATTCTGCTTGATCTTTTTCCTGTTGTTTTTCTCAAGGAGCCCTACTCTGCTGTTTTTCTGTGGCTTTCCACTTTCTTTACCTCACCGCAGATATTTCTTTCAGTACTCATGCTCTAAAGCCTCATACACACGATCAGTCCATCCGATGATAACGGTCTGAAGGACCGTTGTCATAGGTTAAACGATGAAGCTGACTGATGGTCTGATGTGCCTACATACCATCAGTTAAAAAAAAAACCGATCGTATCAGAATGCGGTAACGTAAAGCATAACGACGTGCTGAAAAAAATAAAGTTCAATGCTTCCAAGCATGCGTCGACTTGATTTTGAGCATGCGTGGAGTTCTAACCGATGGTCGTGCCTACAGTCGATCGGTTAGGAATTCATAGGTTAATTCTAAAGAAAGTTGGCTTTTTTTTTTTAACCTAAGGTTAAATAACCTATGGGGCCCACACACGATCGGTTTTGACCGATGAAAACGGTCCATCAGACCGTTGTCCTCTGGCTATCCTATCGTGTGTATGAGGCCTTAGGCTCCATTCACACTAATGCTTTTTTTTTATGCATTTTGCATTTTGCAGAAATGCAGGGAAATGTTCTAACATGGCTTCCTATGGAACATGTTCACATCAATGCTTTTTTGTGCCTCTGCGTTTTTGGAAAGGGTCAGGGACTTTTTTTCCTGCAAAAAGCAGCGTTTTGCATGTAATAGAATTCAATGGACCCGCATCCAAAACACAAGTACCGCGTTTTTACCGTGATTTTGCAGCGATTTGCGTTTTTTTTTAACCTGTTTACAGCTGGTTGTTTAAGGAAATGTAAAAAAATTGATTTGGTCCCTGTTAAAAACATTAGATCCGATAAACATCTGTCAGATGGGCTTGACTCCTTGTGTAAAAACAAGGGCCCAGATTCACGTACATCGGCGCATTATTGGACCGGCGTAGCGCACCGCCTTTACGTTAGACTTGCGCAATGTAGCCGCGTAATCACCCGATTCTCGTAGCTTTTGCGCAGGAAATTGCGCAAGCGTAACGTTTTTTCCGAGGCGTAAGGAGGAGTAATACAAATTGGGAAGGACGTGGGCGTGTTACATTGAAATGAGCCGTGACCCCATGCAAATGAAGGGCCGGCCGGCTCGCGCATGCGCGCTTGAAGGAGACCATGGTGAGCTCCGCTGTGCGCATGCTCACAACTCGGGAGCGGCGCAATCAGTGAAATTGGAAATGGACTAGGGCAACTTTGTGAACTACGCAGACAGCATAAATAGACAGACACAAATGCACTTCCTTTGCAAAAGTACATCCCTTTGTATCCCTCCCTCTACAGCAAGGTGCTTTTGTTTGTTTGTGACGTGTCTTTGAGATATTTGGGGACTGTTTTGCAGAGTGATTTTTGTCTTTTATGGGTTTTCTTTGTTGTTATTTTGTTTAAATTATATTTTTGCTGGGCATTTTTTTTTTTTTGCTCGTCATTTATATATTTTTTTTGGTTCTGTTTGTGTATGATTTTGGAATGTGGGGGTGATATTCCTGCGGGAAAAGGGGTGTCACCCTCATTTGTGGTGGAGAAGTGATCCCCAGGTCTGTGTGAATGGTGTATGAATGTACAGTGACATAATTGGAGCCGTGGCATGGCGTTGCAGCTCACAAGTCCTGCATGGTGGACTGGTGCCAATCCAATGTGATGACGATGTGGTGTGTGTGTGCTAGGGACCACAGTGGTGTGCATGCATGCATTCTCATTGTGCCATGATTAATGTGTGTGTTTAACGTGCAAAGATGCATAATGTGAGCTGGCATGAGATGGGGTCATGAGATGGGGTACCAGTGCATATGCAGAGTCACCTTGAAGGGAAAAGACAGGAGGATGTTAGTCATGCATGTGCCACTTGTGATGTGTGCATCACAGGAGGGGATAGTCATGCCTGCCACCCATGTCACTCACCAACCAGCCAGCTGTCCCCATACATGTTCTGTTCTAAATCTGTGGGGATGGGGCTCTGATTGTATATGTAGCTGCCATGGGTGTCATGGGTAGTGCCATGTGTTGGGCTGCTGATGTCCTCCTGCAAGGTTGTGGTAATTCCAGGATGGCATGAGGGGTGAATCTGAAGATGCGAGACACCTCAGAATCACTCATGCCAAAGATGTCTATGCGTGTGTGATATATCAAGTGAAGAGTGAGGGGCTTGTATCAGATAAGAATATTGTATTAGATTAGATTAAATTGTAAATTTTATATAAGCAAATAAAAATAAAAAATAAAACATCTCCCGTGCCCTCCTTAGTGCCATCCTCCGTGCCCTCCTCCTTCTTTGTTCATCTAAAGTCAGTAGTATAGCTATGCGCGACGATGCCCCTGGCATGTTGGCATACAGATTGTTGAGCAACACGTGTGACTGCTGAACTCCTCACTAACAGTGTTGCTTTATCTGACAATTAGACTTTTTTTCTTTTTTTAGACCAGCTTTTATCAGCTCTAATTTTAGACAGGACATTTTGCTGTTGCGCACACTGCGTCGCCTGCGCTGCCCCAACGTTGTTTTGTGGATCCCCGTAAGTCCCTCATTAGCATATTTGACTAGCAAATCAATGGTGTGTCTATCGCACTTTTGCGCGGACCGATGCGCCAGTCTAACGAAATTACGCGGGACAAAAAAAAGACGATTTTTTGCGTATCTCGTTCTGGGGATGCTGCGCAACGAAACGCACGCGCACATTTAGACTTACGCACGCGCATCTCCTGTTGCGCAGGTGTAATCGCTCTGTGAATCTGGGCCAAGGAGTTAGTCATTAGACCTGCAGATAAGGGAGGGGGGGATTATGGTGAACCTTAAAGCATTTATTGATAATTCATGATTGTTTATTCACCAATTATTATTTTTTCTTGTAGTAACTGTGTTTTTTCCATTATCAATGTATACTTGGTGTGACTCTCTGACATCGCTACCAATATTTTATATATTTAATATATATATCCTAGTCACTATTTTAATTTTTAATTTTATTTTTATAAGTTGTTTCTTTAGTCTATATATAATTAAACGCTTATTAGTTTTTTTTATTCATAATGGTAACGACTATCATATTATATCGTTGCCTTTATTTTTTAGTTCATTATCGAACACCATATATCTCACTGATTGTATTGGTGTCATATAAGTGCACTATTCTATTTGGCCACTGGAGGTGCAGTACTTTAATTTATACTTATTGATTATTATAGGCCGTTCTAATTCCGGCCTGTGAGATTATATTTAAAGTATATATCTTTTATACTCTAGTCCTCTTCTAGTGGGTTTTCTTTGTTTGACAGAGATCCATCGTTTTTTAATATTTTTTAATCTAATGTTTTCGATTGAACATGTTTTTAGGGTTCCGCTGCCACATCAGGGCGTGGTTTTGCTGTCCTCTTTATACGCGATGCTTCAGTGCATCACCTGATCCCCTGTGACGACGTCTGTGTGAGACGAAACGATCGCCGGGAAGTTGACGCGCTTATATTATCGCCCATAGGATGGGTGTCTGCACTCCGGCCGGCTTGATACCTACCTTTCTATTGTTTTTTAAGTCAGATGTTTGTAAGTATATCTGCTCTTTTTTACATTAAGGCTTCATTACCATGGGCGTTTTTACAGCCACTTTTCTGAGCGTTTTTTGCTATCTGGTGGAGGTGCACGTGTGTTATTGGGTGGTACTATAGGTTTTTTCCATCACTCCTACAACTGCGGACTTGTAGTTAAAAGTTACCTACCAGGATTACCTTTGTGAACTTTTCTGTCATTTTAAGTAAAAATGGACTTCCAGGCCCTTAAAAATTCAGTTCTGGCGTACTCACTAAAAACGCACCTACCGCTGGAGTCTGATCACCCCAATCTTACATATGGTGGAGGTATTGGTTCGGGCAGTTTTGGAAGAATTCCAGATCCTCGCATACCAAAAACAGTGAGTAGAAAGAAACTGTGGCCCAGATTCAGGTACATCTGTGCATTATTGGACCGGCGTAGCGCACCGCCTTTACGTTAGACTTGCGCAATTATGCCGCGTAATCACCCTATTCTCGTAGCTTTTGCGCAGGAAATTGCGCATGCGTAACGTTTTTTCAGAGGCGTAAGGAGGAGTAATACAAATTGGGAAGGACGTGGGCGTGTTACATTGAAATGAGCCGTGACCCCATGCAAATGAAGGGCCGGCCGGCTCGCGCATGCGCGCTTGAAGCAGACCATGTCAGCTCCGCTGTGCGCATGCTCACAACTCGGGAGCGGCGCAATCAGTGAAATTGGAAATGGACTAGGACAACGTTGTGAACTACGCAAACAGCATAAATAGACAGACACAAACGCACTTGCATTGCAAAAGTACATCCCTTTGTCCCTTCCCATTTAACCAAGTGCTTTTGTCCTGTTGTTCGTTGCGTTGTGTTTTGTAGTTGTCAGATTAGTGTTCTGTGTGATCAAGTGTTTGTTAGTAGATCTTTGAAAGTGTTTTTTGATAAGTGTTTGAGAGACTGTTTGTTTGATTGATATATTTCTGTTCGTTTGTTTTCCTGCTGGTTTTTTTTTTTGTGACTTTCTTGCTGAGTAGTTTTCTCTTTGTGTGTGTTCTTGCTTGATTGGTTGTGCTCGTTTTTGTGAGTGAATTTTGTTGACTGGGAGTGAGTTTTTTTGGAAGTATGACAGAGAGAAAACGAAAGCTAAATTTTACAGTTGGGGAAAAACAAATTCTTGCCCGGGCCATTAGCGAGTATGGGCGTTTCCTCCACGGCCCGGACAGTACCAACACCACACCGGCCAGGAGGAGGGAGATTTTGGATAGGATCACTGAGCAGGTCAATTCAGCGGGGCAGGGGGAGACACGGACCCGGTCTGGGATTGACAAAAAAATCAATGACCTCCGGCGTCTGGTCAAACAGAAGCTGGCCAGAATGCATGCCCATGCCAGGGGCACAGGAGGGGGCCCACCATGCCGTATTAGGCTGACAGCGGAGGAGCGTGCGGTGGCCCTGACCTTTCATCGGCATGAAGTTGAGGGCCTGCCCGGCTTTGACTCAAGTCCGGAGCCCGTGGTGCCAGGTAAGTATTTTTTTTAATATCAGGTGTGTAGCATGTGTGGGGGAGGGGGTGAAAGGGAATATGTGGCAAGTGTGTGGATCCTCCAACCTGTGAATGTTTTCTGTCATCCACAGATGTGCAGGAGGGTGCAGGGCCATCTGGCCTGACCGCACCAACCCCAGGACAGCAGCCTAATGAGGCCCCCCCAACAAGGCCGGAGTCCGCGGAGGAGGTTCAAGAGGAGGAGGAGAAGAATCATGAGGAGGAGGAGTCCATGTCAGGCACTGGACGTTTGGTTTTTGAGGACTCTTCCCCTCTGGCTGGCAGCAGGCAGCCCTCCCTAAGGGGGAGCCCCCCCTCCTCCCCCAACATGGCTCCCCTCACAAGGGCCTCCCCTTCTCCCCGGCCACAAGCATCAGCTGGAGGCAGGATTTCATCCCAGAACACCAGGGGGTTGGCCGATCTCCTGCCCGCCACTCTGAGAAGGGACCAGTTCCTCCAGCCCCGCCATCTGGGACAGGTCAGCCAGACATTGGTGCGGATGGAGGAGAGCCTGTCCTCCATCAAGGATACGCTGGGGAACCTGGACTCCCACTCCCGGGCTTTCACAACCTGCCTAAACGAACTGCAGACGACATCAGCAGGCGTTGGGCAGGATGTGAGGGCCCTTACCCTGGCTATCCAGGCCAACACGGCAACACTTGGTGCTGCCCTGGACAGAATAGCCGTGGCCTTGGAGGGCAGGCCGCCAGGTGGGCAGAGATCAGGGGCTGCTCCTCCTTCCCCGGTTTTACCCCTCCCCCATGAGTCTGCCCTGAGAAGCCGGGGCCGTGGCCGGGGGCGCCCCAGGCGTGGCTCACGCAAAGGGCATTAATTTTTTTTTCCCCCCTTTTTTTTTTTTGCTGGAAAATTTTTGCTTTTGCAGGTAATTTTTTTTTTTTTTGGGTTGTGAATGCTGTTTGAATGTGGGGGTGACATTCCTGCCGGAAAAGGGGTGTCACCCTCAATTTTGGTGGAGAAGGGTTCCCCAGGACCAGGGAGAAGTGATCCCCAGGTCCGTGTGAATGGTGTATGAATGTACAGTGACATAATTGGAGCCTTGGCGTGGCGTTGCTGCTCACAAGTCCTGCATGGTGGACTGGTGCCAATCCAATTTGATGTGGATGTGGGGTGTGTGTGCTAGGGACCACAGTGTTGTGCATGCATTCTCATTGTGCCATGATTAATGTGTGTGTTTAACGTGCAAAGATGCCCAATGTGAGTTGTCTCCTGGCTGCTCTACCCTCAGAAGACGGGGTAGCCTCGGTTAGGGGGGGGATTGTCTGGTTCAGGGGTCAGGTCATCACGTAGGCCAATCTGCAGGCCCTTTCTTTCTGCGAAATTGTGCAGCATGCAACATGCACCGATGATCTGGCACACGAAGTTTGGGGAATACAAGAGGGTACCCCCAGACCTATCCAGGCATCAGAAACGTGACTTTAGTAGGCCAAAGATGCGCTCCACCACTGCTCGTGTTTGGGCATGTGCTTGATTGTATCTTACCTCTCCTGGGGTTTGGGGGTTCCGGATAGGAGTCATGAGATGGGGTCCCAGTGGATATGCAGAGTCATCTGTAAGGGAAAAGACAGGAGGATGTTAGTCATGCATGTGGCCCTTGTGATGTGTGCATCATGGGAGGGGATAGTCATGCCTGACTCCCATGTCACTCACCAACCAGCCAGGTGTCCCCATACACGCTCTGATCGAATTCCATTCGGATGTGGCATTGATTGTATATGTAGCTGTCATGGCTGGACGTGCCATATGAGGCCTTGGGCATCGACTATCACCTGAACATTGATGGAATGCCAATGCTTCCGATTGCGGTACATGTGCTCTGTCTCCTGGGGGGGCTGGAGTGCCACATGTGTGCAATCAATGGCCCCCACAGTGCCTGGGAATCTGGCAATTCTGTAGAAATCTGTCATTGCTTTCAGTCGCAGCTCCTCAGTGGTGGGTTTGATGATTTGGTTGGCCATGCGTCTGAGGATTGCAGGGACAACCTGGTGCACACATCTGCTCATGGAGGATTGTGACATCCCAGCCACCACTCCACTTGTACGCTGAAAAGAGCCACTGGCAAGGACATGGAGTGTTGCCATGACCTTGACCAGTGGCTGCACTGCATGTGAGCGGTGTGTTGGGCTGGTGATGTCCTCCTGCAGGGTTGTGGTTAATTCCAGGATGACATGAGGGGTGAATCTGAAGATGCGAAACACCTCAGAATCACTCATGCCAAACAGGTCTATGCGGGTGCGGTATATCCTCTCCCGTGCCATCCTCCGTGCCATCCTCCGTGCCCTCATCCTTCTTTGTTCATCTAAAGTCAGTAGTATAGCTATGTGCGACGATGCCCCTGGCATGTTGGCATACAGATTGTTGTGCAACACGTGTGACTGCTGAGCTCCTCACTAACAGTGTTGCTTTATCTAACAAGTAGACTTGTTTTCTCTTTTTAGACCAGCTTTTATATGGTCTAATTTTAGACAGGACATTTTGCTGTTGCGCACACTGCGTCGCCTGCGCTGCCCCAACGTTCTTTTGTGGATCCCCGTAAGTCCCTCATTAGCATATTTGACTAGCAAATCAATGGTCTGTCTAGCGCACTTTTGCGCGGACGGATGCGCCAGTCTAACGAAATTACGCGGGACAAAAAAAAGTAGATTTTTTGCGTATCTCGTTCTGGGGATGCCGTGCATCGAAACGCACGCGCACATTTCGACTTACGCACGCGCATCTCCTGTTGCGCAGGCATAATCGCTCTGTGAATCTGGGCCTGTGTGTTTTGCAGCAATGTTGTGAGGAGCAGCTAATGTGAACCAGTGGAGTCTGCATGTGAAAGTGTGCTGTTTGCAAGTCTTATGCCGCGTACATACGATCATTTTTCGGCATGTAAAAAACTACTTTTTTTTAAATGTCATTTAAAATGATCGTGTGTGGGCTTAACATCATTTTTCGGGTTCTGAAAAACGACAAAAAAAAAAAAAAATTCGAACATGCTGCATTTTTTAACGACGTTTTAAACAATGTAGTTTTTTGGGTTGTAAAAAATGATCATGTGTGGGCTTAAACAACGTGAAAAACCTGCGCATGCTCAGAAGCAAAAGCAAGTTATGAGACGGGACCGCTTGTTCTGGTAAAACTACAACTTCGTAATGGAGTAAGCACATTCATCACGCTGTAATTCCCCGTACACACGATCGTTTTTCGGCATAAAAAAAAAATACGTTTTTAAAAACGTCATTTAAAATGATTGTGTGTGGGCTTCACATCGTTTTTCATCTTCTTCTGAAAAACGACCAAAAAAAAAAATTAGAGCATGCTGCATTTTTTAACGTATAAAATGATTGTGTGTGGGCTAAAACAACGTTAAAAAACAATGTTTTAAATCCGCCTATGCTCAGAAGCAAGTTAGGAGACGGGAGCTTGAATGGAAATTTCCCGTTGTACGTCACCGCGCTTTGCTCATCATTTTTTTTAAAAACGATGGTGTGTAGGCAACATCGTTTTTAATGAAGTTGGAAAAACTTAGTTTTTTTTTACATGCTGAAAAACAACGTTTTTTTTTTCATGCCGAAAAACGATCGTGTGTACGCGGCATAACAGACAGAAAAGCATGAATCGTCTTTTACTAACAAATCGGCTAACGCAGCCCAAAGGGTGGCACCATTCGAATGGAACTTCCCCTTTATATTGCCGTCGTACGTGTTGTACGTCACTGCGCTTTGCTAGAGCATTTTTTTTTAACAATCGTGTGTGGGCAACGTCGTTTTAATGATGAAGTTGAAAAAAATGTTGTTTTTTCTAGAGGCTGAAAAACATTGTTTTTTTACAAGCCGAATGATCATGTGTACGCATTAGAGACAGTACGCCAAATTTTCTTGTGTTAAAAAGGAACTGTTAAAAAAACTTTTTTGGCCTGACTGCAGAGATGGGGGGGTTAAAACGCAAGAAGCAAGCAATGTTTGCTGAGATAAGAGACAGAACCTTGTGGCTGGAGGGGTTTTTACTGACAGAACAAGCCCCAGACTGGTGCAAGATATACTTGGCCGCATTGGACCAAAGGAAAAAGGAAAGCAAGTCCTCACTTAGTGCAAAGAGTGAGCAGATGTGTGCGGTTGCCCATGCAGAAATCTGTACAGCTGACTTTACACGGCCTATGTTGCCTTCTGAACATATTGAAGACTTTTTGGTTGAGTTTTTGAGATGACTGCTTCCTACAGAGGATGGCCCAAAAGTTGCTGGGTTGAGTTAGTGCAACCTTTTCTGATGGACAAGTACCAAGAGGTGTACCGCAGGATGTATCATAACCAAGATGACTACGACAATTTCCTAGGAGCAATCCAATCTAGAGAGTGCTGAAAAAGATCAGGGGGAGAATGTGATCTCCCATAGCAATTGGAGAAAGTTTTCAGAAATGAGGAGCTTCAGCAGAGGTGTGGCTCAAATTTTGAGTGAAGATGTTGGTGCAAGAGTGTCTGTTGCCTCCCCTGGCAACTGTGGTGAAAATGTTATTCAGACTTACCCCTTTCATCCCCAAAGAAGATTTAGCGGTCGTGGTGGGAGCAATTGTTAACTCCAGACTGGATTATGCAAATGCCCTTTACCCCGGACTCCCCAAGTACCAAATCGCTCGTCTGCAAGTCGTTCAGAACACGGCGGCCAGACTTGTGACAGGGAAAAAACCCTGGGAATCCATCTCATCTTCACTGAGAGCCCTTCACTGGCTACCAGTTAATGACAGGATTGCTTTTAAAGCACTCTGTCTAACGCATAGATGTGTTCATGGGAATGCCCCCCAATATCTATGCGAAAAAATAAAAGCTCACAACCCCAATCGCGTTCTGCGATCCACCAATAAAAACCTACTACAGATCCCGAAAGCCAACTACAAGTCCAAAGGAGAAAGAAGATTCGCTGTCCAAGGTCCCAGACTATGGAACGCTTTACCAACCAGCATTCGGTTGGAGGAGAATCACTTAGCCTTCAGGAGAAAGATCAAGACTCATCTCTTTTGATATCAAAGGAGACAGGAACAACAAGCGCCCAGAGGCGATTCAGTTCGCATGTGCCGCGCTATATAAGTTTTTCATTCATTCAGCCTACAGGGGGTGACAGAGAGCATAAGAAACCAATGCTTTCATCTTATGGCTACTTGGGTGAAGTGGTCAGCCCAGAGAAGATGGCATCGTATCCGGCATCCTGCAAGGGGTATGACCAGGTGTGTTGGTCTGCTGTTACCCCTGGCAACAGGAAATTTGTTTGGTCTGCAGGGGATGTTGGAAAATCCAAGAAGGATGCAATGTTACCCCATGTCCATGTGGGGGCTTCTGCTTGTGAAAGCACAGCAAAGAAGGGACAACGCCCTCAATTGAAGCTTTCAACACCTGCTAAAGAGAATGGTAAGACTGAAGTGGAAGTGATCCCAGAGGGGAGATCCACTGTTGGTGCAGAAAAGAACTTGCCTCACTACAGTGCCCTGTCCAGTGGGGAGGCAAGTGTAAAAATTGAATATGGTAACGTGAAACTTACTGAGAAGTATGATCATACTGGTTTTAAGTTGACTAATGCTGATAATGTGATGCCTAATGAGCGGTGATGATTTAAATGCCTAAGAGAGGAGGGAAGAAGACATGGAGGAGGACGTGCACACCACACCATCCCCACCACGAAACATGGTGGTGGCAGCATGATGTTGTGGGGGTGCTTTTCTTCAGCAGGAACAGGGAAGCTAACTCTGTGATGCTAGTGGTTTTAACCCCCACTAGTGGCTTGGAAAAGGGTTAATACTGCCGGCAATGCGCCTCTGTATTATAGCAGCGCCTGAAAAACGTGTCAGTGTGAAAGGGGCCTTAGTTAGCATAACGCACACTTGCGGTGTGAACCAGGTCTTTGGCTATCCATCCATCCAATGATCGAACCCCTTCAAGCGATGAATCTATCTATGATGATAGAGCGGTGCAGGAGAGAGAGGGGGCGGCGGTGCACCGACACTGGATTACATGAAGAGACAGAAGGATTCAAGGCAGATTACATCCACAGAAGATCTGTGCTTAGTTTGGAACAACCTACCTGCTGAGGTCCTTCACAAACTGCGTGTAAGTGTAGCTAAAAGAATTGATGATGTTTTAAAATCAAAGGGTGGGGACCCTTTGATTTGTGAAAAAAAGAACTAAAATCCAGCTGAAGGGTGAATCTAACTCTCAGTGACCACTATAAATATAAGATCAGTATTCAATAGCAGATGCTCCTCAGCAGCGAGTTCTGTGTTTGTGGAGGAAACGCAATTAAAGTGGAATTATCAAGAGATCCCGCTATACCACTTCAATACCAGGCACATACGCCCCTTCCTGCCGAGGACAATTTTCAGCTTTTAGCGCTGTCACACTTTGAATGACAATTGCGCGGTCGTGCTACACTGTACCCACATTTTTATAATTTTCTTCCCACAAACAGAGCTTTCTTTTGGTGGTATTTGATCACCTCTGCGGTTTTTATTTTTTGCTAAACAAACTAAAAAAAATAACAAATTTTTTTTAGTTTCTGTCATAAAATTACATTTTCCCATTCACTGACGTGCACTGATGAGGGGGCACTGATATGTAGAATTGATGGGCACTGATAGGCGGCACTGATATGCAGCACTGATGAGCACTGATAGGTGGCACTGATGGACACTGACAGGCGGCTGTGATGGGCACTGACAGGCGGCACTGATGGGCAGCACTGATGTTGAGGTACTGACAGGTGTTACTGCTGGGCAGTGATTGGCACTGTGGTGGGCAGGGATTTAACACTGTGGTGGGCACTTAGAGTTTATTATTGGGGCACTGCTGGGCACTGGTTTGCAGGTGATTTGCACAATTGAGGGGGCTGTGCTGATAATGTGCTGATTATCAGCACAGACCCCCCCCCTCTGACCGGGAGAGCCGCCAATCGTCTCTCCCTGTCAGCACGAACCAATAAATGCCGTTTACCGCCACTTCCTGGTTCAAGCGGTGATCAGCTGTAATTGGTCACAGCTGATCACGTGGTAAGAAGCCTCTGACAGAGGCTTCTTATCACGATCGGAAATGCGGGGTGTCAGACTGACGTGCCGCACTATCGATCGCTGCGCTGCTCCCCCCAGAGGCGTGCGTCCGCATGTTATCCTGCAGGACATCATATGACACCCAGTCAGGATAACAGAACCACTTCCCGGACGTCAATATGCTATTGACCGGGCGGGAAGTGGTTAAACAGGTTTAAACTCACCCTTCAGAGGAATTTTGTTTTGCATGGTGTGCACTTTTCAGAGAACCTTTTGTGTTATTGAATACTGATCTTTTATTTATAGTGGTCACTGAGCTGGTTACACAGGGCAGCCCCAATTAGACAGCTGCGGTTTGTTTTGTTCCAAATTAAAATTCAACATAAAAAAATACAATAAAAAATATATGAAAAAATTGACTACTTGGTTTTTATGTATCTAGTAATGAGCACCCCCTAATCTGTGATGATCACCCCCCTTACCTTTCTTAAGGATCACCCTGCAAACTGTGACTCCCTCTTCCATTCGCACCTGTACCCAACAACCTGCAATGTAGGATTCCCCATCCATTACCATCATAAGGGGCACCCTATAATATATGTACCCCACCACCATACTGATGACCCTGTAATCTGACCCACCATTTCCCCATATCAGACAGCTCACAATTTATGTACTTTGTGTAAGATGTAGTAGATCTTATGCTTTTAATATCAAATGTTGAAACTGACCCATTCAGGTAATCATGCCAACTAGCTTCAGAAGAGATGGTCTCATATAGAATAGATAGATAGATAGATAGATAGATAGATAGATAGATAGATAGATAGATAGATAGATAGATAGATAGATAGATAGATAGATAGATAGATAGATAGATAGATAGATAGATAGATAGAGAAATAGATATATACACTGCTCAAAAATTAAAGGAACACATTGAAAACATATCAGATCTCAACAGATCTCATGCTGGATATCTATACTGATATGGACTGGGTAATGTGTAATGCCGCGTACACACGGTCGTTTTTTGCGATGAAAAAAAACGACGTTTTTTAAAACGTCATTTAAATTGATCGTGTGTGGGCAAAACGTCGTTTTTTGTCTTCAAAAAAACGACAAAAAAAAAATTCCAACATGCTTGAATTTTTTGTGTCGTTTTTCAAAACGTCGTTTTTTGTTTCACAAAAAGTCACCGTGTGTAGCAAAAACGTCGTTCAAAACGACGTTTTTCAACCCGCGCATGCCCAGAAGCTAGTTATGAAGCGAGCTTCAATGGAAAAGAGTGGTGAACGTAACCTCGCTTTTTGTGAAAAAACGATGGTGTGTATGCAAAATTGTCTTTGAAAAGTGACGTTTCAAAAACGTCGTTTTTTACTTCACAGAAAACGTCGGTTTTTTTTTCATCGCAAAAAACGACCGTGTGTACGCAGCATTAGGAATGAAAGGGTGGCACATCATTTGATGTGGGACTGGGGGGAAGCTGCATGCAACTGCATGAAGGTAAAAAAAAAAAAAAAAACCTTCTGCCTTTGGAACCACTTTAATAATAACTCAAAATGTGTACTTCCTGAAAGTACATTATAATTTCTATTTAATGTAGGAGAATGTTTGGATGAATATTTAACAAAAGTGCAGCAGAAAAAAGGAAAAGGAAAAAGGTAAGGAAAAGGGTTCTGATTTACCACCAGGTGTTCTTCATTTTTGTCAGGCTCAATCTGTGGTTTAGAATATTTTTAATTATACAAGCCTGTTTTTATATTGTATATTATATATATATATATTTACATAATACCAATTAGCATGTATATTTATGTTTATAAAAAATAATAATGATTTGTACTGTTTTTATGTTTAGGAGAACAACATTTCTTACAGTTATGCCGCGTACACACGGTCGTTTTTTGCGATGAAAAAAAACGACGTTTTTTAAAACGTCATTTAAATTGATCGTGTGTGGGCAAAACGTCGTTTTTTGTCTTAAAAAAAACGACCAAAAAAAAATTCCAACATGCTTGAATTTTTTGTGTCGTTTTTCAAAACGTCGTTTTTTGTTTCACAAAAAGTCACCGTGTGTAGCAAAAACGTCGTTTAAAACGCTTTTTCAACCCGCGCATGCCCAGAAGCTAGAAAGCCAATGGAAAAGTGTGGTGAACGTAACCTCGTTTTTTGTGAAAAAACGATGGTGTGTATGCAACATCGTCTTTGAAAGTGACGTTTTAAAAACGTCGTTTTTTACTTCACAGAAAACGTCGTTTTTTTTCATCACAAAAAATGATCGTGTGTACGCGGCATTACATATATATAAAATTTGTAGGTTAAAATCATGTCTCAGCTAGTAATGAAACCAGCATAGGTCGCCATCTAGTGGTCATTCATGAAAATACCTGCTAACGTTCGGAAAAATAGAACAGAGAAAATAATGTGGATAGATACAATAATAATAAGTACCATATAAAATCATAATACATTTATGCTTTGTATACAACTTTTGCAAATTTCATCCCTCAAATAATTCCCCTGCCTTTAGTGAAAATGGCCAGTGTGAAAAGAATGGGAGGGAAAAGAAAAAGAAGATATGCAAAGAAATATACCTATTTCTGTGATCTGTGCTTGATTCCTGAGTTTGACCTGTCTTACCCTGACTACGCTTGCTCTGCACCTATCCTGACCCTGGGATGCCTTAAATACTTTCTTATACCTTCTATCTGTCTGATAACCTGTTGCCAACCTCTGCTTGCATCTTGACTATTCTCTGTCTGCTGTTTATGTTCATATATGATCCTCCGTTGCTAACCTGACTTGTCTGACCCTTCATCCAGTTATCTGTCTGTCCTGCTCTTCATAGTGCCTGGTGATGCAGGTCGTACATCCGCTGTGTGTCTGCATCCACTGTTCCTGTTGCCATCTGCTGCCTCATCCACCAGCTCAGCTCTGGTGATGTACCTGCCACACACCTGTGCAACCAACAGAAGATCTTGCAGGCACTTCAACCTCACCACACTCTCACGGCCACTGTCGCAACATCAATGGCCTTTGAGCTGGGGCTTTTCAAAAGGTCTCCTTCTACACAACTGGCTCTGCCACAAGGTAAGTGACAGGACTGAAGTTACTGTTGCCATACAGGCACACACATACACACAGGGCTCTGTATATGTAGTGTATGAGAGTGGTAATCTGAGCTTGGGAGTTACGCTATTGAACACTGAACAAGGTGAAATGTTTACAGTGTAGCGCGTAGCGCCCCTGTACTTACAAGTACGGATGCTGTTTAAATTTAGAGGGGGATGAGAGAATTACTTAGCTCTTATCCATATGATTTATGTTAATTTAGTCGCTGTGCTGTGCTGTCATTTCATTCTGTGTTCCTAAGATGCCTTTCCATCTCGGAACGACAGGTGGCAGCAGTGGAGACCAGTGGGAGCGCCTTCTTGCCAGCAGCCAATCAGTTCGAGGACGGATCCGGGTGCAGCACCCACCTTTAGGGCGTGCGCACATCATGGTCCCCGACCATATGGCCTACCAGGCCGGGGCGCACGTGCTACGCGGAGTTCCTGACTCTGGGCCCTCATGGCCTGAAGCAACTCAAGCTGCATAGGAGCCTCAGTGACTTACTGAGTCCCCCCACATCTATGATAAGATCCCAAGCGAGTTGTGCTGTTCGGTGGGGAAGTCGGTCTGAGGTGAGCCCAGAGGCAGGTGATCCAATAGGGCATAGACAATCTACCGGGGATCCGAGTTGCCGGACACTGACGAATTATATGCTGTACTTGTCAGTCGGTGACTCCAAAATCACAGACGCTACCCAAGGTGAATTCAGGCAAATTTGATTAATAAGAAGGAATTGCTCTATCAAGCTGCATTCTAGAGCTGGGGCCTGTGGCAGAGGCGCACCTCCTATTCTGTTGAGCCAAGTCTGTGGCAGAGACTTGTTTTCTCCTTCTCGGGACTCTTAGTGACATTCCAGCTGCTAGTTCTGTAAGGGAGACTGTCCGGGTGCATTATACCCACTCCGGCTGGAGTGGCGACGAGGTAGAGGTATTGTTGAGGCAGGACTGCTTCTACAAATAGTTAAGGCCTGAATCTGCAATTTCCTCCTCTCTTCACCATCTTTCTTCTTTCACCTGAAGTTGCCTGTTTGCCGTCTTGGGCACAAGAATAGAGGCACAGAAAACGACACCTTGCTGTTTGGACATTCTATCATTGCTCACATCATCTGCTCTTCATCATACCCCTAGACATGCTACAAAGGTGACACGCCGATCCCAAATCTATCCAGCGGCTCCTGAGGGGGTATCGCTACAATAGTTATGTGGGACTGTGGTGTCAGGGGTTAGAAGGGAGAGGTCTGACATAAGAAGGGGTCATTCCTTTGCCCTCCTCCTGCCTGGACTTAAAGAGTCCACTTTAAGTAGAGCATTGGTCAATCAATTACAGTGTTTGCCATTTTGTGATCTGTCATTGTTAAATTGTTTTGCCTCTGCTCTCTTGGTTATTTGCCTCGAGGAGTCCCTTGAAAGCAACCAGAGTTTTATTGCTCTCGATTTTTAGTCATTATTACAGGGTTAACCTACTTGAGCTATATTTGCCTACTGTTCAGCCATACTGTAATGCCGCGTACACACCATCACTTTATGTGATGGAAAAAAAATGACGTTTTTAAAAACGTTTTTAAAAACGTCAATTTAAATGACCGTGTGTGGGGGAAAACGTCGTTTTATGTCTTGTGAAAAACGACGACAAAAAAAAAAAAAAAATTGAAGCATACTTCAATTTTTTGTGTCGTTTTTCAAAACGTCGTTTTTTGTTTCACAAAAAATCACGTGTGTGGCAAAAAACAACATTTAAAACGACGTTTTTCAACCCGCGCATGCCCAGAAGCTAGTTATGAAGCGAGCTTCAATGGAAAAGAGTGGTGAACGTAACCTCGCTTTGCTAGAGCATTGTGAAAAAACTATGGTGTGTAGGCAACGTCGTTTTTGAACATTATCGTTTCAAAAACGTCGTTTTTTACTTCACAAAAAAATGACGTTTTTTTTCATCACATAAAGTGTGATGGTTTGTTTCCACTCCACTCTTTCCACTCCAAAGAAATTTCACAGTAAAGACCATGTATGTGTTTTAGTACAACTTGTGTCATTTATTTGTGGTGTTCACAATAATATTATTGCCAGGTGTGCCAGAGGGGCTGAGACTGTTCTTGGGTTTGAGAGGCAGAGTACAGAACCAAACATCCTCAAGCAGCTCCTGCGGGGGTAGCGCTACACATGCAATGCATTTTTTTTTTTTAAGTGTATTGGTTTTAACAGAAAACATAGGAACAGGTAGGCAGTGAAGAAGGCCATCTAGTACATAAGCATACATGAAAGTAATAGAAAGTATGAAAGTAATAGAACAACCCATATACAGGCTGTTGCTGGTTGGTAACGTTAGCTAGTTAGAATAGTAGAATTTTTCAACTTAACTACTTGCTGACCGCCCGCCGTCATATTACGGCGGGACGGTGGCACTGTTTCGCGAGAGCACGTAGCTCTACGTCCTCTCTTTTGCGGCCACTAGGGGGCCGGTGTCCGGCGGGTACGATCGCCTACAGAGCGGGAAACGGGAGGTATGTGTGTAAACACAAAGCTCTCGTTCCTGTCAGCGGGGGAAACGCTGATTTTCTGTTCATACAATGTATGAACAGAAGATCAGTGATTTCCCCTAGTGAGTCCACCCCCCCATACAGTTAGAACACAAACAGGAACACACTTAACCCCTTCCCTGCCCCCTAGTGTTAACCCCTTCACTGCCAATGGCATTTTTATAGTATATATAGCATTGATCGCTATAAAAATGCCAATGGTCCCAAAAATGTGTCAAAAGTGTCCGATGTACGACGCCATTACTAGTAAAAAAAAAAATATTAATAAAAATGCCATAAAACTACCCCCTTTTTTGTAAACGCTATAAATTTTGCGCAAACCAATCAATAAACGCTAATTGCGATTTACGAAAAATATGTAGAAGAATACGTATCGGCCTAAACTGGGGAAAAAAAATGTTTTTTTATATCTTTTTTGGGGATATTTATTATAGCAAAATGTAAAAAATATTGCATAGTCGCTCTATTTTTGTTTATAGCGCAAAAAATAAAAACCGCAGAGATGATCAAATACCACCAAAAGAAAGCTATATTTGTGGGAAAAAAAGGACGCCAATTTTGTTTGGGAGCCACGTCGCACGACCGCGCAATTGTCAGTTAAAGCGACACAGTGCCGAATCACAAAAAGTGCTCTGGTCTTTGGACAGCAATATGGTCCGGGGCTAAAGTGGTTAAAGGTGCATTGGAGGAACTGACATAGATAATTGCAAGCAAACTTCATGACAATCTATTTAAATAGAAGGAATCGCATTGGGTATGGAGATCAGGAGTGAAAAGGGGGAAGAGAGGAAGAGGGATAGGAAGAAAGAGAAGAAGAAAATGGGTATGTGGTAAATAAGCAAAATAGGGAGATAGAGCCCCCTGTGGAGGTAGCGCAGCTTTCATTTACAAGATAGGGAGGGGTATGAACAGATCAATAGGCTTACCAAGTCACATGCAATACAGTTTTATCCTCCATGGAACTTTTTTTAGATAAAAGTCTGTGGCTGGAGTTGGCCTTTAATTTTGTTTGTCTTTTACTTTAAGTGATATTAAAGCCATTTTTTACCGAAATGCTGATAGCGGGCCTTTCATGGTCTTGTTTTTATTGTTTTTCTCTTCAGGGCCTGCTCCTCATACTCTCTCCCAGCCATGCTGCCCAAATTTAGGTATGCTTTAGACACAGCTCAAAAGTCTATAACCACTCTAGAGAAGGAGAGGTGTGGCTTTAGTTCTGGGTCTCATGCGCTGCATGTGTGTGTGTGGTTCTGGAATTTACTGCACAAAATGGAGACCCCATAGGTCAAGATAATAAATGGGAAGGCTGACGACAGGATTTGTAGGAGGAGGCGGAGTTGCAAAAAGCCTACCCTCTAATCCTCTAATGGTTTATTCACTATTCAAACCTGACTTCATACAATCCATAAGCGTTGTTCCGAGTGGTAGCATTTGTGTATGCTTATGTTCCTTTTTCATCGTTTTTTTCTTCATATCAAAATAGGGGGAGATGGTTTATAAAAAAAACATTCTGTTGCGATACTGGCCAACATCCTGAACTAAATATAGAAAATAAGTTTCCCCTCAAGGGCTGGACTTTGTAGGCACAGATTGTATAACCACAAAGTGTAAAAAATAGTATAATTTATTGTACAAAGTAGAACACAAAAAATTTAAGTATTGAATCATATAAAACATGCGGCCATATAACCATGGAATATGCAGTTCGTGAAGATACACATAGGTATACACATAATGCCGCGTACACACGGTCGTTTTTTGTGATGAAATAAAACAACGTTTTAAAAAACATCATTTAAAATGATCGTGTGTGGGCAAAACGTCGTTTTAGGTCTTCTGAAAAACAACAAAAAAAAATTCGAACATGCTTCAATTTTTTATGTCGTTTTTCAGAATGTCGTTTTTTGTGTCATAAAAAATGATCGTGTGTACACTAAAACGATGTTTAAAACAATGTTTTTAAACTCGCGCATGCTCAGAGGCAAGTTATGACGCGAGCTTGAATGGAACAGAGTGCCGTCGTACGTGTTGTATGTAACCGCGCTTTGCAAGAGCATTTTCAGAAAACGTTTATTTAAATGAAGTTTGAAAAACTTCGTTTTTTTTCATGAGAAAAAACAACGTTTTTTACAAGACAAAATACAACCGTGCGTACGCGGCATTATACAATGAAGAAATTCCTACACGTTACGGAGACGAAACTCCTTCAGGGAGAGTTCACTGTATGTTTTTATATAATCTAAAATACAAAAGCAATAAATAAATTTACAATATTTTTGATCAGAGAAACAAATTCTAGGTCATCAAAATGGCAAAGGATGAATATAAAAAGCATGGGTACTGGATATACAGTGGCGGAGGCATACTTACATGGACACGTATGCATGGGGGTCCGCAGTGGAAATCAACAAAAGGAAAAAAACAAAAAAGGAGAAAAAAACCCACAGGACCCTAAAGTCGTGTGAGGGAAAATTAGTGTCCCAAAGAGGGATAAAAAAATCAAATCAAAGCCCACGGGGGCAGGCAAAAAGTGGATCAGCACATTGGCGGCCGTGGAACAGACCAGGATCGCATCCGTCCAGAATGTGAGAGCTGATTATGTAAGGCCGCATACACACGATCGGTTCAAACCGATGAGAATGAACTTAAGTCCAGTTTCATCGGTCCAAACCGACCGTGTGTACGGCCCATCGGTCCGTCGGACCAAAGTTTTAAAACTTGCTTTAAAATCTGACCGATGGACGCCTGACCATCGGTCCAAACCGATGGTTTGTACGCAAAAGCATCGGTCCAAAAACCAGCGCATGCTCAGAATAAAGTCGACGCATGCTTGGAAGCATTGAACTTTGTTTTTTCAGCATGTCGCTGTGTTCTACGTCACCGCGTTCTGACCCGATTGGATTTTGGACTGATGGTGTGTACGCACATCAGACCATCAGGCCACTTCAGCGGTGAACCGATAAAAACCGATCGAGTGTACGCGGCCTAAGATCTACAAACAAAAATAATTATACATTTCTCAAGTATCTGTAAAACTGTAAATTGTTCTACAATTACAGCAGATGAATATTAATTCAATCTTATAAACATTGTATCAGAGCAAGGGACATCGGTATTCATATTGAAATATCACATAAAAAAAAAGGTAATTTGTAATTATTAGTTAATTTCATATAGGTTGTCAATTTTGATATTTACCTCTAATGTGGCTTATGTATTACAAGAGAAAAATCTTGTTGCATATCCGATTCATTAGTCAAAACGGGAGAACTTTTTAAATGACGTTGGCAAATAAATAGTATTGCCACGCAGTAATCCTGTAGGTGGGATCCCCAAAGAGACAAATATACACTAATGTAGTAGTTCAAAGATTAGGGGCAGCCCGCGATCTATATAAAAATAAAAGAAACAAAGCCACTAGTAAAGGCATGCTAACTACAAGAGCCACTTTTGGTCAAGGCTGCACATAATAGATTCAAACTGCATAGTGATATATTTACCCTCTCCAAGAGAAAAATGGATGTCGTGAGCTACTCACTCATAAACGCTGCAGACTGAATCAGCCAAAGTGTATCCCTTAAATAGGGATAGCTTTAAAACAAACAGCTCAGCTGACGTGTGTAAGTAATTAATGCTCTACCACACCATGAACTAGACAGGGCGGTCCTCCGAGTGCGTGGTGCACAGCGCCACCCCCTAACCTTGGACAGGGAGGAGTGACGTCCTGCATCTCGCTTCCACCATGCAATGTGCGGCTCATCCTGTTTGCAAAACATCGCAAGATTACGAGGTGGAGAGAGATGGAAAGTGAGAAACCACGTCCCAGGCTCGATCGCATGTCTGTACTGAAAAAGACAGCAGGATAGCGGTGAAAGCTCACAAATTTAATGGTGGGATTGGATGGAACTAATGAGGCTGAAAAATGAAAACAGCCAAAATATAAACCCACAAAGGCAACAAGGGGGAAGGGCGCCACGAAAATTAGGAAAATCAAAAAGAAAGAAGGAGTGGATAGAAGTTATCAAACAAAGGTGACCAAAATGACGATCACCATGCGTGCCAGGAATGTAACCAAGGTCACCAAAAGAGCATCCATCTGTCTCATCCCCCCTGGATATAGAAAGAAAAAGAAAAGAAAAGGAAAAATAAAGAGAAAAGGAAAAGAAACAATGAAAAAAATAAAGAGATAGACAAAATAAATAAAATAAAAAATCAATCATTCATTAAGGCTGCCCGGACATGGACATGCATGCCCGCCCAAAAAGCCAGACTATCCGCCCACTGTAAAATGACATAGTACAATAAATATACTTGGGGTACATGTTTTTAGTATGTTTAACCTGCTCCAATATAGCAGATAAAATGTTTGATTTCATATATTTTGAATGTTGTTTTAAATGTTATTTTAACCATAAATACTAGAAATATGGAAATATTGCCAAATATTATATATCTATATATAAGAAACAATGAAAGGGTCTATAATTTGTGGCCTCATTGAGGCCTGGGAAGACAGTAGCCTCGAGGGGAAAAAAAACAATTTTAACTCTCTTTGTAGCAGTAATTTATTCCAGCCTGAAAAAGCCATATAGGAAATCCTTGGAGAAAACGAGGCATGATATTGGCACCTTCTCTCTATGGACTCTAATTTGGGAAAGTTCGTATCAACCAAACCACTCATTACCTTTAAAAGGGCAACATCCATTAGAGATGGCAACATTCCGAGCGAATTCAAAGGTGAAAACTCTAGAGATCCATGCAAAACAAAGGGAACGTATACCTGTGGGGGCTGCAACTACTGCCAGTACATACAGGTGGGTTCCACCTGTGTATTACCTAATGGCAGGACCTTCAAGGCAGCTCACTATGCGAATTGCAAAACCAAATGTGTAATATACCTTCCGTTATGCAATTGTGGCTCGTTTTATGTTGGCAAAACAAAGGTTGAGTTACGATCAAGAATAACCAAACATATATGGATCATGAAGGGATGCAACCCAGATTTTCCACTGAGGAGGCATGTTGTAGCACTACATAATGGAATTTTTCCGAGGATCAAATTTTTGGTCCTTGACAGGATCCATCCCAGTGCACGTTGGGGTGACTGGAATTAATTACTGCTACAAAGAGAGTTAAAATTGATTTTTTCCCTTGAGGCTACTGTCTTCCTAGGCCTCAATGAGGCCGCAAATTATAGACCCTTTCATTGTTTCTTTTCCTTTTCTCTTTCTTTTTCCTTTTCCTTTTCTTTTCCTTTCTATATCCAGGGGGGATGAGACGGATGGATGCGCTTCTGGTGACCTTGGTTACATTTCCGCACGCATGGGCCGATCTGATACTTTTTGGGTAGTGGTTTTGGTGATATTTGTTTGATCACTTCTATCCACTCCTTCTTTGTTTTTGATTTTGGCCTAATTTTCATGGCCCCCTTCCCCCTTGTTGCCCTTGTGGGTTTATATTTTGGCTGTTTTCAGCCTCATTAGTTCCATCCAATCCCACCATTACATTCGTGAGCTTTCACCGTTATCCCGCTGTCTGTTTCAGTACAGACATGCGATTGAGGCTGGGACGGTCGTTTCTCACTTTCCATCTCTCTCCACCTCGTAATCTCGCGATGTTTTGCAAACAGGATGAGCCGCACATTGCGTGCTGGTAGGAGCAAGATGCAGGACATCACTCCTCCCTGTCCATGGTTAGGGGGTGGCGCTGTGCACCGCGCACTCGGAGGACCGCTCTGTCTAGTTCATGACGTGGTGGAGCAATAATTGCTTACACACGTCAGCTGAGCTGTTTGTTTCAGAGCCATCACTATTTAAGGGATACACTTTGGCTGATTCAGTCTCCAGGGTTTACGAGTGAGGAGCTGGAGACATACATTTTTCTCTTGGAGAGGGTAAATATATCACTATCCAGTTTGAAGCTATTATGTGCAGCTTGGACCAAAAGTGGCTCTTGTAGTTAGCATGCCTTTACTAGTGGCTTTGTTTCTTTTATTTTTATATAGATCTGCAGGCTGCCCCTAATCTTTGGACTGCTACATTAGTGTATATTTGTCTCTTTGGGGATCCCACCTACAGGATTACTGCGTGGCAATACTATTTATTTGCCAACGTCATTTATAAAGTTCTCCCGTTCTGACTAATGAATCGGATATGCAACAAGATTTTTCTCTTGTAATACATAAGCCACATTAGAGGTAAATATCAAAATTTACAACCTATATGAAATTAACTAATAATTACAAATTACCTTTTTTTGATGTGATATTTCAATATGAATACCGATGTCCCTTGCTCTGATACAATGTTTATAAGATTGAATTAATATTCATCTGCTGTAATTGTAGAACAATTTACAGTTTTACAGATACTTGAGAAATGTATAATTATTTTTGTTTGTAGATCCTACACAATCAGCTCTCACATTCTGGACGGATGCAATCCTGGTCTGTTAAGCCGCGTACACACGGCAGAGAACCTCGACGGGCAGAACACATCGTTCCGCCCGTCGAGGTTCTCTGCCGGCCGTCAGATTCGGCGACCCGCCCCGTCGGGAATGGCAACCAGCCATTCATCCAGGCGGGCCGTCAAGCAAATAGAGAACATGCTCTCTATTTCTGCTCGACGGCATTCCCGACGGGATGCTCGCCGAGAGCGTACACACGGCCGAGGTTCTCGCTGGAATGCAGCTTCCAGCGAGGTTCTCGCTGGTTTCTAGCGAGAACCTCGGTCGTGTGTACGCCGCCTTACACGGCCGCCAATGCGCTGATCCACTTCTTGCCTGCCCCCGTGGGCTTTGATTTGATTTTTTTATCCCTTTTTTATTCTTCATTGTATGATGTATATACCTATGTGTATCTTCACGAACTGCATATTTCATTGTTATATGGCCTTGTGCGGTGGCAAGTCTCCTCATTCGTTTCTCATACGGCATACGTTACATTTTCTTTGATACGTCATGACATTTTACTACTCGTATCATTTGCCTGACACGTCTTCAGATTCCTTAGGACTGAGATTATGTTTTTTCATTAATAACTTCTATGCCTCAGGTAACTTTGCCTCTGTAAATTCATGTGACTACACATTTTCAATACTTCCCAACGCATACATTGTCTTTTGCCACAGTCACTCTGTGGCCAAAAAAAAAAGAGGGAAAAGGGAAAATCTATATCAAAGGTAAGACATGGGTACATTTGATCTATAATTCTTGCTTATGACAGCGTTGCTCTTGGTTGCATAGGTCATGTCATAGGTCATGTCACAGAAGGCGGATATTGAAGACTTTGCCTCCATCCCTCCTTCTCCAACCAGGGCCTCTGCACATGGCAGCACGCCCTCTCTAAGAACCTGGACCGTCCCAAGACTTATAGCAGAGCAGCACTAAAGGGGTATTTGGTACCCAGCTTCATCTCACAAAGCTGAACTGTTCAGATTGTGGTTTCCATGTGCTTCAGGCTCCAATGCTGAGCAATACGTACTGTCGCCTCATCCCTCTGACAGATTCACTCCACACTGAACTCCCTGGCGACCTCCTTTCAGGAGTTGCATGCCAGGGTTGAGGTTTCCGGAAAGCCATCCAAGTTTGGCCCCGGAGGCTCCTGCCCTTCCAGGTCCAGTACCCCCTTGGTACCATGCCCCGTACCTCTAGCCTTAGGTAAAAGCGCAAGTTACTCTGGCACGTTTCATACCTGGGAATAGTAAAAAAGTGAAGACCAGGGACCACAGGCTCAACTGTAAGCTCTCCATCCCAGAGTTTGTCCTCCCTTTTATTTATTTGTGTGACTTTATTTGCTCTGTGAGTCAGAGGAAGGAAGAGCAGGATTCTTACCTCTATGCGGTAGTGGATTTGGGTGAGAAATACAGGGGGGTTGGCTTTTTACGAATATCATCGCTCTTTTTCTACCACTGTCACAGTCATATTTGCCCAACACCAGGTAGTAACAGTGTGGAGCAACATAGACATAGAGCTGGGCTAAGGCCACCAATTTGTGCGACATGCCAGTCGTCCTCTCACACCACTTAGTGGTACCCCAATACATAACTTTCCCTAGTTTACTCCCAGCCCCAGCTCATTCTGCACCTTTGGACAAATTAGGTCGGCCGATTAATTTTTTAGGGAAAGTTTACAAATTTGTAACAACTTCAACCATGGTACGTGCAACTATAACCAGTGCCGTCTTCTGCATGTTTGTGCCACTTGTTACAGAGCTCACCCAAAATCAGCCTGTTCACTAAAACAGAGTAAGACCACATGACTAAGCTGAATAAATGTGCCTTATTTACAGGCCTGTTTGGCCTCTTATTTGTCTCCCGTGTTAAAGGGGTTGTAAAGGTAAAAAATGTTTTCCTTAAATAGCTTCCTTTACCTTAGTGCAGTCCTCCTTCACTTACCTCATCCTTCGATTTTGCTTTTAAATGTCCTTATTTCTTCTGAGAAATCCTCACTTGCTGTTCTGTCTGTAACTCCACACCATAATGCGAGGCTTTCTCCCTGGTGTGGAGAAAGCCTTTTGAGGTGGGAGGGGGCGAGCAGGAGTGTCAGGATGCCCACTAACACACAGCTCTTTTCTCTATCTGCAAAGTAGAGAGTGTCCTGACTTGCCTGCTCGCCCCCTCCCCCCTCAAGAGGCTTTCTCCACACCAGGGAGAAAGCCTTGCATTACTGTGTGTAGCTACAGACAGAAGAACAGGAAGTGAGGATTTCCCAAAAGAAATAAGGACATTTAAAAGCAAAATCGAAGGATGAGGTAAGTGAAGGAGGACTGCACTAAGGTAAAGGAAGCTATTTAGGGAAAATGTTTTTTTACCTTTACAACGCCTTTAAGTCAGCTTTTGGTGGAGAGTTTCACAGGGGGGTTCCACACAGGGTTTATTTTATTACCACTAAGCACGTTTGAGGCCTGGTTCACACTGGTACGATTTGAGATGTCAAATCGCATCTCAAATCGGCAGCATTTGCCGGCAATTGTCGGCAATGGCACCGTCCTAATCGCTGCACCGATTTCAAAAAGTAGTTGCTGTACTACTTTTTGTGATTTCGGGCCGCGATTTACATTGACATCTGTGCAGAAACCTGTACAAATGTCTCTGAAATCGCGGCCGAAATCGGGACTGCCAGCAGAAGTGAAATCGTGGGAGTTCAGCTGAACTCGCACGGCTTCACTCCCACAGCCCAGTGTGAACCTGGGCTAAATGTCAGAATTTAAGATTGTCAGCCTCAGATATGGAGACAGTGGCCCAGATTCAGATAGAATTAGACTATCGTAGAGTATCAGAAATACACTACGCCGCCGTTTTTTACCTGGCTCTACGTGGAATCCAGGTAGATTTTGTCCAGTAAACGATGGCGGCGTAGTGTTTTTCTCCCGTCGCAATCCATCTACGCGAGTAGGGGGCGTGAAGCATTTAAAATAGGCGCGTTCCCGCAGCGATCGAACTGCGCATGCTCCGTTCGCAAATTTCCCGCCGTGCATTGCGCAAAATCACGTCGTTACGTCATTTTTTCTTGAGTAGCGTCGTTTACGGAGATTCCTATTCCCGAACGAGTTACGTAAACTCGACGCGGGAACGACGGCCATACTTAACATGGGCTACGCACCGTTAGACCAGCAAAAAGCTGGTCTAACAGTACGTATAAAAAAATAGACGAAAGCGATTGCGAAGACCGCTCGTATCTTCGTGGATCGCCGTAAAAACTCATTTGCATATTCCGACGCATGAAAACGACGCAAACTCCTCCCAGCGGCCGCAAAAATATCGCAGCGTAGATCCGAAGGCTTAGGAAGACGTAAGCCTCTCGGATCGAAGCCCGAAGCCGCCGTATCATGGTTTGAGGATTCAAACTAGTGATACGGCGCGCAAAATTTGAAATTACTCCTGTCTAACACCAGTTAGACAGGCGTAATTGCTCTGTGAATCTGGGCCAGTGGATTTGCTGCTCCAATCTGAACTAGAGAATAGACATGTGCACTACCGAAAAAATATTTTTTTGTTTTCGTTTTATTAATTTTTTTGCTTTTTTTGGAAATTTGGAAATTCAAAAAATTCGGAATTCGGAAATTCGAATATTCTAAAATCCAATTTTCCAAATTTCCCATTTTCGAATTTTAGATTTTCAAATTCTGGAATTTTAAAAAATCTGATTTTTTTCTTAAAAAAAACATTAAAATTCAAAATAACTAACTAACTAATAGTAAACTAACTAACTATTAAATTACAGATATTGGAATTTCCTTTCTAATTTGGCTATTAGTGAATGTAACGAATACAAATTTATCTGAAGTTACGACTTATCCGAAATTACGAATGGAACATCTAAACCAATGAAATGGAACAAATTAATAATAAATAATAATAACATTTTTTATTATTATGATTTATTATTGTTAGATGGTTACGTTCCATTCGTTATCTTGGATAATTCGTAAACTTCAGATGAATTCTCATTTGTTACGTTCACTAACAACCAAATTTAAAAGGAAATTTCAATACCTAATCTCATAATTTCCTAAATAATTTCCTAATTTTCGAAATTTCCGAAATTTCGGTATTCCGACTGGTTCATTCCCCGACTTTGTGGTACCACGAGTTGTGGTAGGCGGTACATTTTGGTGGGGATGGGTCAGCCATGCCTTGTGACCATTGACCTCTGGGAGCCTGCATTCTGATATTTGACCTCTGGGGGAGGTCCCTATTCCAATTCCTGTGTCCTAGCCATATTCTTCAAGGGGAAACCCTAACCCTAAACCATGACCCTGACCCTAAGCCCTAACCCCCAACCCTACCCCTAACCCTAAACCCTAGCCCTAACCCCAACCCCCTAACCCTAACTGCTATGCATACTAGCTCATTATGCCTTTTTCTTGCAGGTTTTTTTTTTACAGGAAAACATTTTTTAACCCTCTTTAACCCCTAACCCTAACTGCTAACCCTAAGCCCTAAACCCATCTCCTAACCCTAGCCCTAGCCTTAACCCTAAACCCTAGCTATAACCCTAGCCCTAACACTAACTGCTATGCATACTAGCTCATTATGCCTTTTTGTTGCAGTTTTTTTTATACAGAAAAACATTTTTTAACCCCTAACCCTAACTGCTAACCCTAAGCCCTAACCCCAACTCCAAACCCTAGCCCTAGCCTTAACCCTAGCCCTAACTCCTAACCCTAACTGCTAACCCTAGCCATAGCTCTAACCCAAACTCCTAACCCTAAACCCCCAACCCCTAACCCTAACTTCTAACCCTAGCCATAGCTCTAACCCTAACCCCTAACCCTAAAACCCTAACCCTCTATTCCTAACCCCAACTTGTTCAGTCCCCAACTTAGTTGGGGTAGTTGGTAAACTTTGGTGGGGGTGGGTCAGCCATGCCTTGTGACCATTGACCTCTAGGAACCTGCATTCTGACATTTGACCTGGGGGAGGTCCCTATTCCAATTCTTGATTCCTAGCCTTATTCTTCAAGGGAAACCCTAACCCTGGCCCTTACCCTTACCCCTAACTGCTAACCCAAACCCACAGACCTAACCCCTAGCCATAACCCTAACCCTAACTCCTAAACCCAACCCCCTAACCCTCTAAACCTAACCCTCTAACCCTAAACCTAACACCCTAACCTAACCCTAAGCCCCTAACTCCCAACACTAACTGCTAACCCTAAGCCCTAACCATAACCCCAACCACTAACCCTAACGCCTAACCCCAACTCTAAACCCTAGCCATAACCCTAAACCCTAACCCCCTAAACCCTAGCCATAACCCTAAACACTAGCCCTAACCCCCAACCCTAACCCCCTAGCCCTAACTCAAAACCCCCTATCCCTAACCCCCTACCTCTAACACTCTAAACCTAACCCCTAGCCCTAAACTCTAGTCCTAACCCCAGCCCTCTAACCCTAACCCCTAACCCTAACCCCAACTCTCTAAACCTATAGCCCTAACCCCAACTTGTTCATTCCCTGACTTAGTTGAGGTAGGCGGTAAACTTTGGTGGGGGTGGGTCAGCCATGCCTTGTGACCATTGACCTCTGGAAACCTGCATTCTGACATTGACCTCTGGGTGAGGTCCCTATTCCAATTCCTGAGTCCTAGCCTTATTCTTTAACTACTTCAATACAGGGCTTTAAAACCCACCTCCTCCCCGGGCCTATTCTGGCACTTCTCTTCTACATGTACAAATCATCATTCTTTTGCTAGAAAATTACTCAGAACCCCCAAACATTATATATGTTTTTTTAGCAGACACCCTAGGGAATAAAATGGCAGCCATTGCAACTTTTTATCTTGCACCGTATTTGCGCAATAATTTTTCAAACGGCTTTTTTTTGTAAAAAAAATGGTTTCATAAATTAAAAAATAACAAAACAGTAACGTTAGCCCAATTTTTTGGTAAAATATGAAAGATGATGTTACGCCGAGTAACTAGATACCTAACATTTCATGCTTTAAAATTGCGTACACTCATGGAATGGCGCCAAACTTTACTTAAAAATCTTCATAGGCAACACTTTAAAATGTTTACAGGTTACCAGTTTAGAGTTACAGAGGAGGTCTAGCGCTAGAATTGTTGCACACGCTTTAACGCACGCGGCGACACCTCACATGTGTGGTTTGAACAACGTTTACATACGTGGGCGGGACTTACGTGTGCGTACGCTTCTGAGCGCGAGCTACCGGGGACAGGGGCATTTTAATTTTTTTATTATTATTATTTATTTTTTATTTTACTTATTTATTTATTTTTTACATTTTTTTTTTCAATCGCTTTTATTCCTATTACAAGTAATGTAAACATCCCTTGTAATAGGAATGTGTGTGACAGGTCCTCTTTAAGGAGAGATGCGGGGTCAATAAGACCGCACATCTCTCCTCCAGGCTGAAAAGAATGAGATTGTGAAAAAAAAAATCACAGATCTCATTCAAACTAGCCGCAATTGCGGTTTGTTTACTTACGGGGACCCGGGCGTGACGTCATCACATCGCGCCCGGGCCTCCGACGGTCATAGAGATGACTGGTGACCATCGCCACCGCTAAAAAATGATATCTCAATGATGCCTCTGGGTGCAGGCATCATTGAGATATCCCCGCGCAAAGCCCAGGCCTTCATATGACGTCCACCCGGGATAACAGGTCCCCGTTTTGGACGTTATATGATGGCGTGCGGGTATCAAGTGGTTAAGGGAAAACCCTAACCGTAAACCTTGGCCCTTACCCCTAACTGCTAAACTTAACCCACAACCCTAGCACTAAACCCTAGCAATAACCCTAACCCTAACTCCTAAACCCAACCCCCTCTAAACCCTAAAATTAACACCCTAACCCTAACTCCTAACCTATGTAACAGAGGGGCCCGTGACACCCAGAGACTTTTGAGGGATGCGGGTGCTCCTGTGCCGGCGTCACCAATGACTCTTATGTCTAGGGTCACCTTATGTCCAATAGGGCCATAGGGTGACTGGGAAATATTAATTATAAATTACATGAGATGGGGCATTACTGATAGTTCATATTGCAGGATGTCTTAAAATATTACAGGTGTTGGTTCATGTTGACCCAAACCAGGTCAATAGACTCCTAAGATATTCCATTGTCCATTGTGTAAGGCTGTTGAGATGATAACTAAGCATGTCTGCTCTAAAGATCTGTCATTGTGTGAAGATGCTATTGATGATAGAGATGTGTTGCGAGTTAGCAGTCTAAAGGTCAGATGTCTCCTTTCAGGGTTAGGGAATTAGCATGTCAATTATGTTTAGTAAAGGAATATGACTTGTCAAGCTGTAGTAATTACCTCCTCTAATTGCGGAGACGGGACGTCTGGGGGGACTAATGATTAGCTCAACTGGATGTCATTATCAAAAATAATGTGATTGAAGCCCCCATGGTGTGAAGTTGGGGGTGGAGAATTTGATTGTTCCTGTGATTACTGAAACATGCCTTGTACTGTATATAAGAGAGCTAACCATTAAAGAGTTTGTTCATTCATTTTGGAACAAGAACAGAGCTGCGTGTCTCGTCTTGATTCTGGGGGAATGGATCGGGTCCTGTCGGCTGGTTTGTCAGGGTGTCGGATAAGCTGTCTTGTCTTGGGTTGATGGAAGGTCGTAAACGGTGGTGACCGTTACACCCTATATTCACTGAAGATTCCACGGAGGGTGCTTTTATTGTTTATTGTTTACATATGGACTTTTTCTTTAGCGCTGCACCATCTTTTGTATATTTATCTGAGGGATTTGAGATTTGCCTTCTTTACATAACCCCTACCCTAGCCATAACCCCTAACCCTAAAACCTAACTGCTAACCCTAGCCATAAGGGAATAGTCGCACTATAAAATTACGGTACATATGGATATATATTTAGTGATCCAAATGCTTATTGAAATGTGAAGTGTGAAAATTAAAAATGAAAAAATGTATGAATAAAATAAGAATACAAATTTGTTGATTAAAAATAAATGAATGCTAAAAAATTAAGTGAATAGCATACAATAAAGAGCAACAAATATATATATATGCAAATAAAAAGTTGTGATGCAGAACGTCACAAATTACATCCTCTGCATGAGTCAAATATCTGTGAATCAAACTAGTGTTTACATAAATACACAAAAATAAAAATCGAACAAAAAAACACTGGGGCAGATTCACAAAACAATTACGCCTGTCTAACTGGTGTTAGACAGGAGTAATTTCAAATTTCCCGCGGCGTATCACTAGTTTGAATCCTCAAACCATGATACGCCGGCTTCGGGCTTCGATCCGAGAGGCTTACGTCTTCGTAAGCCTTCGGATCTACGCTGCCATCTATTTGCGGCCGCTGGGAGGAGTTCGCGTCGTTTTAATGCGGCGGGATATGCAAATGTGTTTTTACGGGGATTCACGAACAAACGAGCGAGCGGCGCAATCGTTTTCGTCTATTTTTTTATATGTAATGTTAGAGCAGCTTTTTGCTGCTCTAACTTTACGTAGCCCATGTTAAGTATGGCCGTCGTTCCCGCTTCGAATTTATTTAAATTTTTTTTTTATTTACGTAACTCGTCGGGACGTGGATCGCCCGTAAAGTACGCTACATAAACAACGAATGACGTCACGACGTGATTTCGCGCAATGCACGGCGGGAAATTTGCGAACGGAGCATGCGCAGATCGATCGCCGCGGGAACGCGCCTAATTTAAATGTTTCACGCCCCCTACTCGTCTATATGGATTGCGACGGGAGAAATACACTACGCCGCCGTCGTTTACCGTAGAAAATCTACCTGAATTCCACGTAGAGCAAGGTAAAAAACGGCGGCGTAGTGTATTTCTGATACGCTACGATAATCCATTTCTCTGTGAATCTGCCCCACTGTATCTAAAAAGAAAGAGTCCAGTGCTACAAAGGAAGATCTATATAAGTTAAAATGAGGGATGAAGGAGATGAAATGACTGTCCACCACCACCAAGATGAATTCCTCCTCGTGCAGCGCACACATGTGAAAAGATGGAACCTTACCAGATTAGATGGACCTTTCAATAGCAAGGTTGTAGAAGCTTGCAGATAAACCTCTGAGGGTCTTAATGCTCATCTAAGGTGTCGAGATCGCCCAAATCCTATGAGCCTCCTCATCTCCACTCTTAAAGCGGAGGTTCACCCTAAATATAAGCCCTCCCATGTGATCCAGCATACTGGCGTCAGCGCCAGTATGCTGTTTTTTTTTTTTTTAATCCATGTACTTACTGTATTATGCTGAATTTTATTTTTTTTACCCCGCGGTGGACGGCGCCAGTATAGCGCGTCACATCTTACGAAAGTACCCGAAAAGGACTCGGGTAATCTCGGCGAAAATGCGGCACCTGCGCACAGACCTAGGACCTCCGAAAAACGCCGAAATAGGACTCGGAGAAATACGGCGCCTGCGCAGTCAGCTCCTAGGTCTGTGCGCAGGCGCCGCATTTTCGCCGCGATTACCCGAGTCCTTTTCGGGTACTTTCGTAAGATGTGATGCGCTATACTGGCGCCGTCCACCGCGGGGTAAAAAAAATAAAATTCAGCATAATACAGTAAGTACATGGATTAAAAAAAAAAAAAAAAAACAGCATAGGTTGCCAATGGGAAAATGTAGGTGTCCCTCTCTCCAAGGGGAATAGACCCGTAAATGGCAAAAAAAAAAAATGAGAGAGGCTACAATAGTGCGTTATCTCGAAAAAATCTGGATCAATTATTATAAAGAGAAATGGACGATACAACAAATAAAATTAAATAAAATCTGCAAAGTTTAAAAAGCCGGCATTAGATAAAAAAACAGATGTACACCTGTGCTTCCGGGGTCATGTGGGGACGTGGTGACGACAATACGTAGCACCGCCCTGACCAGTTTTGTCAGAATAACGTTTTCAAAGGGCACGGGCGACGCATTGACATCACCACTTCTATTCCCTTTTGCACAGTTGTTTTCACATGATTATCACATGTTTTTGTGTCGCAGCTTATTTTCCCCTATTCCAGGTTTGTCATATTTGTACCATTAGCGCAGTATTTACCCCCTTTTTCTTACAACCCTAGCCATAACCCTAAACCCTAGCCCTAACCCCCAACCCTAACTCTCTAATCCTAACCCCCTAACTCAAAACCCCCTAACCCAACCCCCTAACCCTAACTGCTATCCCTGAGCCCTAACTCCTAACCCCTAGCCATAACCCTAACCCCCAACACTAACCCTTAGCCATAAACCTAATCCCCAACCCTAACTCCTAACCCTCTAACCCTAATTGCTAAACCTAAGCCCTAACTCCAACCCTAGCTGTAGCCCTAACCACTAACCCCCAATCCTAACCCCTAGTCATAACCCTAACTCCCAACCCTAACCCCAGCCCTAGCTGTAGCCCTGACCACTAACCCCCAACCCTAACTCTAAACCCTAGTCATAACCCTAACCCTATAACCTAACACCTTAACCCTAACCTCTAACCATAACCTTAACTGCCAACTCTAAGCCCCAACTCCTAATCCCCAACCCTAACCCCTAACTCTAAGCCCTAACCCCTAACTGCTAACCCTAACCCCTAACTGCTAACCCTAACCACTAACCCCAGCCCTAACCCCTAGCCATAATCCTAACCCCCTAACCCCCTAACCCTAAGAATTTACTAACTTTGAATTTTCGAATTTAGATTTCTTACCTTTGATTAGAGTTGCCATTAAAAGTCCCCACTACAGTTCTCAGATCAGCAGATGACCTTCATCAAGAGCACCTACCTAAGTTGGCCGATCAGAACTCCCCCAGCACTGCCAATCATACCATTCCCCCTCCAACCAAGGAGTAAGAGAAGGAATTAAAATAGAAAATACATGGAAGGGAGAGGAAGAAAGAAAAAGGGAGAGAAAGTATAAGAGAAAAATCAAGAAAGACGGCTAGAGAGAGGGATGGGGGGAGACAAGAAATTAGGATAGCGAGAGATAAAAGAGAAAAAGAGGAGAACAAAGAGAGAGAGAGAGAGAGAGTGGTACATCCTAAAATGTACCATATGAGCTTTTAATATTGTACGAGTGGAGGGGATTCAGGGAGTGCTACATTTCCGTGGGTTAGGGGTGCAAATTACTTGTCTTGCCTTGGGTGCTGACAACCCACGGTAGGAAAATAATTTTATTGTTAGGGGTCCCCACAACTTTTTATCAAGGGGTCACGGCACTAGAAAGGTTGAGAACCACTGATCTAGACGATTTCCTCCTCACCGAAAGTTCCAAACAGGCCCCTGCCGATCTTCAGAAACGGAGTCAGTTTTCTCTGCACTTAACATCCCATTGGCGGTAAAGAAAATGGAAGGCCCAGTGGGTGCATTTACGTTCCTGGGGATCATATTGGATACTCAGGCCATGCAGGCCAGTCTGCCTGCAGACAAGTTATGCCTTGTTTCCACTGCATGGAACGGTTCGGGTCAGTAAATTTGGAGCGGTTAGGATGGGACCGGTCTATTCGCGTGAGCGTTTCCACTGCAAATCGGACCATCGGGGACCATTCAGGTTTTAGCGAAAATTCCTAGCGCGTCCACCAATTAGTGAGATGTATTTGTAGGTCCGCCCTAATGGAACCGTTCCACTTTCTCTGGACCCACATGAGAAGCAGGACCCTTGCTGGTGCAGTACGGTTCGCTTTTATGGCACGCTTTCATAATGGAAACACCCAAAATAGCGTACCGTACCAAAGCGTACCGAAACGATCCGCTCAGTGGAAACGAGGCATTAGAGTATCAGAGAATGTATACATGCATTTATGATTTCCCAAGCCTGTTCCAGAGTAGAATTGCAGTCACGAGATCTTGGCGATTACAGGGTTTGCGGAGACATCAGCTTTGTTTGAGATTTACTCCATAGTGTCCAACAGTGGGGCCACTGTTGGACAGGTAAATCACTGATTATTAGTAAAAATAAAAATGTCATAAAAATAACCCAAAGTTTGTAGACGCCATAACTTTTGCGCAAACCAATCAATTCACGCTAAATTGTTTTTTATTTACTAAAAAAAATGTTTTTTTTTTACATATATTTAACCTCTTCCCTACAGAGCCATATTAAAATGACGTCTGCGGGAACCTCTCGTCCTTCAGACTGGACGTCAGGGACCCGCGATTACCCGCATTCACGGCAGGACCATGGATCTGTGTGTGTAAACCCACAGATCCATGTCCTGTCAGCGGTGAGGAGACTGATGTGTGTTCCCAGTACAGAGGAACACACATCAATCTTCTCCCCTTGTGAGTCCCCCTCCCCCTAACAGTTAGAACACACTTTAGGGAACATATTTAACCCCTTCAGCGCCCCCTAGTGTTAACCCCTTCAATGGCCCCGATGGTGCGTGGGAATCCTGCAATTCTGTAGAAATCCTGCATTGCCTTTTGCCGCAGATGCTCATGGGTGGGGTTGATGATGTGGTGGGACATGCATGTGAGGATTGCGGGGACAACCTGGTGCACACATCTGCTCATGGTGGATTGTGACATCCCAGCCACCACTCCACTTGTACATTGGAAAGATCCACTGGCAAGGAAATGGAGTGTTGCCAGTACCTTGACCAGTGGCTGCGCATGTGAGCGTCCCGTCTGGCTGGTGATTTCATCATGCAGGGCTGTGGCTTATTCCAGGATGGCATCAGGGCTGAATCTGAAGGTGCGATACACCTCCGATTCCCACATGCCAAAGACATTCATGCGCGTTCGCTATATCCTCTCCCGTGCCCTCCTCCGTGCCTGTGGACGCAGTAGTGCTATGACCATGGCTGCTCCTGGCATGTTGAAATACAGATGTGTTGTCCTGCAAGTGTGGTTGCTCAGCTCGTCCGTAACCTGTGCACGTCTGCAGCTGAGTTACACCTCCTTTATGGGGAATAACTTTGTGCCGGACGTACAACTTAGGCGGGGCGCGTGTAGCCAGCGTCGGGCGCACGTACGTTTGTGAATCGCCGTATCTCCCTCATTTGCATATTTCAATGGGAGTGCCACTTGCTTCCAGCGTAAATATGCGCCCACTCTACGCCGGTGTAGGCAAGTTACGTTGGTGGGATGAAGTCTGTTTTTAGCAGAGCTTTTTTTCTTCAGAAAATAGGTGCAGGAACTCAACCACGACCCTGTTCAGATATCACAAACAGTAGAAGGGTCTTAAAGGGGCATTAAATACCAGAATTGCATTACATACAGTGTGCAGAGTTCAGGGGGGTTACACACAGAGTGCAGAGCTGTCACTTGTAAACACAGAAACCAGACTTCTGTGTTTTCAAGGATTGTGGTGAGCAGGCACCAAAGGGTCTGAGCCAAAGGTGGTGGAACTGAGTTCCCCCAAGTTCCCCCTGAAAAAAAGCCCTGGTTTTTTAGGCATATCTTAGTTTGTGGGTCCGGCGCACAGATACGATGGCGCATATTTGCACTTACGCGGCGTATCTGGAGATACGTCGACGTAAGTGCTTTGTGAATCCGGGCCATTGTGTTTTTTTTTCAAAATTGTCACTCTTCTTTTGTTTATAGCGCAAAAAATAAAAACCGCGGAGGTGATCACGTACCACCAAAAGAAAGCTCTATTTGTGGGGAAAAAAAGGGCGTCAATTTTGTTTGGGAGCCACGTCGCACGACTGCGCAATTGTCATTCAAAGTGCGACAGCGATGAAAACTAAAAATTGGTCTGGGCAGGAAGGGGGTGAAAATGCCCTGTATGGAAGTGGTTAATGGATATGTTTTACAAGACTTCACAGTACAGCTCACATTGCAGCCGTATTGCTCCTGGACTGACAGCAGTGTTTTACCATTGGGTGCTGTGTGAACAAATCTATGCAACTAGATGTCACTGACCTAAAACAAGTATGCAGATCAACGTATGTTCTAACTTTGCTTTGGCTTCACTTGCTACATGCTTGTTCTAGGACTGGAAACAGGCAGAAAACTATATTTTCAGAATCAGGTCAGGAATGGCAGCCCACATATTTCTCTCGGTTTATAATCGCACTCGTTACAGTCCTGCCATTCTCAATACAGCCGATCGGCTATTCCATCGCTGCCTTCTCGCACCTGTCCTAGCAATGCCAAGGTGAGAGCTGCCAAAACAAGCCGGCCTCAGCCAATCAGCTCTCTCCTCTCACCTAGCTGCCGCGGGTAAATGACGTACTGTGATTGGCAGGCGGCGCCCAAGCTCTCCAGTGGCTGTGAGCAGCGCGGAGGGCGGGGCTAGGGAGACAGCAGGGAAGTGTTTAGCTCCTCACCTCAGTGCTTCCGGTACACCGGATTGTTCTGTGTGTGGCGGCGCTGTACCGGCTCCGGGGGCTTGGCTGCCCGTAGGAATGAGTCAGTGCGGGACGGAAGCGGATGTTTCAGCTGTTCCGCTATGGCTGAGGTGCCGGGAGCGGCGCTGTCACCTTTAGAGAATGGCGGAGGGACGGCGGTGGGGCGTACGCCCGGCACCGGGGCTGCTGAGGAGGTCAGCAGCTCGGCGTGTGAGGAAGGCGACACCGAGCCGGTTCCCGGGAGTCCGAGAACAGCCGGGCGGGCGGAGGAGGAGGAGGAAGCGGGCACCATGTCTCTCCTCAAGATAGAAGAGAAGTTCTTCTCGGGCCAGTACCGCGCTATAGACCAATTCGTCACTGACTTCAGGAGCATGCTGGAGGGCTGCTACCGGCTGTACGGCGCCGACCAATGGCTGTACAAGCAAGCCCAGAAACTTGAGCTAGTGCTGGAGCAGAAGCTGGCACTGCTGCCCAGGTGAGTCTGTTCTCGTAGACAACAAATGGAAGCCTGACAGCTGTGCTACCTCACCGGGAGGGGTTCTTTATATACTGACACCTGTTATGGATCCAACAGTAGTACCAGTCATCTACTTCTCACATAGACTCACTGCTGTGCAACCTGACTGGGGTGGGGGTTCTTATACTGACACCTGTTATGGATTCAAGAGTAGTACCTCTACTTCTCACAGCTGTGCAACCTGACTGGAGAGGGGTTCTTATACTGACACCTGTTATGGATCCAACAGTAGTACCAGTCATCTACTTCTCACAGCTGTGCAACCTGACCGGGGAGGGGTTCTTATACTGATACCTGTGATAGATCTGAGCAGTACCACTCATCTCCTACACCTACCTACTTCTTACACATGCTGGGCAACCTGACTGGAGAGGGGTTCTTATACTGACACCTGTTATGGATCCAACAGTAGTACCAGTCATCTACTTCTCACAGCTGTGCAACCTGACCGGGGAGGGGTTCTTATACTGATGCCTGTGATAGATCTGTGATAGATCTTAGCAGTACCACTCATCTACTTCTCACAGCTGTGCAACCTGACCGGGGAGGGGTTCTTATACTGACACCTGTTATGGATCTATGAGTAGTACCACTCATCTACTTCTCACAGCTCTTTAACCTGACTGCTATACTGTGTGCAGCTCATCAATGGGCAGCACCATTCATCTACTTCTTGACCGGAGAGGGGTTTCGGATACTGACACCTGTGATAGATCCATGAGTAGTACCATCTTCTACCTACTTACATGCACATGCTGGGCAGCACGGCTTATTATACTGTGCATCAATGATATTCGCACCACTCATTTACTTCTCACATACACTTACAGCTGTGCAACCTAACCAGGGAGAAGTTCTTATAGTGACACCTGCAATAGCGCTATGAATAGTACCAGTCATCTCCTACACACCTCTTTCATACACTTGCTAAGCAACCTGACCAGGGTGGATGGCTATACTGTGTACATCTCATCAATAGTCAGCCTCACTCATCTAGTACCAGTCATCTCCTACACCAGGGGTGCCCAACCAATGGCCCGCGGAGCCCTCTAATGTGGCCCGTGACCTCCTGCTCTGGGATGGAATAGAATAGAATACGGTTATTAAAGTTTATTACTAAAATCACAGTGTATCTATGGTCATATCTGTTTTGCAGCGGTTACTGGGCTGCTTTCAAACTGATCCACAGGTGAAGAGCAGTGTACCTGTGGGTTACCTGCACTGAGCCATAGAATTCTATTACCTGCGAGTAAGGATGAGCTCTGGCGTGTTCGCATCTCTGCAGCCGAGCATCGGGAAATGTCTCCCTGGCTGTGATTAGCGCAGTGCCGTGCACACTTTCTGGCGGGCTCTGCACGTGTACCATGCGAACACGCCGGAGCTCATCCTTACCTGCGAGTTTGGTGTGCTGAGAGTAGAGTGGGCTCTATTTAGTCGAGTGGGCTGCCATCCACCCACTCCGCTTATTGTGTCCTGCGACCGGTTGCTTAACCACTTAAGACCCGGACCAATACGCTGGTAAATGACCCAAGGTGTTTTTGCGATTCGGCACTGCGTCGCTTTAACAGACAATTGCGCGGTCGTGCGACGTGGCTCCCAAACAAAATTTGCGTCCTTTTCTTCCCACAAATAGAGCTTTCTTTTGGTGGTATTTGATCACCTCTGCGATTTTTATTTTTTGCGCTATATACAAAAATAGAGCGACATTTTTGAAAAAAAAACACTATTTTTTACTTTTTGTTAAAAAAAAATCAAATAAACTAAATTTTAGTCAAACATTTAGGCCAAAATTTATTTAGCCACATGTCTTTAGTAAAAAAAAAAAATCGCAATAAAAAAAAATAGCTACCTAGCGGGAACAGCGACACTAATACAGCGATCAGAAAAATGATCGCTTAGTGACGCTGGCAATAGGGAGTGAAAGGGTTAACTAGGGCGGTGATCAGGGGGTTAAAACTTTATTAGGGGGGGTGGGGGGGCTATCCTGAACCTAACACTAACTGTTTTTTACAGTGCCTGTCACACTGACACTAAATGCAGTGATTAAATCACTGCATTCAGTAACACTGTGACAGGGGGTGGGGGGGGGCGATCACAAGGGGTTAATATGCCTATGTGAGTGTGTGTCAGTGTTGTGTTGGTGCACACTTACTTGGCATGTCTTCTCTCATCAGCAGCGCTGGGAAACAGCGCTGCGATGAGAGAATACATCATTTCCTCCTTCCTGTGTAAACACAGGAGGAGGAAGTGACAGGCTGGGAGCGCGCTCCCATTGGCTGGGAGCGATCGCGGGGGGGGCGGAAAACACGGACATCCGCCCGCAGATCCCGGATCGCTCCCAGAGGTAGGGAGACCCCCGCACGCCGCGGAGGGGGTCCCGATGGGACCCCCGAACCGCACTCAGGCGGGGACGTAAATTTACGCCCTTGTGCCTGTACGAGCCATGTTGTGGCCGTATATGTGCGTGCGGGGGTCTTTAAGTGGTTAAGTGGCCCTTGCTGTTCAAAAGGTCGGGCACCCCTGTCCTTCACCTACCTACTTCTCACATACACATGCTGGGCAGCCTGACCGGGAAGGAGTTCTTATACTGACACCTGCTATACACTAGAGCTGCACGATTCTGGCTAAAATAAGAATCACAATTTTTTTTGATTAGAAGATCACGGTTCTTGCGGTGTAACATCTTTCACATTAAAAAAATAAATAGGGCTAAATTAAATTTAATTTTTTTATTTATTGAAGTGTATTTTTTCCCCCAAAAAATGCATTTGAAAGACCGCTGGGCAAATACAGTGTGACATAAAATATTGCAGCAATTGGCATTATATTCCCTTGGGTCTCTGCAAAAATATATATAATGTTTGGGTATTCCAAGTAATTTTCTAGAAAAAAATATTGATTTTAACTTAAACAAGTGTCAGAAAAAGATTTGGACTTTAACCACTTAAGGACCCTTCACGCCGATATACGTCGGCAGAATGGCAGAAAGCCCAGCCGTAGAGTCCGCGGGTGTGTGCACGCGGTCTGAAGCTCCGTGACCGCGGGATCCGTGGACCCGATCGCCGCTGGAGTCCCGCGATCTGTCCCCAGAGCTGAAGAAAGGGGAGAGCTGTGTGTAAACACAGCTTCCCCGTTCTTCACTGTGGCGCTGTCATCGATCGTGTGATCCCTTTTATAGGGATACACAATCAATGACGTCACCTACAGCCACACCCACCTACAGTTAGCAACACATATTAGGTCACACATAACCCCTTTAGCGCCCCCTTGTGGTTAACTCCCAAACGGCAATTGTCATTTTCACAGTAAACAATGCATTTTTTGCTGTGAAAATGACAGTGGTCCCAAAAATGTGTCAAAATTGTCCGACGTGTCCGCCATAATGTCGCAGTCACCAAAAAAAAATCGCTGTTCGCCGCCATTAGTAGTAAAAAAAAAAATGAATAAAAATGCAATAAAACTATCCCCTATTTTGTAAATGCTATACATTTTGCGCAAACCAACCGATTAACGCTTATTGCAATTTTTTTTTAAACAAAAATAGGTAGAAGAATATGTATCGGCCTAAACAGAGTGAAGACATGTGTTTTTATATATTTTTGGGGGATATTTATTATAGCAAAAAGTAAAAAAAATGGCTTTTTTTTTTTTTTTTTTAAATTGTCGCTCTATTTTTGTTTATAGCGCAAAAAATAAACGCAGAGGTGATCAAATAACCACCAAAACAAAGCTCTATTTGTGGGAAAAAAATACGCAAATTTTATTTGGGAGCCACGTCGCACGACCGCGCAATTGTCTGTTAAAGCGACGCTGTGCTGAATCGCAAAACCTGGCCGGGTCCTTTAGCTGCCTAAAGGTCCGTGGGTCAAGTGGTTAAACTTCTTGCATTTACACACACAAGTTTGCTCTAAGAAGGAAGTTAGTAACAATGTTTCATGTTGTTACAAACTTGGCAGATGGATTTTTTTCTTTACACACACAGAAGTTTATCCCTTTTGAACCAATGTTCAATGTTTAGTTACAATGTTTCCGTTAAAAACTTGGCAGACTGCCAGATATTTTCTTTTGACAGCAGAGTGAGCAGATAAAGTCTCTCCACTTTGATTATGAAAAAATCATCAAACTCTGCATAGGAGATCGTCGGAGGGGGAGGGGTTGAATCGAGATCACAATTTTTATTTTTTTTTAACGATTATTTGTGCAGCTCTACTATACACTGCAAAAAACACACAGGAGGGCGCAAACACCTGCATTACCATAATTATGTTTGATTCAAAACCACAAATGGATACTGCAGTGCTTTACTGAGGCCGGGTTCACACTGTCGTCACATGCGGCACACAGCAGTGGTCCGGTGCGTGCTGGTTTACCGGTTTAGGTCCGATTTCAGCACAAATTTTGTGTTGAAATTGAACCTGAAACGCACCAAAAAGGCACACGTTCCATAGAGAGCCAGTCACATTGGGAAACGCGCATTGAATTCGCAATAGTGTGAACTCAGCTTAATCATAAAAGTGTAATTGGCGACAGGGGCATCTTAACCAGTACTGTCTCAGTGAGGGCAACCTATTCAAGAACTCCGGGTAGAAGGCCACACTTTTTTGTTTTTAATCCTTGCTGGGAGAGTTCAGCAAGTCCTGATAGGCTGACAAATATAAGAAAGCAGCCTGAGAAATTCACGTATCGTAGAACCTCTTCCCCAGTGATAAAGGGACGAAGCGAGGTCCTGTATTTGTCAAATTTCATTTACTTTAGCAAACCGTAATAATTGGGGGTGTGTGTGTGTGTGTGTGTGTGTGTGTGTCAGTCAGTTTTCTCATTATGGGTATATGAAGATGAACAGTTTGGGAGGATTTGTTGTAACAAATTGGTGGAATACAGGTAACGTGAAGCATGTAACTCGTGCTTTTCTACTATAGTTGTTGGAATTGTATATAACACCTGAGACAGAGTGGCCAATTAAAATGCACTTCTCCTCCCAAGCCAAATCAGATTCATTGCCCTCTAGTAATTTAAATCTAACCTAATCTTGGTTTGAAGAGGCCGAAGATGACATCTTATTGGGATCAGGTGTGAGACTGATGACCAGGTATTTAAAGCTGGAACAGGCACAATAAAAGGATTGTCTAGGATTACCTGCTCTAGAGGGTTTGATGAAAACGTTTGGTGATTCTAATTTGGCATAGTCTATCTTCTAATTCGAGAGGTCCCTGTATGGTCATCAGGTTTGAGATGAAGAGTAAGAGCCCCTTCAGTGCCTTCCTGACTGCCAATTTATATTTTTTCCCATTCAACTTTTATTGTCATTACAAGCTTTGGGAAGGTGACAGGTACTATTTATGAAGATGTCCCTCCTCATTTCTCCAAAGACCCCTTGTTAGAGCCAGGAAATGATGGTTCTGAAACTGGAAGTTATTATCAATGCTTTGGCTTCATTAGACAAAGAGGAGGTGGGGAAGCAGATGTTTCTCCATCTCCTCTGCGTTTACCTATCATGGCCATTTGCTGCGGTCTGCCGCTCCCTAGAGGATTGGAGAGCCAGGGTGCCACCACAGGCTTGCTGCGGGGGGGGGGGGGGGGTGGTGGTGGTGAATGGCCCCTCTCACTCCAGTAAAAGGGATTTGGGTGGCTGTAAAGCCGCCCAGATCACTTTTACGGAACAATCAATCACCGGCTATAGAGAGGGGAAAACAAAGACGCCAAGCTCATGGTTGCAGCTGCAGTCATGAGCTTGAGCACTTGCTGACATGATATATATTGCAATGTGTAGAGCGGCCAGAAAGTGGTTAAACACAAGATCAAGCACTCTGGCATAGTGTTTTCCCATCCCCTGTAACTTTATTTTCTCCCCCCCCCCCCCCCCCCCATGAACAGATTGCTTTGTATGTAAATATAAATGGCATGTGGCTATCAGAATATATATATGAATGTCTCACTTAATGGACTCTCAATACAATATAACACAAAATATATGAAAATAAATCAATTTGCATGCATGAATAGGTGAATATTTAGACAAAGAAAAATATTGGTTCCATAAACCCAATGAGAACAAATGGTGCACTGTAATATCTAAATGGTGGTAAATCAAAACAGGTGTGGGTGGGGGGGGCCAAGGTATCCAAAACTCTGTGCAATAGTGCACCCCCAGGAGAATGACCACAACTGTCCCCTTAAGGGTTAAACTCTCACCTTAACCTCTTCTGGGTGGCGTGTGTCCAGGCTCGATGATGTACCTGTAATTCATCAAAAACCGTGTGACATAAAACAAATTATTCTCTAGGATCTCTGCTAAATTAAAAAGTAATTCTATAACAAAAAAAAAGGCTGGTTCCTTAAGTGGTTAAAGTTTGATTACAAAGGTCACAGCGTAGATCTTTATTATATCAAGATCCAGCAAGGTACGTAGTAGTAACCCTCCAGTCTGCCTCAGTCATATACTAACAGCTTTATTCCATTAGGCTTACAAGTAACAACTTCAACAATCATCCAGCAAGGTAAAGCCACCCAAGGAGAAGCTCCCAAAGATATTGATAAAAAAAAATGTAGTGCTCACTGCTGAAAACTGATTGATTTATTAAATTTTTTAATAAGGCCACTTTTTTTTGACTTGTCTTGTGACTTGGGACTGCAACGTTGCATGAAAAGTCATACCCCATGATCTCCAATGATTACCTTTCATATCTGTGCAACTTTAAGTCGCAGCGACTTCAAAGTAGTCCCTGCACTACTTTGATCTGACTTTAATGCGACTAGAGGTCTATAGACCTCAAGATTACCCAGGCATTGCTTCAAGTCATATCCAAATTGCATGACTTTCAGGTCGCACAAGTGTTAAAGGGGCCTTAAGTGCACTCTTATTTTAAAATAACAAAACTGCTTTCATGAATTACTGACATGAGGCTTATGAACAACGCTCTCCAGAAGTACAGAGCCAAATAACTATACAGCACTACAGTCTCTTCAGCTCACACTAATTCACTGCAGGATCACTAAACTCCACCTAAAATGTGTTGTCGTGTGAAGTCATCAGGACAAAAAAATATATAGTGTAATTATATTGCTTTTAAAGTTCATTAGGTGGTGTGAATGCATCACTGATTCATACACATTAGGAACAATTTTGTCGCATTGTGCTTGCAGCCTAATGTCATTTGGGGTTTTTGTTCAAAATGATTCCTATAACAGTACCAATTGTTGCAGACAGCACTCACCCAGTATATTCAGATAAGAAAGCAAAAGGCCAATCTGTGGCAATGTATCCCCTTTTTTTCTTTTTTTTTTTTTTTTTTATCTTCATAATTTCTTTAGCACAACAAGTTTGGACCCCACAAGGAAAACTGTTTTATACATACGATATTTAGCACCAAACCCATCATTGTTTCTTAGTACTGTTTTTTTTTTTTTTTTTTTTTATTCAAACGATTTCAGTTCAGTTTTTCTATTTGCAGTGTTTCTTGGATTTCATTCTAGATATATAAGCAGCAAAAATACCAATGTCTATTTTTTTCCTTCTTAAAGCAATTAATGAATGTATATATTCCAATCCTTTAGGAACCTTCGAGATAGAACATTGTCGACTGCATCATCTACAAGTCTTTGTGGAGTGGAGGAAGATAAAGCATCGGAGTATGCATTAACAAGACGGAGATCGTCGGCAAGAAGTTTAGCCAGTGTTAACACAGGTGCAATGGAATCTGTAATGGTGCAGGTTCTAAAGCAAGCTGAGTTTTTAAGGGCAAAAGAAGAAAAAAGGTATAAAATATATCCAGTAATTGGCGACACATTTAAACTTAATTGCAATCAGATTGTACATGTAGTGCAAGGGCTTGCTTGCATGGATATAAATTACATTTAATTGGGTAGGAAGGGCCTTGCAGGTTTTTTTTTTTGTAAATCTAAATAAGATTGTACAGTCAAGTACTTCCATGCAGTCAGGTCTTGACCTGTTCTATCAACTGCAATCTTTTTTTATTGTTTATGTAGACCCTCAGATGTTGGTCAATTTGGTTATCTGACACTGTGAAGCCACCTGTTAATAGTGTTCTGGCAAATTCCAAACAAAACTCCTCATCCCCATTGATATACTGAATATTAAAGCTGAACTTTAGGCAAAAAAAAAAAAAAACTTTAGGCTAAACCTCAGCCAGCTTTTCTTTTTTTTTTTTTTTTTGCTATTAAGTGGTAGGGTTTTTTTTTTATGCTGCACTGTGTTGACCATTTACTCCATCACAGACTGCAGCAGCAAATCTGCCAGTCATTACTCCCACAGGCTGCAATGAAAAGGCACAGAGATCACTAAGTTAGGTGAGTATTTTTATTTAATTTGCCAAATGATAAAGAGGAGGTTCTATAAATGGGGACACCTATTTAAAGAGGGTATTCCCTTTAAGTTAATATGTATTGACAGGAAGCTAAGGAAAACTTTGCCTGTGAGTCAGGGACAGAAACCAATAAAAGCAGATATTTTATCCATTTCCTACTCTACCCAAAACCTAAAAGCAAAAAAAAACCAGACCTACTAATAATGGTATTTCCAGGAGTCCGGCTGCCTGAGAGATGATTGACTCCACCTTCAACTCGGAATGCAAACTAAAACATTTGTCAAAGATCTTGTTGAATGTGTCTTTCTTATCTGGAGACTGATGACCCTTCCTATTATATGTGGAAAGGATCACTTCTTTAATCCATCTGGCTATGCAACCTTCAATGCTTGAAGCCCCTTAATCAAGCTGCAAAGTAGAACTGGAATATGACAACCTTCTAAACTCCTTAGTGAGTTGCACATATCTCAAGAGAAACTATTTCAATCTACCAAATCTGAACTTTGGGCTTCCTTCTGATTTTATCTGGGTGCTGTAGTTGGGACAGTCACTACTCCTAATCTTTGAAAACCTGAAGCTACCTTGGGTTGTTGCACTGGAAATGGCTTTAGGATTACCGCATCTTCTATGGTGAACAAGCATGGGTCTCTACATGGCAGAATGTGCAAGTCTCCTATCCCCCTAATGGCTAATAAGAACAACATCTTTATTGTTGAGAGTTTTGGAGACAATACCACTTGGGCTGTTAGAGCATACAAACCTAAATTTAAATCCCAGGGAGCAGTAGTTAACAATTTGTAAGGTGCAGTGTTCTCTGTATACCTCACGAAAAAGGGTATCATCTGCCAACTTAGCTTTTAAACACAACTGAAAAATCTGCTATTTGTTCCTTAAGGGCACTAGGTGGCAAACCCCTATCTAATCCAGCCTCAGGAATTCCGGGATCAAAGGTGTTGAACAATAAACCTTGTATAGTCTTTTTCACCCACCAAGTAAAAGTTAGTTCTATACTTTAGCACAACGTTTCTCAATTCCAGTCCTCAAGTACCCCCAACAGATCATGTTTTCAGGCTTCCCATTATTTTGCACGGGTGATTTGATCTGTTTCACAGCCATTTCATCTGAGGGAAATACCGAACACATGACCTGTTGGGGGTACTTGAGGACTGGAGTTGCTAAACATTGCTTTAGCATGTCTCCTTTCTTAGTAGTCAATGGGGTTGATTTACTAATTCAAATCCACTTTGCACTAAAAGTGCTCTTGGAGGTTCAGTCGCTTCAGATTTGACGGGAAGCTCTGCTGATTTTATCATCCAATCATGTACAACAAGGGTGTCAAACTCAATTTGATTGTGGGCCGCATGAGCATTTATTGCCCTCAAAAGGCCGGTTGTATCTGTAAGGTTAGATGTCCAGCGCATCCCCCTCCTCTTTCATTGGATGTCAAGAGCCACCCCACCATCAGAAGTTGAGTCCCCCACTCTCCTTTACATCACAGTGCACCCCCCTTACCTTATGCTGCTGCTGGGAAGAAATTAGATACATTACTTAAAAGCAGAAATTAAGGGTCTGGAGGGGGACCAGAGGAGGGCTGCAGGAGAGGTGTGAGGGCCACACAAAATGACCTGGAGAGACGGATTTGGCCCGTGGGCCTTGTGCTTGACACCTGTGATGTACAAGCAAAAATACTGTTTTTTATTTTCCTTGCATATCACCCTGGGACCTACAGCGATTGCACTTGTAGCGCAAAGTGGATTTGCCTTTAGTAAATCAACCCCAATCACAAATCCACTTTGCACTACAAGTGCACTGGAAGTGCAGTCGCTGTAGATCTGAGGGGAAGCTCTGCTGATTTTATCATCCAATCATGTGCCACCTAAAATGCTGTTTTTTATTTTCCTTGCATGTCCCCTTCGATCTACAGCGACTGAATTTCCAAGTGCACTTGTAGTGCAAAGTGCATCTGCCTTTCGTAATAACTCCCTTGGTGTCTTTACCTGAGGAACAGATTGTGATATGGAGATCACTAGGTCTGAGATAACTGATCTGAAGGAGAAAAAGACTGAATCCATCTCATCCTGCCCAAAATTATAAAGGTTCATTTGACAAAGTGCAAGGCTTCCCTGTGAAAGAAAAGGAACTTGGGTGCTACCACCAGGAGTAACTCGGGGTAGGACAGGGCCTCTGATCTTGGCAGGCACATGATACAATCTTCACATAAACCAAAATTCCATAAGCTTAAAAAGATTGGATATACAAGTACTTTTCTTGGGTTTAACAGCTTTATCAATGAAGTTAGTTTAAAAAAGATGCATATGTACAGTATTCATACCAAAACATTTTGGGAAATTTTCGGGATTATCCAGGCTCAATACCCTTTTCAGTGGCAGCAGAGATCTGTTCCCCATTTAGGAATCCGACTGACCTCTACCATCTCTTCTCTTTACAAAGCAAATTATCTGTCTTTGTTCGATAAGCTATTATAGGATATGCATGCATGGTCTGATGTGAATCTGTCATGGTTGGATAGAATTGCCTCCGTGAAGATAAGTCCTACCTAGGTTACTATATTATTTTCGCACTTTGCCTATCCAGGTCCTGGTTCATGCCACGCAAAAGTTTCAATTAAAAATCTTCACATTTGGGGAACCAAATCTTCCACAATACCTCAGAGCCACAATGTATGCTCCTATGGATTCAGGAAGACTAGGCTTACCTGATTTTAGGAAATACTATGTGGCTGCACAGCTCGCCCAAATATGCAAACATCACAGCCAACCTAATCAACCCTAATCTACTTTGTTTCTAGCAGCCAAAATCGCTATAGCAAAACGGCGTGGAAAAAGCCTATCCTAGACATTGCAATAGTAAAACGAAAACCCATATGAATCATGTTGAATGAAAAAATTGTGAGTGTCATACGAGATAAACAATACATTTTCGACAAAATATGGTCCCTTCTTGCAGGTCCCAGATGAATGAATCTTAGGCCTTGTACACACGACGGGAAATATCCGCTGTAAACGGTCCCCGGACCGTTTACAGCGTATATTTGCGCCGGGATGTTTTGATCCGATGGCTGTACACACCATCGGATCAAATTCCCCGCCGGCGGATAGCGCGGCGACGCGGCGGTGACGTTGACGCCGCCACGTGACCGCCACGTCACCGCACCAGGAAGTAAACACTTCCGCGCGCATGCGTCGGATCCATTCACAGGATACGACGCATGTGCGGCAAGATATGTCCGCTGGTTTGCCGTACTAACCAGCGGACATATCTGCCAGCCAGCTATCCGGCGGAAATATTTCAAAGCATGCTTTGGAATTTTTCCGCCGGATGAATCCAGCAAAAAGCGTCCGTTTGCCCCTACACACGAGGGGATTTTTCCGCTGAAATGGTCCGTCGGACCATCTTCAGCGGATTTATTCCCTCGTGTGTACAAGGCCTTATTGTACGAATAAGTTGATGCAGGATCCCCAGACAAATCAATTTCCTTTCTTCTTCTCTTTTCCCCTTCCTATGTCTTGTTTCCTTAACACCTGCCAGTCTTGGCATCACATTCTCTTAGCTTTTTCTTTTCCTTTTTCATTTAAATCAGGGGTCTCAAACTCAAATTACCTGAGGGCCGCAAGATAAGTTTTCATATCCCATGGGGGGCCGCATGCAAACTTTCAAACTTCAAAAACAGTACTGGTGTCAGCGAACGTATTATTAATCCCCAGCACTGGTGTCAGCGGACACATTATTAACCCCCCAGCACTGGTGTCAGCGGACACATTATTAACCCCCCAGCACTGGTGTCAGCGGACACATTATTAACCCCCCAGCACTGGTGTCAGCGGACACATTATTAACCCCCAGCACTGGTGTCAGCGGACACATTATTAACCCCCAGCACTGGTGTCAGCGGACACATTATTAACCCCCAGCACTGGTGTCAGCGGACACATTATTAACCCCTACCACTGGTGTCAGCGGACACATTATTAACCCCTACCACTGGTGTCAGCGGACACATTATTAACCCCCAGCACTGGTGTCAGCGGACACATTATTAACCCCCAGCACTGGTGTCAGTGGACACATTATTAACCCTCACCACTGCACTGCGCACGGACCACTGCGCAGGGACCACTGCACTGCACACTGACCACTACACTGCACATTGCCGACAGACCACTACACTGCCGACAGATCACTACACTGCCGACAGACCACTACACTACACACTGACCACTCACCATCATGGCACAGCACATCAAGGCTCACAGCCCAGCAAATTAGGGCACAGCACATCAGGGTACAGCACATCAAGGCACAGAGCCCAGCAAATAAGGGCACATGGTACAGCACATCGGGGTACAGAGCACAGCACATCAGGGTACAGGGCACAGCACATCAGAGCACAACCGTGTACAGGGCACAGCATATAGGGGTACAGCACAACAGGCAACAGCAGGGTACAGAGCACGGCACATCAGGACAGGACATATCAGGACAAGGCACATGGCACATCAGGGTACAGGGCACATGAAACAGCACATCAGGGTAAAAAGCCCAGCAAATCAGTGTACATGGCACATATCGGGGCACATGAGAGCACATCAGGCACAGCACATCAGTACATGGCACATCAGGGTACCCTGATGTACAGAGCCCAGCACATCAGGGACTCATCAGGGTACATGAGGCACATCAGGGTACATGGGGCACATCAGAGCACATCAGGGTACCTGGGGCACATGGCATATCAGGGTACATGGGGTACATCAGGGCACAATCAGGCATACCTCCCAACGAAGTTGTTGCGGATCGGAGTTGTTGAGCGGGGGAGGTTCCGCGGATCGGAGTTGTTGAGCGGGGGGGGGGTCGCAGATCGAAGTTGTTGAGGGGGGGGGGTCCACGGCTCGGAGTTGTTGAGGGGGGGGTATCCGCAGATCAAAGTTGTTGAGCAGGGGGGGGGGTTCCACGGCTCGGAGTTGTTGAGCGGAGATTTACAGCGAATCGCAGGGATTTACCGCAAATCGCAGGGGGGCGCCCTGCCTGCTGGCCATTTATTACCGGTCCGCGGGCTGGTACTTTGAGACCCCTGATTTAAATGGATGTTTATATTTGGGGGCTCGGAATCCCTTTTGTGGGACCGTTACAATACTTGGCAGCGAGTAATACTTTGTGAACCGTGGTCGTTGGACGTGGGCTTTCTTACATAAGATTTAAGGTGGTCTCGACCTCAAAATCTTGGGTTTTATCGTCCCACTTTATGATCCAAGGTGTGATGATATAAATGACCACCTCCCCAGTGTTCACAATGTTTTGTTGTTTTTATATCCATGTTATAACACAAAATATGTTATTCCTGTCCACTTTTGTTGGTGGTCAAATGCTCATTTGGGAGCCAAGATTTTCTGCTGTTGTTTCCCCCAATTCATGTACCAATTCTTATTGTCTAAACAGAGCATGCAAGGATTGTTCGATGCTCTGCACAGTGCTCTTGTTGCTTTTAATGTTCTCAAAATCGTAATAAAAATGATTAAAACAGAAAAAGTATTCATACCCAATGACGTTTTCCACATTTTGTCATGGTACAACCAAAAACATAAATGTATACTTTTGGGATTTTCTGCGATAGACCATCACAAAGTGGCACATAATTGTGAAGTGAAAGGAAAATGATAAATGGTTTTTAATTTTTTTTTTTTTACAAAGAAATATCTGAAAAATGTGACGTGCATTTGTATTCAGCCCCCTTTTACTCTAATACCACGAACTAAAATCTAATGGAACCAATTGCCTTCAGAAGTCGCCTAATTGGTAAATAGTCGACCTGTGTATAATTTAATCTCAGTTAGCGAACCTTAGTAAACAAACAACATCATGAAGTCCAAGGAATACAACAGAAAGGCCAGGGATGAAGTTAGGGAGAAGTTTAAGGCTTGGTTCACACCTATGCTAATTGAATGCACGTTTCTCTGCATCCAATTTACATAGCAGGAGAACGTTACTGGCTCTCTATGGATCCGGATCACATATTTCCACAGCAGGTCTGGTGCGGTGTGCCGGAAAAATGTGTACCTTTTTTGGTGCGTTTCAGGTTCGATCTTAGCCCAAAATTCGGGCTGAAATCGAATCCAAAAATATGAACCAGCACACACTGGACCCCTGCTGTGAGCCGCATGCGACAACGGTGTGAACCGCGCCTTAAGCCGGGTTAGGTTATAACAAAATAAATAAAATATCCCTTTCAACATCTCACAGGGCACTGTTCAATCCATCATCTGAAAATGGAAAGAGTATGGCACAACTGCAAACCTACCAAGGTATGGCCAAGCACCTAAACTGACAGTCTGGGCAAGGAGAGCATTAATCAGAGAAGCAGACAAGAGACCCATGGTAACTCTGGAGAAGCTGCAGAGATCCACAGCTCAGGTAGGAGAATCTGTCCATAGGACAACTATTAGTTGTGCACGCCAAAAATCTGGTCTTTATAAAAGAGTGACAAAATTAAAGCCATTGTTGAAAGACACCCAAAAGAAGTCCCATTTGCAGTACGCGAGAAGCCATGTGGGGGGACACAGCAAACATGTGGAAGAAGGTGCTCTGGTCAGATGAGACCAAAATTTTACTTTTTGGACTAAAGACAAAACGCTATTTGTGGTGGAGAACTAACACTGCACATCACCTTGAAAACACCATCCCCACCGCAAAACGTGGTGGCAGCATGATGTTGTGGGAATGCTTTTCTTCAACAGGGAAGTTAGCCAGAGTTGATGGAAAGATGCAATCTTAGAGGAAAACCTGTTAGGCCTCATACACACGATCGGAATTTCCGACAAAAAAGTTTGATGTGAGCTTTTGGTCGGAAATTCTGACCGTGTGTAGGCCCCATCGGACATTTTCTGTTGGTATTTCTGACAGCAAAAATTTGAGAGCTGGTTCTCAAATTTTCCAGTGGCAAAAGTTCTTGTCCAAAATTCTCATTGTCTGTATGCAATTCCGACGCACAAAAATCCTACGCTTGACGGTCAAAATTTCCAACAACATTTGTGTGTTATGCAACACAAGTTTGAGCCAACATTCCGCCGGAAAAGAAAATCACGGTTTTCTTGTCGGAAATTCCAATCGTGTGTACGCGGCAAAAGACTTGAGTGGGTTGGAGGTTCACCTTCCAGCAGGAGAAACAACCCTAAACATATAGCCAGAACTACAATGGAATGGTATGGGACCAAAGCATATTCATGCATTAGAATGGACCATTCAAAGTCCAGTCCTAAATGCAATTGAGAATCTGTGGCAAAACTTGAAAATTGCTGTTCAGTGTCTCTCCATCCAATCTGACAGAGCTTGAGTTATTTTGCAAAGAAGAATGGGCAAAGATGTGCAAAGCTGGTAGAGACATACCCAAAAAGCAAAAGGTTGTTTTACAAAGTATTGATTTAGGGGGGGCTAAATACAAATGCATGCCACACTTTTTAGATATTTATTTGTATAAAAAATTGAATATAATTTTCCTTTCACTTCACACTTTGTGTTGGTCTACCGCATAAAATCCCAATAAAATACATTTACACTTGTAAAACAAAACAATTTGGAAAATTTCAAGGGGAATACTTTTTCAAGGCACTGTATGCTTCTAGTAAACAAATGCCCAAAATCTTTTACAGACAGACAGACCCCAATATGCAGCAAAAAAACATACGCATACCTTACACATCAAAGATCTAGAAGCTAAGGCAGAACTACATCTTGTTTGTAAAACCGTCCCTTTTTGCTTCTGCATCCTTTTTTCCTTCCTCATTCGTGGTTGGAGTGCAGTAAGACTGGAGCTGCTGTGTATCATGACCAAGCGAGGGCAGACAGAAGGCCAGGTGGCAGCAATGCTCCTCCTCCCTAGGAGACTTTCTGTAGACTGACCAGGTAAAGCAAGGCTGCCTCGCTGTTTAAGCCGCCTGCCAGAAGTGCATTACCTGCTTTCTCGACGTACAACGTTCTCCACTGCCAGAAATCGATATGAACACCATTCTGGTTCACTCTAGTCTGCACCAACTTACCGAACTGCTGACCAGGTCGCACCAAACTGGCACTAGGGAAAGCAGGGACCACTTGTTCCACTGCCAATAGGCCGGCGGAAATATGTGAATCGCAGCCAGCAAGGATGTTAGAAATGACCCAAACACTTCACAAGGGAGAAGAGGTCAATGTTGGCAGAAAGGAGAATCCTACCATAAGAAAGTAAGACACAGCTCAAAGACTGGGACCTGGCATTGAGGTGGGCAGATGACCACAATCAGTAGACCCAGAGAAATAAATGTTATGATGTGCACTCCTGGATGGCCAGAAGCCCAATGAAATTGAGAAAAAGTGCAGTGGGAGGAGCTTTTAACCTCTTTTTCAATTTGTGTTTCCTGTTGAAGGTGCAGCCTATTTTTTCTCAGGAAGCTGTCCTGGAAGAAGATTAGGGAAATGTATCTGACCCTTGATCTGCTATAATACAGTTCAGCTGTTCATTAAATGCATTTGTAAATACAATTTGTCTTGATGCTTTCTTTTGTAATTTAAAACCACTCAGTCTAGAGGATGGATGGGCAGCATAAGGCTCAGTTTCTTTGTACAACATTTTTTATCCTAGCACAGGCCATAGATTATTTGATATTTTTTTTCATTCAACCACAGGTTGCAGGAAAGAAAATTGCTCAATTCCACCATCAACACAGTCAGTGTTGACGGGGGAATTCCTCCTGTGGAACTATTGTGTTCTCCGGCAGAGGTGGGGGGGTTTCAGAGAGCCATCCCTGCCGGGGAGAACACAGTGACTTTTGCTAGCGGCTATAGCCACTGGCAAATAATTGTATGTAAAAGTCTGACATGCTGGTTGTACCCAAGTCGATTGATCAACTTTGGTACAATCTGCATGCCCATAGATAGTTGAATGAATGAATGAATGAAGAACTTGTATAGCGCAGCACATGCGAAGTAAATCGCCTCTGGGCGCTTGTTGTTCCTGTCTCCTTTGAGATCAAAAGAGATGAGTCTTAATCTTTCTCCTGAAGACTAAGTAGTTCTCCTCCAGTCTAATGCTGACTGGTAAGGCGTTCCATAGTCTGGGACCTTGGACAGCGAATCTCCTGTCTCCTTTGGACTTGTATCTGGCTTTCGGTATCCGAAGCCGATTTTGATTGTTGGATCGTAGAATACGATTGGGATTGTACATTTTAAATTTTCTGCATAGATAATGGGGAGCATTCCCATGGATACATCTATGCGTTAGACAGAGTGCTTTAAAGGTGATTCTGTCATTGACTGGTAGCCAGTGAAGGGATCTCAACGAAGGTGAGATTGATTCCCAGGGTTTTTTCCCAGTCACAAGTCTGGCGGCCGTATTTTGAACGACTTGAAGACGAGCGATTTGGTACTTGGGGAGTCCGAGGTAAAGGGCATTTGCATAGTCCAATCTGGAGTTTACAATCGCTCCCACCACGACCGCTATGTCTTTCTTCGGAATAAAAGGCGTGAGTTAGATTCTCAGCTGGTCCCTGCTGAACTGGCCGAGATTCCAACTATCTATGGCCGGCTTAACATTGAACCGAACCTCCTCTCCTTAAAGGAGAAGTCCAGCCTGAGCTTTTTAGGCTGGGCTTCTCCTAATGGTGACAATTTGCTTTGCACTCCTGTGACCCGTTTTTAGCGGAGAGTGGTCTGAACTCCGCTCTCCGCTGACGTCACTGCCATCAGTCGGGGCAGCGCGTCATCGCGACTTCCAAGTCGGGATCCGCCAGCTGCCCTGATTGATGACAGTCTCCGCGAGCCCCTGACAGCTTCTCCCCGCCCTTCCACTGCTTAGCGCTCCAATGAGCGCTGAGAAGTAGATCAGAAGCCATGTTGACTGACAGCATTAAACAATAAAAATACAAAAAAAAAAAAATACTTCTCTTTTAAGAGAGGAGAGCAAAGGAATTTTCTTATCAATGTGCTGCCATTCTTCTGTTGTCCAATCGCAGTCTTGGGAAGAAGAGGTGACCGAGGCTAAGTTCATACTTGCAAACAACTCTAATGCTGACACTAATGCAGACACTAATGCAATCAATGCACCCTATAGCGTTTATGCACATCCCCCCCCCCAACTTACTGATATTTAATAAACACCACAGATGTGTTTTGTCAAGTTACTATAGACTGGAATGAAAAAGCAAACCTGGTGCTTAAGGCACCGTAATACCCCTCTGGATTTTTAAAGACAGACCAGGTAGTACAGTAGCAAGGGGTAGAAAATACATGATAAAAGGGTAATAATGTAAAGTAAATTCAATACAACCTTGGCATGGATCTCAGCTGCCCTGTATACAATGTTGGGCTAGCGAGGATACATACTAGGAAATTACGCCTAACATGTTTCGGACCGTGTAGTCCTTCCTCAGAGGCTTATTGTCATTTGAAAAGATCCTAAGTGTTATATAATATAAATATAATGAATATTAGCACAAAATAGTAGATTGATTACAATATGTTTTTAGTACTGAATTAACATAAAAGTTTTACTTTGAACAAAAAAATGCATGTCTGCACACATAAGATGACATGAGATTGTACTTACATGGATAAGCAAATCACTGACAAAAACAACCAGGGAAAGATGTTATTCCTAACTGGATTTCCATGAGCTGATAAATGCAGCCGAAGCGGGTGCCAGACCCACAACTGGGGGCAGAGGAAGGAGAGGGGGAAGCACCTATCCCAAATGCAAGAACTCCAGACTAGTGGAGTGCAAACTCCTGCCAAAATGCCGACCACTGTGTAATAAGGTGTGGATGTTGTTGCAGAAAAGTGCAGTTGATGTGTCTCCTATATGGATGTAAAAATAAAGAGAGACAACAAAGGACAATGAGGGTACTATTGAAGCACTATCTTAAATATCGATAAGTAACTACCCAAAGTTGATTAACGTAAATATGTAAAGTAAAATAAGTTAAGTCAAAGACAAAGTAAATCGAGGCTTGAAGTGTAACGATATTGTGTGCTGCTAAAGTACCTCTCTCTGGTATCCTATATGAGATCGTCCCATCACCACCACAGCATTCATATCTGGAGGGTTTTCAGTCAGGCGTATGTGAACTGGACGTTTAGATGGAGTAATATAGTATACATGTCTCAGAGAGACCAATACACTTAACATTATCTGTGCCATACACAGGGGCACATATTCCACTTATGGTCACACTGGCACTGTAATGATTGGAATTATGTATTTTTGCTACGTCTTTTTTCTTTGTGTTACATGCTCAACTTCAAAATACAACATTGTCAAGTAACTATTTGCTAACTGATATTTATCATGATTTTTTTTATCAACAGATTTATCACTCTGTCATTTTTTTCTTATGCCAGTGATCTATTGTGAGACTGATGGATGAGCTTCTCCCTGTTGACCACCATCCCCGCCAGACTGTTCACATTTGTGGCCGATGTTATTTCAGAGGATGAATCAGTGCCTGAACGGCCTTAACTTCTTGGTGTCGAGATTGTGGTGCCCTTCCCCACTGGCCGACACGCAGGGGTCTCTTGATTCCGGTCACTTCGGTGGCCATACCTGGGACCTCCCTGCCTTTGGGAACCTGCCTTTGACAGGTTCCTTTCTGTTTGCACTCTATTGTTAGGCGCAGACAGGTATGCTGCATGCGTGCCTGTGGCGCCCCGAGTGGGCGGGCTTGCTCCGCACGTCAGGGACTCCTTGACAGATCGATGCTGCCATTGGTTTGGCCCTACGATCTGTCATACAGACCACAGCTGATTTAAATTATCATTATGCAATTGATTTCAGCTTGCCTCACTAGCTATATATTCACCCACACCCCAGACATCCACAGCAATGCCGTGATGGTAGTGGCACGATCTCATATAGGCCATCAGAGAGAAGTACTTTAGCAGCACACAATATCGTTAGGACCCTTTCACACGGGTGGATCAGTAATGATCCTCCTCCCTATGCTCAGCGGTGATCGCTCCGTTGATCGTGTTTTTTCACCTTAAAGCGGAGCTCCACCCTGATATATATTTTTTTTTTAAAAATCTGAAAAAAATAAATAAAAATGAAATGGGGAAAAAATAAAAAAATACTCACCCTAAATAGGCTGTTGCTATGCGGAAGTCCCGAATCTGCCCTCACGATCCGCGGTGCTGTTTTCTTCCTCCTCCTCTTCTGGGTGTCTTCTTGTGAATGGGCCGCACTGCATTCTGGGAACTGTGTGTATCCCAGAAAGCAGCCGAACCATTCACAAAGCGCCGCGTCGCTCGCACATGCGCAGTAGGAAACGGGCAGTGAAGCCGCACGGCTTCACTGCCTGTTTCCCTGACTGTGGATGGCGGTGCCGGGATCGAGGATCGGCATTGGCGGGGGCCGTCAGCGCGGGAGCCTGGGACAGGTAAGTGTCCTTATTCAAAGTCAGCAGCTACACTGTTAGTAGCTGCCGACTTTGAAAAAAAAAAACGCGGGTGGGTGGAGCTCCGCTTTAATGCATCCTATGCTCTTGATTGGATAGATTGATAGCAGCGCAGCCATTGGCTCCCGCTGCTGTCAATCAAATCTAATGGGGCGGCGCCGAGTCCAGCATTCGTGTCTATGGACGCAAATGCTGGACTCGGGAGCACGGGAGAGCGCTTCTCCTAGGGGGGGTTATCTGATGCAGGGAGGATCCGCCGGGGGATCCCAGAAAACGGTGTTTGGGGCCACACTATGCAAAACGAACTGCATAGTGGATGTAAGTATGATATGTTTGTTATTCTTAAAAAAGAATACTCCATCCTTTACAACCCCTTTAATCAACTTTGGCTAGTTACTTTTTAATTTTTAAGATAGGCTTCAATAGTACCCTCATTGTCCTTTGTTGTCTCTCTTTAATTTTACATCCATATAGAGCAGTGGTTCTCAACATTTCTAGTGCCGTGACCCATTGATAACATTTCCAAAATTGTTGGGACCCCTAACAGTAAAAAAAAATTTGTAGTGTGGGTTGTCAGCACCCAAGGCAAGACAAGTAGTTTGCGCCCCTAACCCACGAAGATTTAGCACTTCCCGAGACCCTTCCACTTGTACAGTATTAAAACCCTTATGGTACATTTTAGGCTGTACCACTCTTTGTTCCCCTTTCTTTCCCCTTTATATACCTCTATTCTAATTTCTTGTTTTTTTACCCCCATCCCTCTCTAGCTGTCTTTCTTGCTCTTTTTCTCCCTTTTTATTTGTTCCTCCCACTCTTTTCCTTTCCCTTTCATGTATTCTCTATTTTATTTCCTTCTCTTACTCCTTGGTGGGGGGTATGGGATAAGCATCAGTGCTGGCGGGGGGGTTTAGGATGAGTGGCAGTACTGGTGGGGGGGAGGGTTTGGGATAATTGGCAGTGCTGCGGGAAAGTTCTGATTGGCCAACTTAGGTGTTCCTGATCATGGTCATCTGCTGATCTGAGTACTTTAGTATGGACTTTTAATGGCAACTATAATCCCAGGTAGTGTTACTCACTGTCTCCGGCTTCACTGTGTCTCCGACTTTGTGGTGTCTCATAGCATTGACACCTATGTTGAAATCAGGAGATAGGGTCTCCTCCAGTCCCTCCCACTTCACATTCCTTACCAGTCAGCTGACCTCTAGTCTCTGCCCCCCAGCCATGCCATGAACTGAATGGGCGGCTGCAAAATCAGTGAGTGGGCAGCCGCAAAAAGGCTGTGAAAGAGAGTGGTGCAGGCTTCGGTAACAGCCCAGGATTTGGTGAACTCTGGCAAATCATCATTTGCCCCCGAGGGGTGTCCCGACCACTAGGTTGAGAACCACTGATAGAGAGACGCATTAACTGCACTTTTCTGCAGCAACATCCACACCTTATTACACAGTGGTCGGCATTTTGTCAGGAGTTTGCACTGCATTAACCTGGAGTTCTTGCAGTTGGTATATGTGCTTCCCCCTCGCCTTCCTCTGCCCCTAGTTGTGGGTCTGTCCCCCTTTTGGGTGCTGTCTGGGACCCGCTTCAGCTGCATTTGCCTGTCCACGGAAATCCAGTTAGGAATAACATCTTTCCCCGGTTGTTTTTATCAGTGATTTGCTCATCCATGTAAGTACAATCTCATTTGCTGTGATGTCATGATATGTGTGCAGACATGCATTTTTTTGTTCAAAGGAAAAATTTCATGTTAATTCAGTACTGAAACATGTTGTAATCAGTCTACTATTTTGTACTAATGTTAATTATATTTATATTATAGAACACTTATGATCTTTTCAAATGACAATAAGCCTCTGAGGAAGGACTACAGGGTCCAAAACATGTTAGGCGTTATTTCCTAGTATGTATTCTCGCTAGCCCAACATTGTATACAGGGCAGCTGAGATCCATGCCAAGTTTGTATTGAATTTACTTGTCATTATTACATATATACCCCTTTATCATGTATTTTCTACCCCTTTACTACTGCAATTGTATTGTATGTTCATAATAAATACATTTTTTATTATACTACCTGGTCTGTCTTTAAAAATCCAGAGGGGTATTACCGTACATTGAGCACCAGGTTTTCTCTTTTTGACTGTCTATTTTGGATTAGACGGACCAGGTGTTAATACACACATTGCCAATCCCTGTTCCATTAATAGACTTGAATGAAAGAGGTTGACAAGGTTCAACTCCTAGACTTGCCATGTAGCTTTGTTTTCGCAGCATAGCGATACAGAGGTAAAATCCTGAGATTATATTTTTGTCTGGTGTTCTACTTTAACATTCCCTTAGCCAGTAGTTTTAAAGACCTGGGGCACCTTCCAAATGCTTTGTTCTTTTTTTTTTTTTTAAGACTACCAACAAAACATACCTTTCAATCTACCAAGAGCATTCAGAATAAGTAATAAAAGCAGTTATTAATTACTGCAATATTATCTTAAAATTATATACCGGGTGTTCCATTGTTTAACCACTTGCCTACTGGGCCCTTATACCCCCTTCCTACCCAGGCCAATTGGCCAAATGACAATTGCATGGTCATGCAACATGGTACCCAAACAAAATTTGTATCTTTTAAAAATAAAACAGAACTGTCTTTTGATGGTATTTAACCCCCACTGGGGTTTTTTCTATTTTTCTCGAAACAAACAAAAAAAAAACTAATTTTTTTTCTCCTTCACTGATGTGCGCTGATGAGGCGGCACTGATGGGCGGGCACTGACGAGGCATCACTGGTCGGCACTGTTGGGGTTGCACTGATCATCAGGACACTGATGATCAGTGCCCTGATTATCAGTGTAGATGTCCCCAGTGTGGATTTGCTGTCAGTGTGAGGAGATGATTGCTGATAACTGTCAAATCCTGTTTACATTGTGATCAGCTGTGATTGGACACAATGTGATTGGCTCTTTACCACGATCTGTGTTCAGCTGCCTCGGAAGGACACGGCGATCTCCGATCACTGTCGATGCAAGCCGCAGGGGACGGGCAGGCAGGCAGGGAATGTGAGTGCGGAAGGTCTCCTGGCAAAGTGTGTCCCTGCTGTAGTTGCCATTCGGCTATAGTGTGGTCATGAACAGGTTAAATTGCTGTCTGTTCTCTAAAAGGTGGCCTATTTGTTGTTTTTACGGTTGCTGATGTTTATCTGCAGTCTGGCCCATTCAGGTGTGACTTCAAGCTCTCATCTCTATGGAACTTGTAGTTATGCTTGATCACTGGAGCACAAGCGACCAGAGGATAATTCAATGTAAACCTTGTCTACTTAGCAGAAAGCTGGGCAATGTATAGTGGGATTGTGCTTCATCTGAGGTCTGATAAATGCTATAATAGTGAAGGGGGATGAGGGTGGAAGACCACATGCAGGATTATTTATACAAAGGTACAATGGTGTATGAACAGAAATGCAAAAAAAACATATACAGACATGTTGTATTTTGTCTTTTATGTCTACACAGACTTAAGGAACAAGAGCGCAAGGAAGCAGAGGAAGCTAGCCAAAAAGAAATGGATGAATGGGACAAAAACCTCCTGGCTCTTGCTGCACCTTCATGCATGGAGACAATGTGGGAAATACCAGCCATAGGTCATTTCCTTTGTTTAGCACAACAAATTTTAAATCTTCCTGAAATAGTATTTTATGAACTAGAAAGATGTTTATTCATGCCTCAGTGCAATGTATTTTTGTCAAAGATAATGACTTCTTTATTAAGCCCTCCACATCGCAGACCGACTTTACACCGTAGGCCTAATCTCCTATATCGAGCTTGGGAAGCAGCACTTAGGCAGAAGGTTCAGCAATGGTATACAGTTATAGGTCAGTCAGAGAACACTGAGAATTGTGCTGAGAAGCTTGGACTGTGTTCTCAATTCTTTAAGGTCCTTGGGGAAGTTAATCCTCTTGAGCAAAAAACATTTCATGAACTGACATTTCAGCAGAAGGTCTGGTTACTTAAAGGTCTTTGTGACTTTGTATATGAAACACAGATCGAAGTACAGGATGCGGTACTTGGACAGCCAATCCATGAATGTAGAGAAGTGATTTTAGGTTATGATGTTCAAGAAAATTCCTATATTCACTTCCCACAATTTTGTGGTGCAGATGTGCGAGTATACAAACAAAGGCCATTGAAAGCCCCCGAGTTTCCTATCCCTCCAATTAAAATTAAAAGAATACCGCGAGCAAGATTCCGTAGATCCAAACGTAAATTTACAAAAAAGAAAAACGGTCAGATTAAAACCGTTAAGCCAGTAGTAGCTTCATCCTCAAGGACTAATGTGGAGCTAGATGTTGCCTACCCTGGAAACTGTCATATGGACAGTTGTGTGAGTAGCACAAAGTATGATGCAAAGACCATCAGGAAGCATGAAGATGGAGATCCTTGTGTAATAAATAAGCCTGGCTCTTGCAAAGAGAACATAGAAAAGCCTAGTAGCCCTGGAGAACTAGTGGGTTATGGAGAACCTCTGAGTCCTGGAGAAATCAGGATTCTGGAAAATGTAGAGAAATATTCAGATACTGCCCTTCTCAAAGCTGACACTAGTCCACTGAAAGAAAATGCACTTAAAACTTTTCAAGTCCATGTGAATGGCAACCACACCAACAACACTGAAGGCTTTTGCCACCGAGTGGCAATGGATATTATTTTAGATAATTCTGCACTGAACCATGAAAAACTGAAACTTCGGAGAGCAAAACGGAAGAAGAAAAAGAAAAGAATTAAAGATCTTTTGGCAGAAAATACACAGGGCAGATATGAAAATCTTCAAAACACATTTAAATCCTTTAAGACTGAAATGCATAACAAATTGATGCTTAACAAAAAAAGAGCCAAGCACAAGAAGCACAAGTCTGGTAAGTTTTGTAAAAATGATTTAGTGAACACTATCTTGCCTTATTTTTTTTTTTCAGGTTGTAATCAAGGTAGCCATTGTGATTAAGTTTTAATATTAATGCATATACATGCATACAAACGTGGACACATTTGTAAGTACCTTTCCACAGAAAAATAACCCACAATTTTCTACTGAAGTAAGCCATCCACAACCATCGGTGTTTATTTTATATTTCACAAACAATCAGACTTTGCTTCCCTTTTTCTTGCGATTCAACAGAATATGTTGGATAAAACAAATGACAATGGCAAATATAATATCCTTAAAGCGTATCTAAGCCCAAAAGAGGGGGTTCCGCACAGATGGCTGTTGGTTAATTATTATTTTTGTGAGAACTGTTGCCCCTACTAATACAGACCCAAGTAGATTCTGAGATGAAAAGTACCGTATTTGCCGGTGTGTAAGACGACCCCCTAATTTTACAGTTTTTTAAGATTTTTTTTGCCTGTACTCGCCGTATAAGACGACCCCCTTCCCAGGCTTCCGATGCTTCATATTTCTTCCTTCTGGAGCCATATTGTTCTTAATTCTTGCTGGAGCTGGAGCCAATCATGGCGAGCGATGTATTCTATTAATGAATACTGCTTGGATTGGCAAAAGCTGTAACATCATCAGCCCACGCCTCTCTGACCTCTCTAAATACATCGCTCACTGGGATTGGCTAAGCGGTATATACTGTATGTAGACAAAGCTACATACAGTATTACTGCACATCCAGCAGGCATCCAAACAGCTGACCTGGCGTATAAGACGACCCCTGATTTTTGGCCATTTTTTTTTAAGTGTAAAAGGTAGTCTTTTAAGCCAGCAAAAACAGTATATGAGTGTAGTAGGTAAGGCACTGCTCTAATATTTTGAAATGTGTGGTGGCATTTAATAAAAGTGAAAGAAATATAAATATCTGGTGCTCTATTGAAAGTGTAGCTTTAAAAAAAGCTTTCTAATCTTTCCCTCTCTAAACCGTTAATGAAACCTGGCTGATCCTGCCATTTCCTGTGGCCCCCTCTGTGAGCATTCCACGATAATCAGGGCTGCTGAGCCTTGACTCCAGTGGTCAGCTTACGTGCCTCTGTCATCCGCAGCTCTCTTCTGTCCTCACCCAACCCTCTCTCTCTGCCTGTCAGCTCCATATCTGTGTCTCTGTCTCTGCCCCCCCTCCTCCTGCCGCTATTATTAAAAAGTAAAGGATTACCAATTGTCACAGCCAGCCCCTCTGTTATACTGAGGTATAATGCACAGAGTAAATGTTTTTCTAAAATGAAGCTTGTAAATACAGTTTTACATCTTCAGGCCTGTCACACGACTCCTGCCCGGTCTCCTACTCCGAACCAGGAATACTGCAGGAGGGGCAGAGATCTCCCTCGTGACTGCTTCCCCGTTGATAGCACAGTCCCGCGCAACAGGCTACAGCAAGCCGCCAAGGACTGTGCGTGGGAGGTGAGACTCGGGGGACAGAAAACTTGGTGTACCCCCTGTCCGTGGTGCATGTACCCCCAGGGGTACGCATGCCACGGGTTGAGAAACCCAGCACTAAAGGATCTACAGTGCCTTGAAAAAGTATTCACACCCCTTGAAATTTCCATGTTTTGTCATGTTACAAACAAAAACGTAATTGTATTTTAGTGTTTGTAGGAGGAGTCGGGAGGTATTTAAACCCACCCTCTTTCCTCCTTCTGGGCGTCGGTTTTCTGGTGTCAGCTTTGCTGCAAACGTATCGCCATTTCCGGGCGACCCGTCTGACGTCACTTCCGGGTTTTCGTCCCAGCCAGGAGGACGAGCGGCTGTAAGGAGGGCTCTGAGTCTCCCGCTTTCTCGTGCGGGGTACAGGTTTGGTCAGGGGGAGGTCCACGGGTGGCTAGCTACCCCCATCTGCTCTGTTTCACTGGGTGAAAACTCCCTGTTGGGGTATAGCGGTCTCCGGCGGCAGCGCTATCTAGCACCAGACTAATTTTTAAGGACACTTTCTTTGTTGCACGTCCCGATGCCAGTGCAGGCCAGCAGCACTCTCCGGTCGCATTACTCTACGGGACAGCGTCAGCTTCCATCACAGCCCGAGAGTCGCTCTTCATCGACGTCACCCGCTCCACGCTAGTCAGTACCTCACATGGGGGGGATGTTGTTTGGGTGTACCAACGTAATGTTTCTCCATTAAAGAGATAGGGCTGGAGAGATGACTGTTCATCCAAACCCTGAACTATTCTTAAAGTGGCCATAGATGTTTTTGGCGAGATCAGGTGACAATCCTGTTTCTTTGGGGTGCCATTTTTCAGTCAGCAAGTGATCAGACAGGAAGCAACTTTCCCAAACCATAGTATGCTTTTTCCACCACCCTCCACCATTATGCAAGGAAATGGGAAAACCTATATTCAGGTGCGATAGTTCGGTGTGCTCAGTCAGCGTGTCATCACATTGGTGTCTGATCCAGTCTAGTAATACTGTTACACCTACCAGTGTGTTTTCCCTTGTCTCAGGACTCTGGTTGGAGTATGCACGTGTTTCAGTGTTCAGTTGGTGAGCTTTGTGTGTATGTATTCTGTCGGAGACGGGATGCATTTCAGTTCATGTTCTCATGTGATTGCATTTTCATGTGATTACGTTTCTCATGGTAGTTTCTCATGCGATTACGTTTCACATGGTAGTTTTCATGTGATTGCGTTTTCATGCGATTATTTTCTCATGCTAGCTCCTCATGCGTTATGTTTCTCATTGTAGTTGCTCATGTGGTTACGTTTCTCATGGTAGTTTCTCAGGTGATTTCAGTGCCCATGGTTGTTTCCACACGATCACGGTTCCCATGCGATTATGTTCTCATGGTAGTTGCACATGCGATCACGCTTCGCATGGTAATTGCTTATGCGACTATGTTTCTCATGGTAGTTGCTCATGCGATTACATTTCTCATGGTAGTTGCTTATGCGATCACGCTTCGCATGGTAGTTGCTCATGCGAGTATGTTTTCTCATGCTAGTTTTCCATGGTAGTTGCCCATGCGATTATGCTTCGCATGGTAGTTGCTCATGCGATTACGTTTTCTCATGCTAGTTTCTCATGTGATCATGTTTCTCATGCGTTCACGTTTCTTTTTTTTAATTAAAAAAAAAACTGTTCATTGAGTAAAATTGCATATAAAAGACACCGAGTGAGCAGTGGATATATAAAACAACAAGGCGTTAAAACATCAAAAGCATGGTACAACATGAGTATTGCATTTATCGTAAGTTTAGCATCCTCAACACCATAACCCATCTATCTTCGCTTGGGGCTGCGTAGGCTACGATTCGGAACAGGCGAGGAAGCCAGGGGCAGGGCATTAACTGAGAGGCCATGAGTGGGGCAAGACTATTTACAGGTTGCGGATTCATTCAGCCATCGATCCCAAATTTTAAAATATTTGTCTGGGCAGGCCCTATTAATATGTACACATTTCTTGTAGGGTAAGGTCATATTTACTTCTGCCTTCCATTCTGGGAAAGTAGGGGGAAGCTGTCTCATCCACTTGCGAGCCACAATCTTCCTGACCGAGAAGAGAGTCTCATGAAGGAAGATCTTGGTATATTTGTCTACATCTGTAGGGAAAATCCCCAACAGGCACTGTCTAGGGTCTAACACGACAGGGGCTCCCATCGTGTCATGGAGAAATGTAATAATTTGTTTCCAAAGGTCCTGAATTTTTGGGCAGGCCCATATAAGGTGAAAAAGAGTCCTAGTCTCTTGGGCACACAACACACACAGGGTGGACTGAGTACGTTTGTATCTGGCCACACGGATTGGGGTTAAATATGCCCTGTGGGTGATGTTTATCTGGGTGAGTCGGTCCGAGAGTTTGGGGGACACGTTTTTACAGGTCTCCAAAGCCTCATCCCATTCCTCTTCATCAAGTATTCCTACCTCTCTTTCCCAGCGAGATTTTATGGCAAGCGCTATCCTGGCGGCTGGAGGGGCGGAGAGCATATTGTAAAATGCGGAGATTAGTTTGTTGGGGTCCCGTCCCTTAACTATAGACATGACCGGGTGTGGGGTTGGTTGCGGGTATGTATGCGAAAACTGTGCCTGGGCTGCATGTCTAACCTGGAGAAACCTAAACAACATATTGTCATGAAGTGCAAATTCATCTTTAAGCATTTGATAGGTTTTCAAGTTGCCACTAGATAGTAAATGATGCAAGTAGTAGACTCCCTGTGTGGCCCATAGCTCGGATCCCTGAACATTGAGAAATTCCTGTAGACCCCTATTGTGCCATAGTGGTGTGTAGTCATTATGCCCGGGTATCTCTAGTTTGGTGGATGCAAGGTCCCAGATTCGTCTATAGTGACCTAAGAGGGACTCCGTCTCCCTCCCCGACACAGCACCCCCAGATCCCACCGACACCGTGTAGAGCGCATCCCCGGTGAGCTGAGACTCCCGGGGGCACAACATGGTCAAGAATCTTTGGCTGTCAGTTTTGTCGATATGATACAGCTGTGACAATTCTGCGGCTATGTAATACAAGTTGAGATCAGGAAGGGCCATACCCCCCATATCTGTTGGACTTTTCAGGGCCTGCCACGCAAGTTTATGTCTGCCTGACCCCCATATAAAAGGTTTAAGGAGGGCCTCCAGTGCCTTAAAATATTTCAGGGGGAGGTAGATCGGAGTGTGCCAGAGGGTGTAGAGTAGCTTAGGGAGAAGGACCATTTTTACAAGATTTATGCGACCCCAGACTCCAAGTGGGAGTTGGGCCCAAGGTCAAAGAGGGGTTCTATATTGAGTGCGATGTAATCTGTTGGGCGTCTGGAGATGTGCACCCCTAAATATTTGATAACGTCTACCCTCTGGAGTGGCATGTTGGATTGGGATTCGGACGGCGGAAAACAATCTATAGGAAGGATTTGTGATTTCTCCCAGTTGATCTTGAGTCCAGAAAATATTCCAAACTGTTCGATCGTCTGAAGTGCTGCGCGGAGGGAGGGGCTCGAGTCCGTCAGATACAATAGAGTATCGTCTGCATACATACTAATTTTCTCCACCAGTAAGCCAGTCCGGCACCTCTCTATCCCTGGGTTAGTGCGAATGGATATTGCAAGGGGTTCTGCAGCGAGGGCATACAAGAGTGCGGAGAGAGGGCAGTCCTGTCTCGTGCCCCTACTCAGGGCAAACAAGGGAGATGGCCAGCTGTTCGCCACCACTCTGGCTGTGGGGTCTTGATATAGGAGACTGACCCATTTACGAAACCTAGGGCCGAAGCCATAGGCCTCGAGACAGCGCCAGAGGTACCTCCACTCCACGGAGTCGAAGGCCTTAGCCGTGTCTACCGTCACCAGAACTCTAGAACCGACATTGTCATGATTGGCCTGTAAATTCATGTAGAGCCTGCGAAGGTTAAAGGAGGTATTGCGCCCGGGCATAAACCCCGCCTGGTCCGTATGTATTAAAGATAGAATGATTTTGTTGAGTCTATTAGCTAGTACTTTTGCAAGGATTTTAACATCCACCTGAAGCATGGATATGAAGCATGGATATGGGGCGATAAGATTCCGGGCATCCAGGGTCCTTTTCCGGCTTTGGAATAAGGACAATGGTTGCTTCTCTCATGGTCGGGGGGAGGGTGTGTGTCTTAAACATGTTATACAATTGCAACAGTTTAGGGGAGAGGAGTTGGCTATACTGAGAGTAGAATTCAATTGGGAGGCCATCTGAGCCCGGAGTCTTGGAGCGGGCGAATGTAGCAATAGCCTCTGCGACTTCCTCAGAGGTTAAAGGCAACTCAAGGAGGGCAGTCTGGTCAGTCTTCAAGGAGGAGGAGGGTAATACTGTCAAAGAACAAGTCCATCAGACCGTCATCTGGCGGGCTCCTGGACCTATAGAGGTCAGTGAAGAAAGCTTGGAACCTGGACAACACAGTCGACGGGTCTGTGACGTGGAGTCCATCGGTTCCATGGAGGGATATGACCACCGGCGGCCTATCCTATGGACCATATAGGCCAAGAGTTTCTCAGCCCTTTCCCCGTGTTAGAACAGCTTTTGTTTGGCAAAGAATAATTTACGCCTGGCCTTTTCAAACTGTATTGATTTACCACTCTAGTCTGAAGCTTGAGCGCCGCCGCCGCTTCGGGTATCGGGTCATCTGCGTGTCGCTGGTCCGCTCGGGACAACTCTAGCATCGCCTTATCGAAGGTATCCGCCGAGTCTGATTTAATCCTATTAATACGGGAAATTAGTGTCATGCGGGCATGTAGTTTGAAGGACTCCCACACCACCGCTGGGGGAGCAGAGCCGCCATTGGTCCTGAAAAATGAATCCCATTCGTCCGAGAGGTCATCTTCCTCCGGAAGCAGTGGGAGCCAAAAAGGGTTCAAACGCCACGTCCGTCTAGGTTTGTCAATCGGAACACTCAGTGTGATCCAGTATGGGCTGTGGTCAGACAACAGTCTAGGGCCAAACCTGGCCTCCGACAGTCTAGGAGTAAGACCCTGAGAGACTAGAATGAAGTCTATTCGCGACATGGAGCTATGTGCAGTAGAGAAACACGAGTACAATCGTTTAATGGGAAATTTGAATCTCCAGGAGTCAATTAAATGAAGGGAGGTGATCATTTTAGAAAACTTAGTGGTCGTCCCTACTCCCAAGGTAGAGGGGGGGGAACCCCCAAGCCTATCCAGGGAGGGGTTGAGAGTGGTGTTAAAATCCCCCAGCCAGACTGCCTGGACCGAGGGATATTTTGCCATGAAAGCGATACCTTCAAGCATTACAGGCATGGAAAAAAGGGGGGGGGGGAACATAAAATGCTAGAACAAGGAACGGTTCTCCATAGAGCTTCACTGACAAAAACACATAACGGCCTTGTGGGTCTGTGGAAACCTCACCAAGAGTAGTGGGTAAGATAGGCAGGTAATATGTCGGGTGCATACGGGTAAATAAGGGGGCTCGGGTCGTCGCTGTGGTTATCCACTCTTCCCTATTTTTAACGTCTCTCCTCCAAGTGGAGGGAAGTCGGAGACGTTTAAACCATTCTTTCTTTTTTTTTTTTGTTCTTTTTTTTTTTTCTTCTTCTTTTTTTTTTTGGCAAATCGCAGGCAGACTTGCTGGGGCATAGAGTCTGCAAAAGCCCAGAGATTACGGAACTTGGAGTGGCGCTGAACCTCGGATCCTGAGAACCGTGCTCTGTTTTTTTTTTTTTTTTTCTTTCCTTCTTCAGGGGGGGAAGGCAGGTACAGCCCCGCCGTATGATAGTGCTCTCTATTTGAGAAGTAGTGAGGATAAGATGACAAGGTTAAATTTTACCTCATACAATGTTAAGGGGCTAAATAGTCCAGAAAAACGTACAAGACTATTAGCTGAATTAAGTAGATTAAAATCTCAGATTATTTTCCTACAAGAGACACATTTTAGAAATGATAAAATTCCAAGATTGGGGAACCGCAGATTCTCTAATGTGTATCATAGTGCATCGCAGACTGCTAAAGCAAATGGTGTAACAATTATGGTGTCAAGTCAAATACAATGGAAAGAACATAAGACAGTTAGAGATGAGACGGGTCGCCTCCTTATTATAGTCGGCTCTTTATGTGAACAAAAGGTGACATTGGTAAATATATACCTACCGAATGAGGATCAAGTTGGAGCCCTGGAAAAATATCTGAACTTGGTTCATCAAAACAAAGAGGGGATTATAATAATGGGAGGCGATTTAAATATGGCACTGGATCCTACTATGGATGTCTCGAAGGGAGTGTCACACTTGTCTCACTCCAAACTCCGCAGAGCTAAAAGATTATTACAAGACCTGCAATTAGTGGACACGTGGAGAACTTTAAATGCTCATAATAGAGATTATACGTTTTTCTCAGCGAAACATAAGACATATACTAGAATTGATTATATATTCATATCGCAAAATGCATTACAGCTTATGAGAGAGGCATATATTGACTCCTTTACATTATCGGACCACGCGCCAATTAGTTGCACAGTGGAATTAGGAGAGACAAGCCCAAGAGAATGGAACTGGAGGATAAATGAGTCACTCCTGACGGAACCCGAATATGAACATAAAATAGCGCAAGAAATAGAGGCTTTTTTTATAGCTAATAACGCAGAGGAAATATCTCCACTATGCTGCTGGGAAACACACAAATGCTATATCAGAGGTATTCTCATATCGTTAGGGGCTTTTAGGAAACGAGTACAGGGGGCCAAACTAGATTCACTATTAGAGGAAATTAAGGTACTAGAAATCGCACATAAAAAAGCCCAAACGCAATTGTTAGAAGAAAAACTTATGAGACTACGGGAAGAATTAAATAACTTACTGATAGATAGGGCTAAAGCGAAATTAACTCGATGTAGGCGTTCATACTATGAGTTTGGAAACAAACCCAGTAGAATGCTGGCAAATGCCCTTAGAGAAAAAAGATCGAAGAATCATATTGATCAGATAAAAACGCAGAGAGATACCCTAGTCAAATCTACACAAGAAATTGCCAACACATTCAGAGAATACTATTCGAAACTCTATAGGATAGCAGGTCAACAGGCTACTGTAAAGATGACATCTAAAGAACAACAGGCAAAAGAATATGTATTGGCCTCAGGCCTACCTGGGCTATCGGAAGAAGAAGCAAAGAGTATTGATGATCCAATTAGTACAGAGGAATTTACAGAGGCTTTGAAAGCATTGAAACCAGGAAGGGCACCGGGTCCTGATGGGTACACATTGCTTTACTATAAAACTTTTGCTGAGGCACTGGCACCAAAATTCCTCGCTGCCTTTAACTCTATCCGGGAAGGTCAGGAGATGCGAGAAGAGACACTGAAGGCCTATATTACATTAATCCCTAAAGAGGGAAAAGATCTAACGCAATGTGCCAGTTACCGGCCAATATCGCTATTAAATGTAGATCTGAAGATTCTGACGAAAATTCTAGCTAACAGATTAGTGAGATATGTACCGGCGATTGTACACCCAGACCAGGTGGGATTTACCCCAGGGAGAGAAGGGAGGGAGAACACCCAAAGGGTTCTTAGTGCCATACAGATAGCTCATATACAACAGAAACCGTTAGTGATTATTTCCGCTGATGCGGAAAAAGCATTCGATCGGGTAGATTGGATATTTTTGAGGGTGGTACTACAACATATAGGGCTGAAAAAAGGGATGATGAACTGGATCACAAGTCTATACTCTTGCCCAAAAGCAAGTGTTAAGGTGAACGATCGGATGTCTAAAACATTTGCAATTGGCAATGGAACAAGGCAGGGATGCCCACTTTCACCTATCATATTTATCCTAACTGTAGAACCCTTTTTGAGGACAATTAGGGCCAATGCAGATGTCAAAGGTATTGTAACAAAAGATAGAGAACATAAAGTCGCCACGTATGCGGATGATTTACTGTTCTTTATAAGGTCACCAGTGCTATCTATACCAGTACTGTTACAGGAGTTACGAAAATATGGAGAGGTATCCAACTTCAAGGTAAACAACAGTAAATCCGAGGCAATGGGAGTAGAAATGAATGGGAAAATGAAACAACAATTGTCTGAGAATTTCGGGTTTAGATGGACTGACTCACATATCTGTTATTTAGGGACCAGAATACCAAACAAACTGAATCGAGTTTTTGAACTGAATTACGCTTCATTGATCCGACAGATAAAACAGGATTTTCTGAGGTGGGATAATCAATGAAGAATTCAGCATTTTTACTTGGTTCGGGAGGATAAATATCATCAAAATGAATGTAATGCCCAGACTCTTATACCTTTTTCAGACCCTGCCTATTAGGTTACCTACAGGTTTTCTAAGAGATCTCAGATCGAGGTTTGTGAAATTTATTTGGGCAGGGAAACCTTCGAGGGTACGTAGAGCGGTGTTGTCGTTACCAAAAGAAAGAGGAGGGGTCGGCCTCCCGGACCCGGTAAACTATTATGTGGCATCACATCTGACACGTGTCTTGGATTGGTGCTCAATACAAAAGGAAAAACCATGGATACAATTAGAACAATCTATAACTACTATACCCCTGGAAGGAATAATATGGATTGCAGAAGATGTGATCCCCCAGGAGGTGAAAAGACATCCCACTGTGGGGGCCACAATACAAATCATTAAAAAATCGTTTAAGAAAACTAGGATGTCGATGTGTCCGAGCCCCATGGTACCAGTATTGGGGACCCCAAGTTTTGAACCAGGGTTAGTAGACCAATGTTTCAAGGAACTAAGGCGGCAAGGAAGGAGTAGGATTGTTCATTTCATGAGAAATAACTATGTAATGAATAGAGGGGAGATTGAAAGGGAATTTGAAGCCCTAGATCCCTTCAGGCTATTACAACTCAATGCGTTCCTAAGATCACTCACACAATTTAAATCAGGAATTCGCCCACTTTCCAGATTTGAACAGATCTGCTTAAAGGGGGAACCAATTAGACATGCACTATCAGCTATGTATGCGCTGTTGGTAGAACTGGAAGCCCCTCAAGAATTGGCCTTTGTACAGGCCTGGGAGAGGGACTTAGGAGTCACCTTCACGGAAATGCAGAAAAAGAAAATTCTGTTATTTGCGCATAAATCATCAATGGCAACTAAATACCAGGAAGGAGGATACAAAATCCTAACCAGGTGGTATAGAACTCCGACAATACTCAATCGGATATTCCCTCATGTGTCTAACCAATGCTGGCGCTGTCATAACGCGGAAGGCACTATATTGCACATATTTTGGGAGTGTCCCAGACTGAGAGATTTCTGGAAAATGGTATTGGAAACAATCAAAGAAATTTTAGATGTGTCTCTTGAGGAAAAACCGTCAGTTTTCCTACTGCATGATATTCCGCTATCTAATGAAAATTATAAAAATTCCTTACTGAGACATTTACTTACTGCAGCAAAAGCGTGTATGGAAAACCTAACGATGGTACTGAGAGAACAAGAAGAAAAATACTGGGAGATTTGGTCACCATATAGGGAATATAGGGAACGGAACTCATAAGGGCGCGAGGAACCAGTTTTTTCCTCCCCTTTGTTTTTTTTTGTTTGTTTTTTTGTCCCAAAGGTTGGAGGCAAGCTTTTCTATTGGGAGGTTGGGTAACCAGGGTGGGTCCCAGGTTAATAATAATAAAAGTGGTAGAGCTGTTTGATAAGAAGACGCAGACTAAGATAAGAATGTTATTGTATAAATGATATTGATTAAAGTCTGCTTAGTTATCTGTATGGAAGAAGAAAGAAAAAAAAAATTCAAAAATAAAGAATTTATATAAAAAGAAACCTCACCCAGTTCAAAGTGTACCGATTTGGCAACCAGTATGGAGACTCCGCGAGCATGGGACGTGTAGGTCGAATAAAATGCCCATCCGACCCATGGTCTGCGGAGTGCCATTTGCGGCCTACCCTCTGTATGGGTCTCAACTAGAACCACTATGTCGGCCCGTTGTTTCTTAAGGAACATCAATATCGCTGATCGTTTGACCTTCTCGCGCATGCCCCTAACATTCCAGGTGAGGAACTTTAACGACGTCATGATCCATGTTCTGCAAAATAGCTGGGCTCGGCCACATTAAGCAGCCTTGCACCAGGATCAACGATCAGGGATATTATAACATGCCTTGGAGATTCAAAAAGAAATATACATTCACATAGTACATATGAGATCTGTAACAGCACGAGGATCGATAATATGACCCACTGCCACACCGTAAAAAGAAACAATTTACTCAAGCTAAACTTTTCCCCTCCCCCACCCCCCACCCCGCCTTACACCCCAGGAACTTGGTGTAGGCATCATCCCAAAACATAGGAAAGAATCCCAACAGTGGAAATGTGAGCTTTGCTTGGCATAGGTGCTTAAGGATAGACTGGTGGAGCTGCAGAATAACAAAAATACTTTGGTTACGGGCCCCAGAAACAAGGGCGACATAAATCACAATGGCGCCGCAGCCCCAGGCACAATAGTCACAGTTCCATTTAACAGGGGGGAAACAGTCTCGCTGCACCGTGTGCATGGTGGATAGGACCACCGGCCGTCAGAGGCTCCAGTCCTGTGTATGGGATCTCGGGCCTCTCTGGGCCCAAGGGTTGTGGAAAATAAAACAGGAGGTCATTAGGCGTACTGAGTCCATTCCGCAGCAATTTGCAATTTGCAGGCGTGTGAAATGGAGGGGGAGGGACATGCAGGGGAGAACATGGAGAAAGAAAACAGGCCGCTCCGGCGACTGAGGGGTGTAGAAAGTCAGGAACACATTTGGTGACTGCCACCCGCATATTCAGGGGAGTAGGTCCACCCAGGGAGGGCCATTAAATGGAGAGATGATGGTGACAAGCAGCAGCAGCCCGGGGAGTACATGGCAGGGTGGCAACAAGTCCCGTGGTTCACCCCATAGCTCAACCAGTCACACAGAGGGGAGATGAGTTAGGCCAGGGCACAACGGGGGTAAAACAAGGTGAAAACGGGCGGACATGGAGGAGGTGGGGGATGGAGAATCAGAACTCTACTCACTGCGGGCATCAGTCACCGTCTCCGGGCCTCGTCCTGCGTTCCATCCAGGTGATCACAGCCTCCGGATCCTCAAAAAATAGGGCTCGGCCTTCATGCTCGATCCTAAGGCGGGCAGGGAAGAGCATAGCATATTTAATGTGGCGGGTGCGGAGTTGTCGTTTAGCCTCCATAAAACCCTGTCTCCGTCGTTGGACCTCGGCAGAGAAGTCTGGAAGCACCGCAACTCGAACGTTTCCAAAGGGAATGTTGCCTTTCTCCCTGGCCAGTCTCAATGCAGCATCTCGGTCCTTAAAATTGAGGAGCTTGGCGATAAAAGTGCGAGGGGGGGCCCCCTGTGGCGGTGGTCTTGCCGGCATGCGGTGAGCCCTCTCCACAGCAAACATGGGGGAGAAGGCCTCCCTACCGTATGTAGTGGCCAGTAGGTCTTTCAGGAAGGTAGTGGGGTCTCGGCCCTCGGCGCCTTCAGGGAGGCCAATGAGCCGCAAATTACACCTCCTCAGTCTGTTCTCCATGTCTTCTTGCTTGGAGAATATCTGCTGAGTCTGGCGCTGCATGCGATCCGAGGAGTCCTGGAGGGAGGGGGGGCCGCGTCCTCCACCGCGCCTATTCGGGTCTCCGCCGTCTTCACACGGTCCCTGAGCGTATGGAGATCTTGCCGGATCAAAGAAATATCAGTCCTGACCTCGATTTGCGTAGTGAGCGAGGTCCTGCAGAGGGTTATGGCTTCAAGGAGACGTGCTGTATCCCCCGCCGGCCTGTCCCCCCCCCCCCCGGAGCCGCCGCGGCGCCATCTTCCCCGGCCTCCACGCCGTCTGTGCGGCGGTATAAGTCTAGCTTCACCAGGGCTGCAGATTTTGCCGCTTTTAGTGGCGACATGGTCCCAGTCATCCCCAGTAGCCAGTGGGTCAGTTCTGTATCAAGAGGGTCCCAGGTAAGGCACAGGATAGGCGATTACAGGACTAACGGACGGAGCTACCCCAAGTTGCGTCCTACTCCATGCGGTGTCAGGCCACGCCCCTATGCGTTCACGTTTCTCATGGTTTTCCTCATGCGGGGGGTGTTTATCATGCGATTTCGTTTTCGCATGGTAGGTTCTCATGCAAATTGCGTTTCTCATGGTATTTTCTCATGCATCACATGTTCGCATGGTAGGTTTCTCATGCAATCACATTTCTCATGGTTTCATGTTCTCGTGCATCATGTGGCTCATGCTAGTCATGTCCTTGTGTGGTCGCGATTCATGTTCTCATGCGATCAAGTTGTCATGTGTACAGGGGGTGTACGTTTCATGCAACTCACGTTTCTCATGCAGGGTTCAGTTGGGATGTTTTCTAGTTGGTAGCATTGGTTGGTTCATTTAAATTCATGGCGTTCACCACTGGGGGGGGGGGGGGGGTCACCCATCACGTTTATGGGTGCTTGCCGATTGAGATGAGCGTTTTTAATTGGCTTAATTGGCTTGTACGGTGGCAAGTCTCCTCATCCGTTTTCATGCATCTTGACTTTTCATTTCTCACATATTAACCTAACACGTCTTCAGGTTGATCGGGCCCGAGTGTACGTTTTTAATTTGCCTGCTACGGCTCAGGTTGCTCGGCCTTTGCAATTCATGGGTTTGTCACAGTCTTAGTCCAGCTGCTCTAGTCCTACACTTGCCACATTTCATTCATTTTCATAGTCTGGGCATACATGTTAGTTCATGGACACTCTCCACTGCTGGTTGCCTGTCACATCTACGGGTATTGTCTGATTGAGATGTTCGTTTCTAATTGGCTTTTCTCCTCATCCGTTTCTCATACGTTTCATGCATCTTAGCGTTGCATTTCTCATACCATGACCTGACACGTCTTCAGGTTCATCGGGCCTGAGTGTACGTTTTTTAATTTGCCTGCTACGCCTCAGGTTGCTCGGCCTTTGCATTCATGGGGTTGTCACATTCTCAGTCCAGCTGCACTAGGCCTACACTTACCTAAGTTTTATTTGCACAGTCTGTGCATACATGTCATGTTCATATCCTCACGTTAGTTCATGACCACTCTCCACTGCTGGTTACCTGTCACGTTCACAGGTACTGTCGGATTGAGATGTTCGTTTCTAATTGGCTTGTGCGGTGGCAAGCCCCCTCATCCACTTATCACGGCTTTCATTACATTTTCATACGTCATGCAATCTCATTACTTACATCACTTGCCTGACACGTCTTCAGGTTCCTAGGCTGGAGTGTTACGTTTTCTGTTGGCCTGATTTGCCTCAGGTTGCTTAGCCTCGCTAGTTCCGCAGACTGTAACGTATTCGTTCCTGCTCTACGTTACTGCATGTGTCAATCACGGACACCTACGTAGGTAGGGGTAAGGGGAGGTAGGGGTTTTCCTTTTCCTAAGGTAAGTTGGGGCTCGTTGGTCATGTTTTTTTTTTAGCCTAACTAAGGGTAGCACTTCAACATTCACCCCGGGCTGTGGTTTCAGTACAGGTGCAGTTTCTGCGGCTATTCGTTAAGGGGTCTGTATTCTTGTTGAGGCGTTAGGTGGGCAGTAGTCAGCTTTCTTTTCCAGACATATCCCAGTTCCACATGTCTGGCACAGGTATTCTTGCATTGGGGGCTTGTGGTTCATTCAGTTACTTTCATTTCAATCCCTCCGCTAGCTCATCCTACTGTTTTATTTTTTGGCCCCTTTTAGGCATACTGACCCCGGCACACCTCAGGTCAATTTCCCACCTCAGGTCATTTCCCTGTTTCCCCTCAGTCCTTTCCCTAGCTCGATTACCCGAGACTCCAAGTACAATTGGGATTTTATGTTATAGACCAACACAAAGTGGCACATAATTTTAAAGTGGAAGGAAAATGATAAATGGTTTTTAAAGATTTTTTACAAATAGAAATACCCCTAACTAAAATCTAGTGGAATTACCAAATGATGACAAAAATGGGGTGGGACTTTTCATGTACCTTGCAGGGTCTAATAAATACACATACCAAATAGGCTTAAAAAAATAAACAAATCTTTAATTTCCATAAACAAATAGTTTGCTTTATAAGAGTTGAATACAACTGGTTACATAGTAGGTGAGATTGAAAAAAGTCCATCAAGTCCAACCTATGCCTGTGATTATATGTCAGTAAACTGGCAAGTTTTCTCGATTCTTCAGCCAGGATCTGCACATCCTGGATAGACTTACAGTAACTTTTTTAAAGCTAACCATTTGTATATGGAAATTGAAGATTAGTTTATTTTTCAAGCCTGTTTGGTATGTGTATTTATTAGACCCTGCAAGGTACATGTAAAGTCCCACCCCATTTTTGTTCTCATTCAGTAATTGCTTTATATGGGATGGTGATATCTTTTGTAGGGTCCTAATTTCCTCACATTCATCCCTCATACTCTTCTAACATTAAATCTAGTGTAACCAATTTCCTTCAGAAGTCACCTAATTAGTAAATAGAGTCCACCTGTGTGTAATTTAATATCAGCATAAATAACGCTGTTCTGTGATGCCCTCAGAGGTTTGCTTTGAGAACCTTAGTGAACAAACGGCATCATGAAGGTCAAGGAACACCCCAGACAGCCCAGGGATAACGTTGTGGAGAAGTTTAGAGCAGGGTTAGGCAGAGGCGGCTCTAGACTTTGTGAGGCCTTAGGCAAAATGGGGCCCCATTCACATTCATAATGGGAAAAATGATATAGAAATTATAAAAATTGCAGCCACTGTGCCCATTAATTGCAGCCTCACTGTGCCCATCAATTGCAGCCTCACTGTGCCTCAATTGCAGCCTCACTGTGCCACCAATTGCAGCCTCACTGTGCCATCAATTGCAGCCTCACTGTGCCATCAATTGCAGCCTCACTGTGCCATCAATTGCAGCCTCACTGTGCCATCAATTGCAGCCACAGTGCCCATCAATTGCAGCCACAGTGCCCATCAATTGCAGCCACAGTGCCCATCAAACGCAGCCACAGTGCCCATCAAACGCAGCCACAGTGCCCATCAAACGCAGCCACAGTGCCCATCAAACGCAGCCACAGTGCCCATCAAACACAGCCACAGTGCCCATCAAACACAGCCACAGTGCCCATCAAACACAGCCACAGTGCCCATCAAACACAGCCACAGTGCCCATCAAATGCAGCTACTGTGCCCATCAAATGCTGTCACTGTGCCCATCAAATACTGCCACTGTGCCCAAACGCAGCCAAGTAAGGAGAAGGGCACAATGATAATCCCATTTAGTGGCAGCAGGTGCTTAAAATTTGCAGCTACTGTTCCCATTAAATGCAGCCACTGTGCCCAAATGCAGCTACTGTGCCCATCAAATGCTGTCACTGTGCCCATCAAATACTGCCACTGTGCCCAAACGCAGCCAAGTAAGGAGAAGGTTACAATGATGATCCCATTTAGTGGCAGCAGGTGCTTAAAATTTGCAGCTACTGTTCCCATTAAATGCAGCCACTGTGCCCATCAAACGCTGCCACTGTGCCCATCAAACGCTGCCACTGTGCCCATCAAACGCTGCCACTGTGACCCATCAAACGCTGCCACTGTGCCCCATAAAATGCACTGTATCTATCAAATCCCGCCACAGTACCCCATGAAATCCCGCCACTGTGCCCCATGAAATCCCGCCACTGTGCCCCATGAAATCCCGCCACTGTGCCCCATCAAATGCTGTCACTGTGCCCCATCAAATGCTGTCACTGTGCCCAAACACAGCCAAGTAAGGAGAAGGGCACAATGATGATCCCATCCAGTGGTGGCTGGTGCTCAAAATATTTGGGGGGGCGCCAACAAACTGAAAAAATAACAATTGCAGCCTCACTGTGCCCATCAATTGCAGCCACTGTGCTCTTCAATTGCAGCCTTACTGTGCTCTTCAATTGCAGCCACTGTGCCCATCAAACTCAGCCACTGTGCCCATCAAACGCAGCCACTTTGCCCATCAAACACTGCCACTGTGCCCATCAAATGCACTGTATCTATTAAATGCCGCCACAGTGCCCCATCAAATGCTGTCACTTTGCCCCATTAAATGCTGTCACTGTGCCCCATCAAATGGTGTCACTGTGCCCAAACGCAGCCAAGTAAGGAGAAGGGCACAACGATGATCCCATCTAGTGGCGGCTGGTGCTCAAAATTTTTGTGGGGGTGCCAACACATTAATTGCAGCCTCACTGTGCCCATCAAACGCAGCCACTGTGCCCATCAATTGCAGCCACTGTGCCTATAAAACGCTGCCACTGTGCCCATCAAATGCTGCCACTGTGCCCATAAAACACTGCCACTGTGCCCCATCAAATGCACTGTATCTATCAAATGCCGCCACAGTGCCCCATCAAATCCGGCCACTGTGCCTATCAAACGCAGCCACTGTGCCCCATCAAATTATGTCACCTTGCCATATCAAATGCTGTCACTGTGCCCCATCAAATGCTGTCACTGTGCCCCGTCAAATGCTGTCACTGTGCCCCATCAAATTACGCCACTGTACCCCATCAAATTACACCACTGTGCCCCATCAAATGCTGTCACTGTGCCCCATCAAATTACGCCACTGTGCGCCATCAAATTACACCACTGTGCCCCATCAAATGCTGTCAATGTGCCCCATCAAATGCTGTCACTGTGCCCCATCAAATTACACCACTGTGCCCCATCAAATTACACCACTGTGCCCCATCAAATTACACCACTGTGCCCCATCAAATTACACCACTGTGCCCCATCAAATTACACCACTGTTCCCCATCAAATTACACCACTGTGCCCCATCAAATTACGCCACTGTGCGCCATCAAATTACGCCACTGTGCGCCATCAAATTACGCCACTGTGCGCCATCAAATTACACCACTGTGCACCGTCAAATTACACCACAGTGCTCCGTCAAATTACACCACTGTGCCCCATCAAATGCTGTCACTGTGCGCCATCAAATTACGCCACTGTGCGCCATCAAATTACGCCACTGTACCCCATCAAATGCTGTCACTGTGCCCCATCAAATGCTGCCAGTGTGCCCCATCAAATGCTGCCAGTGTGCCCATCAAATGCAGTCTCACTGTGCCCATAAAATACTGCCACTGTGCCACATCAAATGCCGCCACTGTGACAGGGTACAGACGATGATGAGACAGACCAACAGACAGAGATTGGGTACAGTTCAGACAGGCAGCATGTATCTAAGACGGAAGGGATGGAGTGTAATGGAAGCTAATAAAAAGTGTTTGCAGAAAGGAAGAGTCACCTATAATACTGAGCTTTTGCTGACTCGCACATTCTGGATGTTACAGGAAATGGATAAAGATATATCCTCAGCCATAGGCCCATTAGTAAAAACCTACTAAGGTTCATAGAGAACCAACCTTCAGTATGGTGGAACTATTCTAATTTTATTGATCAAGGAAAAGGCAAACCAAAACCTCAGTAAAGCAGATGACAAGTTATTTTTACAATGTGAGAAAATAAAAGTGTCTTGTCAATGACACATGATAACATGAACGAATAGGTCAAAATTTTGAAATTACTAATTTGAGAAAAGAACCACTTTGCCATGAATGAAAAAGGCACTACCTGCTCCTGCTCCTCACCTCGGTGACCTGGTCCGCTACTAAAGGCTACTAAAGGCAGCAGGGGAAGCAACATGTGATGTTCTATCCCTCTTTCTCTCTCTGCGTTCCCTGCACCTGCAATGCAATCTGGGAGTTGTAGTTTCTGCAGAGCACAGGCACCAGAGGGGGGCCAAGTTGAAGTCTGTGTGCCTGTGCTCTATGGGAGAACTACAACTCCCGCCATGCACTGGGGCCACCGTCGCCGACTTTAGGGGAAAGGCTAGAGGACTGCACTGTGGCAGTGGAGCCTGCTATTGGACACTAGCAGCCTGAGCCATGCCCACCAGCCACCATGATCGAAGGTAGTGTTGTCCCTCGTCCGCCACCGCGGACCACGGTGACTCAGCTCTATCTGCGGCTGTGTGCAGCGCGCCTGCTGCTTGCGAGTTCCAACTTCCAACACAACACACACGACACTAACGTTAAAGGCAATTTAGGCAATTGCGAGGCCCTTTCTTTGGGCGAGGCCTAAGGCAATCGCCTAATTTGCCTAATTAAAGAGCCACCTCTGGGGTTAGGTTATAAAAGAAATCCCAAGCTTTCAACATATCAGGGAACACTGTTCAATCCATCACCCGAAAATTGAAAGAGTGGGGGCACAACTGCAAACCTACCAAGACATGCCTGTCCACCTAAACTGACAGGCCGAGCAAGGAAAGCATTAATCAGAGGAGCAGCCAAGAGGCCTATGGTAACTCTGGGGGAGCAGCATAGATTCCCAGCTCAGGTGGGAGAATACAAATGCACAACACACTTTTCAGATATTTATTTGTTAAAAATTTTGAAAACCATTTATCATTTTCCTTCCACTTCACAATTATGTGCCACTTTGTGCTGGTCTATCACATACACAGGGGTGTACAACTCATTTCCATCTCAGGCCGCATCAGCATTATATACAAAAGTACTAATAGCTGGCCCAACCTATTACAGTACAACTCTGCGCTTAGGATGATGATCCAAATATAAGCATATAAAAAATCTAAACAGAAGATAAAATCCAATGTATAAAGCAGCTGCTAAAAAAACAAAAAGTAACAATTGGTATAAGCAGAAAATGTGAATCAGACCCGCACAGAGTCTAGTCCCAGTCCTGCAGCAGCGCTGCAAACTATACGTTTGCTGTATTCACAGTTAGTGTTGAATGACCACATAAGGAGTGTTTCTAGTATACATGCTCCAATCACCAAGAATATTCACCACGTGGGGGGATATGGGGTCCCCTTCGGGGGAAACACTCACCAGATGGTAAATTCAAAACAGCATATCAATACACCTCCTTAATCTCCGTCTGTGGCTTATCACTCTCCCAGTATTTAGATGTATAATCTGCAAGTATATAGGAAAAAGAAAAATCCATATAGAGCAGTATTGTTTGATGAGTTTAATTAATCCCCAAATAGATACCCCCTTACAAATACATGCGTACCATAAATGATAAACAACCAGGCATAAAATATGTGTGTAGTATTCTCACTGGTTCTGGACCCTGAAGACTACTTTGGAACACTTCCTCCAGCGATTTCCTGATTTGTACCCCATGGAACGCACACGTCACTTCCGGTATCGATGCTGGATAGTCACGCCCTGACGTTTCGTCACTTCCGGACTTCTGAGAGCGTGGCATTATGATTGCCCTCAAAAGGGCCAGTTGTATCTGTAAGATTAGATGTCCAGCGCATCTCCTCCCCATATATTAGATGTCAAGAGCCACCCCACCATCAGAAACTGAGTCCCCCATTCTCCCTTACATCACAGTGCACCCCTTTTCCCAGATTCGGCCTGCGGGCCGTGTGTTTGACACATGTGACATACAACCTCAATAAAATATATTTTCCCATTTTTGGTTGTAACATGACAAAATGTGGAACATTTCAAGAGGTATGAATACTTTTTCAAGGCACTTTAAAGGAGGAGAGGAGAGATACATAAAGGCTTGGATCTGATGAGCTATCCTCTAAATACCCCCTAGAGCACAGGTGTCAAAAACAAGTCCCGCAGGCCGAATCAGGCCCTTTGGGCCATTTCATGTGGCCCTCGCACCTCTCCTGCAGCTGCCGGAGAGCTCCAGCCCTCCTCTGGTCCTACTTCAGACTCAATCCATCCAGCTTCTTCCCAGCAGCAGCATTAGGAAAGGGGGTACACTGATGTAAGGGAGAGTGGGGGACTCATCTTCTGATGGTTCGGTGGCTCTTAACATCTAATGTAAAGAGGACATCTAATCTTACATATACAACCGGCCCTTTTGAGAGCAATCATAATGCTGATGCGGCCCATGATGAAATTGAGTTTGACACCCCTGCCCTAGAGGGTAGAGCTTTCTGGTGAGTGCAGTACCATAGGGGGAGCACAAAGTGAAGCACCATCACATGCATGAATTTGTGATCTGCACGATTGAAAAGTACCTGTGACATAAAGGTGAAACTCGAAAAATTAGAATATCGTGCAAAAGTTGATTTATTTCACTAATGCAACTTAAAAGGTAAAACTAATATATGAGATAGACTCATTGGGCTAGATTCACATCTTTAGATCCGCGTAATCTATCTTATTTACGATCTGCCAGTGCTAGTTTTTGAGGCAAGTGCTGTATTCAGAAAGCACTTGCCTCGAAAGTTGCGCCGGCGGATCGTAAATCCCCCAGCGGAATTCAAATTCCGCGGCTAGGGGGAGTTTACTATTTAAATCAGGCGCGTCCCCACGCCGTTCGTACTGCGCATGCGCCGCCGCATAGATCCGTCCGACGGAACTCAGAAATACGATGGTGTATCAGTAGATACGCCGTCGTATCTCTATATGAATCTGCCCCATTACATGCAAAGCAAGATAGTTCAAGCCGTGATTTGCCATAATTGTGATGATTATGGCTTACAGCTCATGAAAACCCCAAATCCACAATCTCAAAAAATTTGAATATTGTGAAAAGGTGCAATATTCTAGGCTCAATGGCCCGGATTCACAAAGAACTTAGCCAACGTATCTCGAGATACACCGCGTAAGTGTAAATATGTGCCGTCGTATCTGTGCGTCGTGCCCACAGAACTAAGATACGCCTAAAAACTGACTTCATCCGACCGACGTAACTTGCCTATGCCGGCATATAGTGGGCGCAGAGTTACGCTGGACGCATGTGGCACTCCTATTGATTTTCGATGCAAATGAGGGAGATACGCCGATTCACGAACGTACTTGCGCCCGGCGCATGTTTTAAGCGATTTGCGTAAGGTTTACGTCCGGCATAAAGTTATTCCCCATATTGGAGGCGCAACTCATGCAAAGGTATGGACCAGGGAACGAATGCCGTCAAATTTTACGTTGTTTATGTAGTACGTGAATAGGGCTGGACGTAGGTTACATTCACGTCGTAGGCAGTGATTCGACGTATCTTAGCCAGTTGTTTCGACGTGATTGTGAGCATAAGAACTGGGATACGTCCAAGGTACGACGCATGCGCAGTTCATTTTAAGTACTTGTCTGAAGCTCAGCCCATCATTTGCATGGGGTCACGTTTCATTAAAACGCACACTTCCACTTACGCTGCCTTACGCCAACAACTATAACCTCGGCCGGCGCAACGTTGGGAGCATTTGCTTTGTGAATTCCATGCTTCCGTCTCTGCGTTGCGCCGGCGTAGCGTAAAGAAGATACGCTACGCCGGCATATATATGCGCCGAGGTATGTGAATCCGGTAGAAAGTGTCCCACTCTTATCAGCTAATTAAGCCATAACACCTGCAAAGGGTTCCTGAGCCTTTAAATGGTCTCTCAGTCTGGATCAGTAGGAATCACAATCATGGGAAGGGCTGCTGACCTGACAGTTGTGCAGAAAACCATCATTGACACCCTCCATAAAGAGGGAAAGCCTCAAGGCAAAAGAAGTTGGATGTTTCCAAAGTGCTGTATCAAAGCACATTAATAGAAAGTTATGTGGAAGGGAAAAGTGTGGAAGAAAAAGGTGCACAAGCAGCAGTGATGACCGGCACAGCCTGGAGAGGATTGTCAGGAAAAGGCCACTCCAAAGTGTTGGGGACTTTCACAAGAGTGGACTGAGGCTGGAGTCAGTACAACAAGAGCCACCACACACAGACGGATCCTGGACATGGGCTTCAAATGTCGTATTGCTCTTGTCAAGCCACTCCTGAACAACAAACAACGTCAGAAGCGTCTTACCTGGGCTAAAGAAAAACAGACCTGGTCTGTTGCTCAGTGGTCCAAAGTCCTCTTTTCTGATGAGAGCAAATTTTGCATCTCATTTGGTAACCAAGGAGCCGGAGTATGGAGGAAGAATGGAGAGGCTCACACTGCGAGATGGAAGTCCAGTGTTAAGTTTCCACAGTCTGTTGTTGATTTGGGGAGCCATGTCATCTGCTGGTGTTTGTCCACTGTGCTTCATTAAGTCCAGGGTCAACGCAGCCGTCACCCAGGAGATTTTGGATTACTTCATCCTTCCTTCCACAGACGAGCTCTATGGGGCTGCTGACTTCATTTTCCATCTGGACTTGGCACCTGCCTACACTGCCAAAAGCACCAAAACCTGGTTCAATGACTGTGGAATTACTGTGCTTGAATTGGTCAGCAAACTTGCCTGACCTGAACCCCATAGAGAATCTATGGGGCATTGCCAAGAGAAGGATGAGAGCCATGAGACTGAACAATGCAGAAGAGCTGAAGGCCGCTATTGAAGCATCCTGGTCTTCCATAACACCTCAGCAGTGCCACAGGCTGATCGCTTCCATGCCATGGCGCATTGAGGCAGTAATTGTTGCAAAAGGGGCCCAAACCAAGTACTAAGTACATATGCATGCTTATACTTTTCAGAGGTCCGATATTGTTCTATGTACAATCCTTGTTTTATTGATTGCATGCAATATTCACATTGTCTGAGATTGTGGATTTGGGGTTTTCATGAGCTGTAAGCCATAATCATCACAATTATGACAAAATACGGCTTGAACTATCTTGCTTTGCATGTAATGAGTCTATCTCATATATTAGTTTCACCTTTTTAAGTTGCAATAGTGAAATAAATGCATTTTTGCATGAAATTCAAATTTTTCGAGTTTCACCTTTAATTTACTGATCATTAATTTAAGGACTAGTTTTAATATTTCATAATTTGCCTAATTTAACCACTTGCTTACTGGGCACATATGCCTCCTTTCTGCGACGTGGCTCCTAAACAAAATTGACGTCCTTTTTTTTCCACAAATAGAGCTTTCTTTTAGTGGTATTTGATCACCTGTGCGGTTTTTATTTCTCTTATCGTCGACACAGCTCTTTTCTAAAAGAACCTTCTTTCAACTGTCGGCTGAGAGACAGCCTGGATAATATAGATCCTTGTAGTCTACTCAGTCCGACCAGCAAGTGTGGGCACACCTTTGGGTCTGCCACGCCATACCCCATGACTCCTGGGGTGGCCGGTGAGCTTTGCTCCGAGGTCCACATATGACTGGGCTGTGGTGTTGTCTCACTCACAGTAGACCGGGCCGACAGCTACCTCAATTGCGGTTGTAGTTCTGTCAGGAATGCGTCAGCGAGTCCTCGCTCGGACGGGTAAGCACAGTCCCTCCTGTTTCGGTGGGTTGGTACGGCTGGGCATTCCTGGGGTTCGGGGTCCTCTTCTCCTCCCTTCCCTGCTCCTTTTCCCTTGCTGCATTGCTGCCGCTGTCAGAGGGGCCTTCCTGAGGGGACTGTGTTATCTGGCCTGTGTTTTTTCTTTTTTGTATGGGGCTTTCCTGTGAGGGGTTTTTCACTGTTAAAAAGCCCTAGAAGGCTTTTCTTGTTTAAACGCGCCATTTGGCCAGCCCTGGCGCCATTTTTTGGGAGGTTTTTCAATTACATTGGAAACTCCCATTGGCGGCCATTTTGTCGTAGCCACGCTGTGGCACAGCTTACATTGCGGTCGGCCATTTTCCTGTGGCCACGTTCTGAACACTCAGCGGCCATCTTGGAGTAATCCTGACCCCTAGTGCTGTATACGGCGCACACAGGCCCCTGCAGATGCCGCACAGTTACCTCATGGTTCTTTTCCTCTCACACGCTGTGTGCTGAGAGCGGACGGCAGCGCTGGGCAATCTCCCCCTGAAGTAAGTCCCCTGGGTACCCCTGTTTAGCACAGCAAGTGGGTGAGAGGCCCTGAATAGGACTCTAGGAGCTTCTGTTTATTTGTAAGGACAGGTGTGCATTTTAGGGCTCTTTCACACAGAGTGGATCCGTATTGATCTGCCCCGTGTGTGTCCGTCTGCTCAGCAGGGATCATCCGTAAATCCCAGCTGAGCTGCCAGCTGACAGGGCGGTCGTTGCACAGTGTGCAGGGACCGCCCTGTCTTTTCTCCGCTCTTCCCTATGGGGAATCGGGTGAATACAGACCGTTTGTCCGTATTCATCCGATCTGATCCACCAGACGGAAGAAAAATAGGATTTTCTTCTGTCCGAAAAAACGGATCTTGACGGAGGCGGATGTTTACACACGTTAGCGGATGCATCATCCGCTAACGTCCGCGATCCCATAGGGATGCATTGTGAGTTCGTAAACGGACTTATGAAAAGCGGACCGCTCGTCCGCTCGTGTGAAAGGGCCCTTATACATACACAGTATATAAATATTATTAATATTTGGAGTCAGTATCTGGGTCCTTCCCCAACATGCTGGTGGTGGCAGCAGGTGTTAGCTCCTGGGATTCCCACAGAGGTTTTATTGTTAATCCTGGACACGTTTGTGCCAAGGTGGGGGTGGACTGCGGATGGGCGGTAAAAGAGTGCCCCCTTCCCCCGTTATCCCCTGGGGAATGCTCTGTTATGGAGCCATGGACCAGGTACCTGGGTAGTAAAAAAAAAAAAGCAGGATAAGGCATTTATGGATGCGCTTCTCACTGCTGCAAGGGACTCTCTTAAGCTGGATAGTGCAGCTGGGTTTCCGCCGAGAGCTCAGTCTTTTTTGGATCACACAAATCAGACCGCTCTGTGTAGGTTTTTTCCTTCTTTGCCCTTCTTTGATAATTTCTAAGAGGCGGAATGAGAAAAGCCGCTGAGGGCTTTTGTAGTCCCTCACCGCCGGGCGGTTCAGTGCCAGTTGGAGGAGAGCCTTTTCAAAAGCTGTGCTTCTTCTCCGGTGGTGTCATGTATAGATGACCACTCTCCCTATTGTGGGAACCCCAGCTTGTATGGATCTGACTGATAGAAGATCCGAAGTACTGACCCGTTCCATGTTTACCATACTGGGGTCTGACTTGCGGCCTATTGTGGCCACTACTCTGGGGTCTCAGTCACTCACAGAGTGAGCATTTTGCACCAGACAGTGGAGGAGCACCCACTCTCTCCCGAAGTTATTAGGCTAGCTTTATGCACACGGTGGTGTAGTGGTTAACTCCATTACTTGGCAGCAAGAGAGTCATTGGTTTGAATCCGGACACTGACGCCAATCTGCCTGGAGCTTGCATTGTCTCTCCCTGTGTCTGTGTGGGTTTCCTCCGCATACTCCGGTTTCCTCAAAAGGCATGTGTGCATACACCTACATAATATACATACACACTATGTGTGTGTGTATTATTTAGGGGGAACCCTCCCAGGCCGTCAAAGGTCCAGCTGGGGGACTAATCTGTCCCTGGGTGCGTAAGCCGACCACGCCGGCACCCAAATCCTGCCAATGTATGTAGCCTTCCCTCCCTGTCTCTAGGTGGGAGGGGCGGCTTGCAGGTTCACAATTCGGTTAAACCTCCCTCCTCTCCAACCAGTGGGTCTGCAAAGTGGTCTCTATTAGGGCTGCGCATCTTCACCGGTCTCACGATTCGATGCGATTACGATTATCAAGTCCACGATTCGATTCGATTCCACGATGCATCACGATGCATCAAGATTACTGCGCACAGTTTTCATCTGTTCTTAAAAAAAAATTCTCTGCATGTAGCAAACTGTAAACACAGCAGACAACTTAAAGAGGAGCTCCAGACTGACCCAGAAATACTACAAGAGATGGACAGAGACTGCAGACATGATACAAGAGATGGACAGAGACTGCAGACATGATACAAGAGATGGACAGAGACTGCAGACATGATACAAGAGAGTGCCGCCAGTGTGCCATCAATTGCTGCCAGTGTGCCATCAATTGTGCCATCAATTGCTGCCAGTGTGCCATCAATTGCTGCCAGTGTGCCGCCAGTGTGCCATCAATTGCTGCCAGTGTGCCATCAATTGTGCCATCAATTGCTGCCAGTGTGCCATCATTTGCACCAATTTCTGCCAGTGTGCCATCATTTGCACCAATTGCTGCCAGTGTGCCATCAATTGCTGCCAGTGTGCCGCCAGTGTGCCATCAATTGCCGCCAGTGTGCCGCCAGTGTGCCATCAATTGCCGCCAGTGTGCCATCAATTGTGCCATCAATTGCTGCCATTGTGCTATCAATTGCCGCCAGTGTGCCATCAATTGTGCCATCAATTGCTTCCAGTGTGCCATCATTTGCACCATTAATTGCTGCTAGTGTGCCATCAATTGCTGCCAGTGTGCCATCAATTGCTGCCAGTGTGCCATCAGTTGTGCCATCAATTGCTGCCAGTATGTCATCAATTGTGCCATCAATTGCTGCCAGTGTGCCATCAATTGCTGCCAGTGTGCATCCCCCAAGTAAGTACCTGATGATGATGATGATGATGATAATGTCCTGTCAGTGTTCTGCTGCCTGCAGTCCTCGGCCGTCTCGGGTCTTCTACAGCAGCCTGTGCAGTGTGCACAGTGTAAGGAGAGCCAAGGAGGAAGGCTCTGGGGAGTCGGGACCGGGTCATCACTTGTCGGGACACTCGCTCCTCGCTCCACGTGGTGACGGGCGGCTGGGAATGCCGTCAGCGGGGGGCGGGAAAGGAGGCATGGCTAACACACCCATGGCTTCTTCGAATGTATCAGCACGGGGGGGCGAGATAACGAGGCGCTGCTAACACCCACGGCTTGTTCGCTGCACCAGCGGGGGGCGGGAAAGAGGTGCAGCTAACGCCCACAGCTTCTTTTTTCGGATGAAAAAATCAGACTCGGGGAAAAAAGCGGCGCTCAGATGACGTCATCAAAAATCGATTAATGCAAGTCGTAGCATCGGAATCGCATCGTGGGTGATCGAATCGCGATGCACCGATGCTACGATTAATTTCAACACCCCTAGTCTCTATGGAGTACTAGATAGGGTTTCCTCCTATCCACAGAACAAAGTTCTTTCCTTGTGTCTTCCTCTCCCAACCCGTCGATCTACCTTGGGCAGTGTGGGACTTGCTAAGCTGCAGGGTAATTTTACCTTTCTTGCAGGAAGAGAGGTTTGGGGTTTTCTATGGGCCTCAGCCCTTTGTGAACGTCCGGTAGTTCCGCATGGAGTCTATTAGTTTGGTAGTAGCTCCATCCGGGGGACGTCCTGGCGTCCTCGAACATCAGGGACGCATACATGCATGTCCCGTTTTGCGCATGTCACAGTGTTTTTTCTGTGCTTCGTGATGAGAGAGGGTCTCTGTCAGCCTGTGGCCCTCCCTTTTGATCTGGCGTCAGCACCATGGGTTTTCAGCTGGGAGCTCGCACTTATCCTAACTTTGTTGGGGTCAGCGAGGCTTTGCCTCATTGGCTACTTGGACAAATTTCTTCTGAGAGCAGCTTCTGTCTCAGACCTAGTGGATGTGTTATTCCCATTCAGATCCTCCGAAGATGTGCGTGGGTGTTAAACGTTTAGGCCAGAAGGTGTAGTTCAGTGACAGCAAGCCTGCCTTCCATGTGTGCCACCCAGGGTTCAAATCCTGGGCATGCTAAGTTCCGACTCAGCGTTGGAGTATCTAGGGTTGATCCAGACTCCTTGTGCGCAGGTCCTTCTTCCCCTGGAGGAATTGCAGACTCTTCAGTCTGTGGTGAAGGTATTGGCATCACGCAATCGGTCTTCTCTCCGGGCACCTGCTGGTCCGGGGCCTGTGGGTTGCCTCCTTCAAGGCGGTACTGTATGCCCAGTTCCACACTCAGGTTTTCCAGGGGAAATACTGTCCAGGTGGTAAAAATCCTCTTGTCTCTGTAATCATCAGATTCCGGTGCGCGACCTTGTCAGAGTGTCTCTGAGTTGGTGATGGAGATCCCCGACTCTTCGGTCCGGGAAGTTGTTTCTTCCTTCCAGTGGTCTGTGTTTACGACAGATGCCAGCCTCACGGGTTGTGGGGGCACCTGGGGGGTCCAGTCGGCCCTGAGTCGCTAGACATGCATGGACCTACGGTCACACCTCCCTGAATGTGCCTGCTCTCGTCTGGTCGGGCCTGGCTAGTGGGAGACCGCCTGGGAATACCAGGTGCTGTCTACCGTTCATTGTCCTATTATTTTAGGCGATCAGGCTATGCTCCTCCTCGAGGTCGAGGAGGTTGCAAGGTCGTCCGATCTAGTTTCAGCCGGACAAGGCCACAGCCGTGGCTTCGGTCTACCATCAGGTATACCGGCAAGCGGACTACTGGAGTCGCCAGATGCTGGACCAGGGCCACTGGTCTTTGTACTTGGGGTGTTTTGGCTCCCTTGCAGGAGGTAAGCCTCACAGGGCATGGATCTCCTGGCCCCTCATCTCCACTGCAAGAGTGTCGAAGTTAGTGGCCAGGTCTAGTGATCTGGTACAGATGCGTCAGTCGTGCTGGTGGCCCTGTGGGGTCTGTATCGGTGACTTTCCTCCATTGTAGTTGGTTCCTCGGCTGCTCTACAGAGGGGAGGCTGAGGAGATTGCCATGATTCTAAGATTCCAGATTGACCTTGGCGTCCTTGGTGCGCCGATATCAGGTGCCTGGTAGCGGAGGTATCCTGGCGGTTGCCAGGGCAGGAGGTCCCTCTGTCTCAAGGTCCTATACTTCCTCCTGTTGTACAGTCACTGACTTGCTCAACATGGCTTTTGGAAGCCAGACTTTAAGTGACCGGGGTCAGTCCGACTCGGCAGGAGTACTGGAGTACCCTGTGTCCCAAGAGGTAGAATAAACCCCCCCCCCCCACCCACCTACTCATTACATAAATAAACAATATAAATTCATTAACAAGAAGACTCTCTATAAAACATCCTCCATAATATAGACCCAAGAGAAAGAAAGTAACTCAAGAGCCAGTTTCAAACATACCATATCCATTGAAAATGTAATATAAAGAAAGAATAATAAAAATTAAACATTATTCTAATCAAAATAAAGGAAAAGAACAACATATCTATTCAAAGCATGTTCCTTATTCGTAAAATAAGGAAATAACAGAAACAAAAAAAAGAAAAAGGGAAACAGGTAAAAAACTATAAGGAGAAAAAGATAGCATAAGAAGAGGAGGAGGAAGGAGAAAGAGAAAGAGAAGGGGATAAGATAAGTAAAGATAGAAAGAAAAAGAGCCTACCTGCCAAAAGTCTACATCAGTCCAGAGCGAAAGCAAATACTAGACCTGCAAGGTATAAGAGATTCCCATATATTTTAACCAAGGTCCCCATATTTCTTTTTTTTTTCATTCAAGTTTAAGTTTATTTTCAGAAAAAAATCAGTACATCGAAATGAACATCAAGGAAAAATATCAGTGTGACAAACAGTCGTAAACAATAGGGTACATTTAGTTCTTTACCTCCCCTTCCAATTCTCCTCTGAACAAAGTATCATTGATATATAAAGGTAATAATGAACAAACTAAAGAAAATAAACATATTGAAGATAATAAAATTCAGTTTAAATGACCCCTCCAATCTCTAAAAATTCCATAAATCTTATAATGTTGTTCAGTTCCACAAAAGGGTAATAAACACAATAGACCATTCGTTCAGGTCTATTAAGAAGGTGGATGTCTAAGAAAAAACCCACCCACCTTGACACCCCTAATGGGATCACTCTGCGTCTTAAGAGGTAGAATATCCCTTTCCACCCAACCTCCTCTAGTATAGATAGATAAAAACAATCTATCACCAAGGAAGACCACTTACCGACCGCCCACCGTCGTTTTACGTCATGACTTTAAAGATGGATATCTCGGTAACAGCAGCAGCTGCTGCCACAACCGAGATATCCATCTCTTCTGTGGGCGGTCGGTCAAACGATAATGGTGGTCTCCGTGGCGAATTCGCCGCGAGATCGCCGTTATCGGGGGCGGCGAGGACCTCCCGCTGCGTTCCCGCGCCCTCCGCCGCTTACCGGAGCCGTCGGGTCCTCTCCCGTGCTCAGTGGGAATGTGAGCAAGGGAAAAATTTCCTTCATCCATCCCCGTAGCTCTGCTGGGCGGAAGTGACGTCAAAACGTCAGTTCCACCCAGCGTCTTAAAGAGACATTTTTTTTTTTAATGTTATTTAAAAAATGACTTTTTTTTTTTTTGCATTTAAGCCTAAATATGAGATCTAAGGGAATTTTTGACCCCAGATCTCATATTTAAGAGGACCTGTCATGCTTTTTTCTATTACAAGGGATGTTTACATTCCTTGTAATAGGAATAAAAGTGATAATTTTTTATTTCATTTATTTTAGTGTTAAAAATTGGTAAAATAAATAAATCCGAAAACAAAACATTTTTTTTTAAATCGCCCCGTCCTGACGAGCTCGCGCGCAGAAGCGAACGCATACGCGAGTAGCGCCCGCATATGAAAACGGTGTTCAAACCTCACAAGTGAGGTATCGCCGCGATCGTTAGAGCGAGAGCAATAATTTTAGCCCTAGACCTCCTCTGTGTCTCAAAAAATGCAACCTGTAGAATTTTTTAAACTTCGCCTATCGAGATTTTTAAGGGTAAATGTTTGACGTCATGCCACGAGCGGGCGCAATTTTTAAGCGTGACATGTTGGGTATCATTTTACTCGGCGTAACATTATCTTTCACAATATGTAAAAAAATTGGGCCAAATGTATTGTTGTCTTATTTTTTTATTTAAAAAAGTGCGCTTGTAAGACCGCTGCGCAAATACGGTGTGACAAAAAGTATTGCAATGACTTCCATTTTATTTTCTAGGGTGTTATATATAAATATATATATGTAATGTTTGGGGGTTTTAAGTAATTTTATAGCAAAAAAAAATGTTTTAGGCCAAAGTTTCTGAGCATACTCGTGTATGTAGAAAATCTCCAATCTCTCCGAGGAAGGAAGGTCAAGATTATCCACAAAATATTGTTCACAAAGAGGACCCAAATGTGGAAAAAAATGTCCAATACGGTACACCCCCTTATCACGCCACCATTTTAAGGAATCGACATCAACATTAGAAGTAAAGAACGGATCCTGAAAAATATCAGCTAATGGTTGACCTTTCGAGATTAAAGAAGGGTTGTTCCTAAGCGAATCCCAAAGAACTATCCACTGAGATTGCATTATAGAAATTAAATCGACAGCTCTCCTTATCTGGTCTGGACCTTGTCTCCCAGGAATAAAACCCACTTGATCCTTATGAATGTATTGATTTATGAAAGATGACAATCTATTGGCCATTATTTTAGTTAAAATTTTAAGGTTATTATTAATAAGAGATTTCGGTCTATAATTCTCAACTTCACTATGATCTTTGTCAGGTTTCGGGATCACCGATATATATGCCAAATTGAGTTGTTTATCTATAGGGTTACCATCCGTCAAGTAATTATAAAATCTTGCTAGATAGGGTGAAAGAGTGACTGAAAACATTTTGTAATAGGGAGAAGAAAAACCATCTGGTCCGGGAGCCTTATTCATTTTCAAGTTTTTGATTACCGTCAATATTTCCTCAGCCGATATGAGAGCTTTCAATATTTCCCTATGTGCCTTTGTTAACCACTTAAGACCCGGACCAATACGCTGACAAATGACCCAAGGGGTTTTTGCGATTCGGCACTGCGTCGCTTTAACAGACAATTGCGCGGTCGTGCGACGTGGCTCCCAAACAAACTTTGCGTCCTTTTTTTCCCACAAATAGAGCTTTCTTTTGGTGGTATTTGATCGCCTCTGCGATTTTTATTTTTTGCGCTATATACAAAAATAGAGCGACATTTTTGAAAAAAAATCAATATTTTTTACTTTTTGTTATAATAAAAAAACAATAAACTAAATTTTAGTCAAACATTTAGGCCAAAATTTATTTAGCCACATGTCTTTAGTAAAAAAAAAATTGCATTAAAAAAAAATTAGCTACCTAGCGGGAACAGCGACACTAATACAGCGATCAGAAAAATGATCGCTTAGTGACGCTGGCAATAGGGAGTGAAAGGGTTAACTAGGGCAGTGATCAAGGGGTTAAAACTTTATTGGGGGGGGTGGGGGGGGGCTACCCTGACACTAACACTGACTGACTGTCACACTGTCTGTCACACTGACACTAAATACAGTAATCATACATGTATGATTACTGCATTCAGTGACACTGTGACAGGGGGGAGGGGGGGGGGGCGATCGCGGGGGTTAAATGTGTTTGTGTGTGTGTCAGTGTGCTGTTTGGTGCAGGACTTACTTGTTCTGTAGTGATCTCTCCTCAGCGGCGCTTGAAACAAACGCCGAGGGAGAGATCACGTCGCTTCCTCCTTCCTGTGTTTACACAGGAGGAGGAAGTGACAGGTCAGGCGGGCGCGCGCATTGGCTGGGAGCGATCCGGAGGGGGCGGATGAAAACGGATAGCCGCCCCCACTTGTCGGATCGCTCCTGCAGCCGCGCGGACCGCCGCATGTACGGGGGGGGGGGTCCGATCGGACCCCCGATCCCCCCCAAGGCACCAACGTATATATACGTTGATGTGCCTGTCGGTGCCATTCTGCCGACGTAAATGTACATGCGGCGGTCCTTAAGTGGTTAATTTAGGAAGATCCAAGCCATCAAGAAACGTCTCCACTCTATGGCTGCGTACACACGACCAAATATAACTGTTCAAATCGGTCTGACAGACCAATTTGAACAGATATGTCTGCTGGCTGTTTTGATTTGATCGCTGTACACACGATCAAACCAAAATCCCCGCCGGCAGACAGCGCGATGGCGTTGACGCCGCCACGTCACCGCACCAGGAAGTAAATTACTTCCACGCATGCGTCGGATCCATTCGACTCATGTGCGAGCAGATATGTCTGCTGGTTAGCGTACTAACCAGCAGACATATCGGTCCGACGGGTTCCCAGCAGACAGATTTTAAAGCATGCTTTAAAATCTGTCGGCTGGCCAAATCTGTCGGCTCGCCCGTACACACGATCGAATCTGTCTGCTGAGACGGTCTGTCAGACCGTTTTCAGCAGATAGATTTGAGTAGAATCAGAAGTAGAACCATTATCAAAAGCATAACGTTTGGAATAGAAGTTACTGAAGACTTCCATCATCCGCTGAGGGTTTAGAGTAAATGATCCATCTGCTTGTCGAATTTTGGGGAGCGTCCTCGATTTAAATTTAGGAGACAATTTATTTGCCAACATCGGACCTATCTTATTCTTTAACTGGTAAAATCTAGCCCCAGACCATATCATATCCTCATCAGCCATTACTGTAGACGTTAGATTCAGCGCAGTTCTAGCAGCATCAAGAGTGGAAGTAGGCAAACCAAAAGGATACATTTTTTGTTTCCTGCTCAGGTCTAGATATGTCTCTTCGAGCTTCTCTACCTCCAACTTCTTTTGTCTCTTAACTATGGCTGCAATCTGTATAATTTTGCTTCTAACTGTTACCTTATGGGCAGCACATAAAGTCTCTGGGGACACATCACCTGTATCATTAATATTAAAATATTCCTTTAAAGATTGTTTGATTTCTGCCACTAAAATAGGATCCTTTAAAAATGATTGGTTAAGTGTCCAATGAGATACCATTTGGGCAGTATTCTCTTTCCTCAAAGCTAACAGAACCATGGAATGGTCTGACCATGAGACATCCACAATAGTAGAATTAATAGCTGCAGGGACGTGATAATTGGAAATCAATATATGTACTTAGCCCACAGATCTGTGTATAGACACTACCCCTTGCTCGGGATTGGGGGACATACATGGCTGCAATATGTGGGGGACATACATGGCTGCAATATGTGGGGGACATACATGGCTGCAATATGTGGGGGACATACATGGCTGCAATATGGGGGACATACATGGCTGCAATATGGGGGGCATACATGGCTGCAATATGTGGGGGACATACATGGCTGCAATATGTGGGGGACATACATGGCTGCAATATGTGGGGGACATACATGGCTGCAATATGGGGGACATACATGGCTGCAATATGTGGGGGACATACATGGCTGCAATATGTGGGGGACATACATGGCTGCAATATGTGGGGGACATGGCTGCAATATGTGGGGGACATGCATGGCTGCATCTGTGGGGGACATGGCTGCATATGTGGGGGAGACATGGCTGCAATATGTGTGGGGGGACATGGCTGCAATATGTGTGGGGGGACATGGCTGCAATATGTGGGGAACATGGCTGCATTTGGGGATACATTTAAAAAAAGTATCGGTTAGGGTTGCCACCTTTTCTTCAGGCCAAACCCGAACACTTCAGCCTTCATATTTCTAATCATCTGAAGTTAATCACAAGAGTCCGCATTTTACATCTGAATCCCCAGAGTTACCCCTTTTACATCTGAATCCCCAGAGTTACCCCTTTTTACATCTGAATCCCCAGAGTTACCCCTTTTTACATCTGAATCCCCAGAGTTACCCCTTTTTACATCTGAATCCCCAGAGTTACCCCTTTTTACATCTGAATCCCCAGAGTTACCCCTTTTACATCTGAATCCCCAGAGTTACCCCTTTTACATCTGAATCCCCAGAGTTACCCCTTTTACATCTGAATCCCCAGAGTTACCCCTTTTACATCTGAATCCCCAGAGTTACCCCTTTTATATCTGAATCCCCAGAGTTACCCTTTTTATATCTGAATCCCCAGAGTTACCCCTTTTTACATCTGAATCCCCAGAGTTACCCCTTTTTACATCTGAATCCCCAGAGTTACCCCTTTTTACATCTGAATCCCCAGAGTTACCCCTTTTACATCTGAATCCCCAGAGTTACCCCTTTTACATCTGAATCCCCAGAGTTACCCCTTTTACATCTGAATCCCCAGAGTTACCCGTTCAATGTAAGGGGGAACTCTGGGGACTCTGAAGTAAGGGGGAACTCTGGGGACTCTGAAGTAAGGGGGAACTCTGGGGACTCTGAAGTAAGGGAGAACTCTGGGGACTCTGATGTAAGGGAGAACCCTGGGGACTCTGATGTAAGGGAGAACTCTGGGGACTCTGAAGTAAGGGAGAACTCTGGGGACTCTGATGTAAGGGAGAACTCTGGGGACTCTGATGTAAGGGAGAACTCTGGGGACTCTGATGTAAGGGAGAACTCTGGGGACTCTAACATAAGGGATGCTCTGGTGTACGGCAAGGACTCTGATGTAAGGGAGCCTCTGGTGCAAATGGGGAGCTCTGATGTAATGAGTGCTCTAAGAACCCTGATTTACCTTGGCCTACTTACTTAGAGGCAGGAGAGAGAAGGGGGAGACTTAGTCCAGTGTGAATAATGTGTCCGGGTCTCAGACAGTGTGAAACCCGGACACATGATTCCAAACCCGAACTGTCCGGGTGAATCCCGAACAGGTGGCAACCCTAGTATCGGTACTTGTACTCAGTCCTAAAAAAGAGGTATCGAGACAACCCTAGTAATTGCTCCTGTTGGCGAGATTTTTTCATTATTTCCTCCTTGGTGGAATAGTAATGAGGTTTGACCACTACATCTCTCGGCAATCCATCCTTTCTTAAAGGTCCTAGGGATCTATGTGTCCTGTCCAACTCCATTTTGTGAGCAGGTATAGATGGAATCAGAATTTTAATAATGTCCTGTATTGCCGTATGAACATCAACAATGGATTCAGCAATCCTCTGACCCTGAAATTATCTCTCCTTGATCTGTTCTCAAAATCATCTATCCGAGCTTGAGCAGCGTCCAGCTGTCCTTGTAGAAATTGCAGATGGTCATCATTCTGATCGATTCTTGCATTATTGATATCCAGCTTATGTTCAATATTTTCAATCCTGTTCCCAAGAGATTGAAAGTCAGCTCTAATGTCCCTAGTGATTTTCTCAGCATTCTGTGCCAGTCCCCTATCCAGCATTTCAGATAATTTGTTAAATAAATCAGTGACATTGAATGAAACTTCATGAGCCTGTTCCACACTAGTATTCACATGAACAGGGTGCTGTGAGGGAATACTGCAGGAACTATATGTCCAGCAATTCCAGGAATCGTTCCTTCTTTTAGTGCAGAAGAATATAGTGCAGGAGATGTGACATTACTAGATGTTTGAGGTAAAGATGTGTCCAGTAAAGGAGATGTAACTTGCCTGTCAGGCACAGAGGCCTCAGTTATTTCTAGTGTGCGTATCTGAGGAGTGGCGGCCATTTTGATGAGAGCCTTCTCTGTAAATGACACCGTATTATTATTCCTGCCCTTTTTGCAATGTTTGCCCGTCATGGACCGACTTTGTCACAACGATTTCCACACCTGCCGGTGTCAATCCAATGTTTGCAGCAGTATCGATAGCCTGGTTATCACCGTATAATGGCCGCCTATGAGGGGATACACTGTCCCTATGAACAGTCTCTTACCAGGCTCTTATATCCGTACTCTCTCAGTGCCAAACAAAAATACCGGTACCGTCCGATCCACTGTGGTCTCCGCTATCCGCGGGTGACGGTTTCGCGGGTGAGCAGGGTCAAAAACTTCAGTTTTTGTCTCCAAACAGCCGGCGGTGAGTGGAGCTCCTTTCCTACGCTGCCATCTCAGGAGCGCCCGTGCATGCGCCTCAAGGTCCCCATATTTCATTAAATTGGGTAAGTTTATACATCATGGAGCCTATTCTTTTTTCTTGTTCCCTAATCCATGTGAACTTTCTTTTCATATTTAGTATACAAACCAATGGTTTCTTACATGCAGCTGCAATAGTAATTCTAGCTCCCGTCAGGATAAATAATATCAAGCTCCCGTCAGGATAAATAATATCAGTTTTCTGGTAACCTTCGGAACCTGAGGTATCAAACCATTCAATCGCTGGGGACTGATGTAAATTATAACCTGTAACCCGTCGTAAAACTACGAGGAATTTCAGCTCCTGAGCGCCACCCTTTGGGCCCCTTCTAATAATTTCATGTTTAGTGAGCATCGATTCTGAGCATGCGTGTTTGTACATTTAACGGACTTGTGTACTGACCATCTAAACATCTGACAACAGACCGTTGTCTGCGGAAAATTTACTAGCATGTCATCCAACATTTGTTGGGAGAAAGTCTGAAGGAGCGTACTAACGGCCAGATTTTAGGCCAACAGTCTGTCAACAGACAATCCCCTGCCAACAATCTGATTGTGTGTACGAAGCTTAAGGCCCCTGTTCGAGCTGAAGAAAAACAGCCCCAAAGCAAGTTTGCTGCAACCACCATGCTTCACGGTGGGTATGGTGTTCTTTAGGTGATGTGCATTGTTCCTTTTTCACCAAACATATATTTTGGAATCATAGACAAAAAGTTCAACCTTGGTTTCATCAGACCATAACACATTTTCCCACATGCTTTTGGGAGACTTCAGATGCATTTTGCAAAATTTAGCATGGCTTGGATGTTTTTCTTTGTAAGAAAAGGCTTCTGTCTTGTGACTCTACCCCATGGGAGATTTTTGTCACGTACCACGCAGTCAGTACTTGCCAGATATTCCTGCAGCTCCTGTAACCACTTCAGCCCCGGAAGATATGGCTGCTCAATGACCAGGCCATTTTTTGCGATACAGTGGTTAACTGACAATTGCGTGGTCATGCAATGTTGTACCCAAGCAAAATTTGTGTCCTTTTTTCCCCAGAATAAGAGGTTTCTTTTGATGGTATTTGACCATGTCTGCGGTTTTTATTTTTTGTGTATTGTGTAAAAGACAATTTAAAAAAAAAAACACAATACTTATCTCCATTTTTTTTTTTTATTATTTTTTTTTTCCTCAGCTTAGGCTGATATGTATTCCTCTTCATATTTTTGGTAATAAAAATCGCAATAAGCGTATATTGAATGGTTTGCGCAAAAGTTATAGAGCCAACAAAATAGAGGAAAGATTTATGGCATTTTTATTATTATTATTTTTTTTTTACTAGTAATGGCGTTGATCAGCGATTTTTATCAGGACTGAAACATTATGACGGACAGATCAGACACTTTTGACACATTTTTGGGACCATTGGCATTTATACAGTGAACAGTGCTATAAAAATGCACTGATTACTGTGTAAATGTCACTGGCAGCAAAGGGGTTAACAGTAGGGGGTGATGAAGGGTGTACAGGTCGCCGTGGCTGCGTCCTGGAGGGACGCTATGTTTCCCCTCTATTTGGGCTATGGTCCTTTTAAGAGGACAAAAGGGTTAATGCACCTGTCCAGGAGATGGTTTAAGTGAGCATTTCTTGCTACCTTTGAGAGGACGGCAGAGAGAGAAGGGTGGCTTCAGGACCAGTGGGCCGGCCTCATTGCTCCTTTTCTCACTGGAGATCCTCAAAAAGCCTACTTTGACCTGCCACCGGATGATGCTAAAGACTATCAAAAGCTAAAAGCAGAAATTCTGGCTCGTCTGGGGGTGACTACGGCTGTTCGGGCCCAACGAGTACACCAATGGAAATATCGTCCCGATCGGCCACCCCGGTCTCAAATGCACGACCTGGTGCAACTAGTGAAAAAATGGCTGCAACCTGAGGTGTTTTCTGGCCCCCAAATCGTGGAGCGGGTCGTGCTGGACCGATACCTGAGGTCCCTGCCAGATGACCTTCAACGGTGGGTCAGCCATGGAGACCCCAAAACCGCAAACCTCCTTGTTGAGATGGTGGAACGATTTACAGTGGTGGAGGACCTGCTCGGACCTACCAAGCGCATAGGGCCCAGTTTGCCACGGCCTGTTCGACCAACTGCTGCCCTTCGAAAGGATTTTCCAAGGGGCCTGGGAACAAACACCCCGGAAGGCCAAGAGTCACTCCCGGTACCTCGCCAGCGTTCTGTTCCTGTTCGGAGAGGAGTGGATGTACAATGTTGGCGATGTCATTCCTGGGGTCATACCCGGGCACACTGCCCACTGCAAGAGGAGCCCATGGAATGCGGGGTTCTTCGGAGGGGGTCTTTCTGTGCCCATAAAGTATGCACCACACATCTCGACATGGATGACGATAAGTTTGAGTATGAAGTCCAAGTGAACAACCTCCCTGTCTGGGCTTTGTTGGACTCTGGAAGCATGGTAACCCTTGTTCATCCTAGAATAATTGGGAAGGTCGGTACGGTAAGCAAAACTTTACGGGTGGTGTGCATACACGGGGACACTAGAGAGTACCCCATCATCACGGTGTCTATCTCCTCAGCATGTGGCACTTGTACTCAAGAGGTGGGGGTGGTAAAGAACTTGGTACATGATGTTATAATAGGACGAGACTGTCCATTGTTTACCAAACTGTGGGAACAAGGAGAACAGTTCAGAGACTGGGGAGAAACTAGCCCCCCTGTTCCTGCTGCTGAGAGGAATAACCCTGAACTGCCAAATGTGTTTAATGTGGATCCAGATGAGGAAAATGCTCATGATGTGGTTAATGGTGATGAAAGTAGTGTTGATACTGTTGAGAAGGTCAAGACATGTGGTACACAAACCTACCAAAACCCTCAGGGGGAGGAGCCTTCCCCACTTCAGGTAATGCTGGGGGAAGAGGATGAGGAAGTAGCCTCTACCCCTGCCCTGCCGGATTTGGGTGTTCCCCAGGGGGCGTTTGGTACTGCTCAGATGCAGGACCCCACTTTGGCCTGTGCACGGGAACAAGTTGTAGTAGTAAATGGGGTTCCCCAAGAGCCAGGTGTGAATGAAAGGTGGCCACACTTTGCAATATATAATGAATTGCTGTATCGGGTTACCAAAGACAGAGAAAACGTGGTAGAACAATTGTTGGTACCCCAACAATATAGACGAAAGGTTCTGGAACTGGCCCATGATGATGTGTTAGGGGGACACCTGGGAGTTGAGAAGACGGAGGCACGGATCACCGACCGGTTTTACTGGCCAGGTCTGAAAGCAGAGGTAAAGAGATACTGTACCTCTTGTCCAACCTGCCAGTTGACCGCTCCGGTGACTCACTTTCGGAGCCCTTTGGTCCCTCTGCCCATAATTGAGGTCCCATTCGAGAGAATAGCCATGGATATAGTGGGTCCCTTGGTAAAGTCAGCTCGAGGTCACTCCTACATTTTGGTGATTCTTGACTATGCCACCCGATATCCTGAGGCGCTACCCCTGCGGAATACCTCCTCAAAGGCCATTGCTCGAGAATTATTCCAATTGTTTACACGGACGGGTTTCCCCAAGGAAATACTCACAGACCAGGGTACCCCGTTTATGTCGAGGGTTATGGCCGATGTATGTAAGCTGTTCCGCATTAAACAGCTGCGCGCCTTGGTCTACCATCCCCAAACGGACGGGTTGGTGGAACGCTTTAATAAAACCCTTAAGTCTATGCTCAAGAAAGTGGTGCAAAGGGATGGGAAAGATTGGGACTGCCTGTTGCCAGCTCTCCTATTTGCCATCCGGGAAGTGCCCCAGGCCTCCACAGGGTTTTCGCCTTTTGAGTTGGTATATGGGCGGAGACCTCGCGGACTACTTGATTTTATTAAAGAGGAATGGGAAAGTGAACCTGTTCAGCATAAGAGTGTCCTGGAATATGTCTCACAAATGCAGGAAAGGATCCAAACCGTGATGCCACTAGTCAAAGAACATTTACAAAAGGCCCAGGAGGCTCAACGACGGGTCTATAACAGGGCTGCAAAAATAAGGCACTTCCAAGTAGGAGATCGAGTAGCGGTGCTCATTCCCACTGTGGAAAGTAAATTCTTGGCCAGATGGCAAGGTCCCTTTGAAGTTGTGGAAAAAGTAGGAGAGGTAAATTATAGAGTGCACCAGCCAGGCAAGAGGAAACCGTATCAGATATATCATGTTAACTTGTTAAAACCCTGGACGGACAGGGAACCAGTGACCTCCCTGGCTAGTGCAAGGCTTGAGCCTCAGGTTGGGGTGGAGCGTGTCCAAGTAGCAAATACCCTGTCTAAAATCCAAAGTCAGCAGGCAGAGAAATAAAGAAAAGTTTTCAGACTTGCCAGGGCTTACTAGTGTGATAGAGCATGATATTATCACAGAACCTGGAGTCAAAGTTTTTGTCCGGCCCTACCACATCCCAGAGGCGCAAAGAAAGGCCGTTTCAGAGGAAGTGAAAAAAATGTTAGACCTGGATATCATCGAGGAATCGCAGAGTGAGTGGTCGAGCCCAATCGTGTTGGTACCAAAGCCCAACGGGACTCTGCGATTCTGCAATGATTTTCGGAAACTTAATGAGGTTTCACGGTTTGATGCCTACCCCATGCCCCGGGTGGATGAACTTATTGAGCGACTAGGTCCAGCCAGGTACATCACAACATTAGACCTTACCAAGGGGTATTGGCAAATCCCGTTGACTAAGGCGGCTAGAGAGAAAACTGCTTTTTCTACTCCAGAGGGGAGTTTTCAGTACAAACGAATGCCTTTTGGACTGCAAACTGTTCCAGCCACATTCCAGCGAGCAATGGATAGGATTTTACGACCTCATCGGGAGTATGCCTCAGTGTACTTGGATGACATAGTCATTTTTAGCAGAGACTGGGACTCGCACTTGCAGTACTGGACTCTCTTTGGAAGGAAGGGTTCACAATAAACCCTGAAAAATGTCATTTGGGAATGGAGGAGGTGAAATACCTAGGCTATATCGTGGGTAGAGGGGTGGTAAAACCTCAGGTCAACAAGGTAGAGGCTATAAATAGTTGGCCCCGCCTCCTCACAAAAAAGCAGGTACGTGCATTCCTGGGCATGGTGGGATACTACAGAAGGTTCGTACCCAACTTTGCCACATTAGCGGCTCCACTGACCGATCTGACCAAGGGTCGGAAATCGGTCATGGTCGAGTGGAATGCGGAGGCTGAAAAGGCTTTTTTGGAGCTCAAGTCAGCACTGTGCCAACACCCTGTCTTGATAGCGCCCAATTTTTCAAGAGAGTTTGTTGTCCAAACTGACGCTTCCGATGTAGGGTTAGGAACGGTGTTGTCACAGGTTGTTAATGGTGAGGAGCACCCAGTAGTCTTCCTCAGTAGGAAGTTGACACCAGCAGAGAAAAACTACGCTGTAATTGAGAGAGAGTGCCTGGCCATTAAGTGGGCCCTGGAGTCCCTCAGATATTACCTTTTGGGCAGGAAATTTAGGCTCATTTCTGATCATGCCCCTTTAACATGGCTTAGGCAAGGTAAAGGGACTAATGCCAGGATTACCCGGTGGTTCCTGGCACTCCAAGAATTTAAATTTATAGTGGAGCATAGGCCCGGGAGACTGCATCAAAATGCAGATGCCCTCTCCCGAGTTCATTGTTTGGGCTCCACTGTTGCCCCCACCTCCTCGGCGTTGGGGCATAGGGGGGGGATATGTACAGGTCGCCGTGGCTGCGTCCTGGAGGGACGCTATGTTTCCCCTCTATTTGGGCTATGGTCCTTTTAAGAGGACAAAAAGGGTTAATGCACCTGTCCAGGAGATGGTTTAAGTGAGGACAGGAAGTTGCAGGTGTGAGAGGGGAAGTGTGTAGCAGAGCCTGTGTATGGCAAAGCTGAACTAGTAAGTGCTGCAAAGAGCTTTGAGAAGCTGGAACAAACAAACTTTGAAAAAGGACTTGGCAGTGGCTGCCTGAAAGCCTGTTTTGGAGGACTTTAAATTGCAAGGACTGTTGTATTGCAACCCCAGTACTGAGACCTACAAGTCGGTGAGACTAATGATTTATTTTTGTTTTGCTGCTGTAAAGCCATTTATGTTCAATAAACCTCAGTTTTGATTTAAAAGCCTGTGTCCTGCGGTCAAGCTGATCCCCCCAAGCGTTACAAGGGGTTAACTGTTTTACCTACGGAGGGATTCTAATTGTGGGGGGATGGGACTGCCTGGGTGAGGAGAGCGATCATTGTTCATACTTAGTATAAACAACAGATCACTCTCCTCACCCCTGACAGCACGGACATCTGTCTGTTTACATTGGCAGATCTCCGTTCTGTCTCTTTGTGGAGCGATCGTGTGCACTCGCATCGGCTCCAGCATCGTGTCACAGGCGCGTGCACGCACTTCCGGCAGCGCACTTGTGCCTTCTAGCGGTCAAAAGGCAAACCGACGTACAGCTACGTTGGTTAGCCCAGAGGAGCCAACCTACCGCAGTATAACTGTGGAGGCTGGTCGGGAAGGGGTTAATGTTGCTATAGGCCTCTTGGCAGCCTCCCTGACCAGTTTTCTTCTCGTATTTTTACTTTTGGGGGACGTCCAGTTCTTGGTAATCTCACTGATTTGTCATATTATGATGATGACTGTCTTCACTGTGTTTCATAATATACTGTATCTAATGCCTTGGAAATTCTTTTGTACCCTTCTCCTGACTTATACCTTTTTAACAATGAGATCCCTCTGGTGCTTTGGAAGCTCTCTGCGGACCATGGCTTTTGCTGTAGGATGCGACTAAGAAAATGTCAGGAAAGACCTACTAGAACGGCTGAACTGTATTTGGGGTTAATCGGAGGCACCTCAAAGAGGAAGTAAACCCTGATGGGTTTTACTTCCTCTTTAGCCCGCTGCAAAGCCTGCAAATGAAAAACATAATGGGCTAGTATGCATCGCATACTAGCCCATTATGTGCCACTTACCTGCAAAAGAATCCAGCAATGTCCCCAGAGTAGGCAGCATCCATCTTCTGGCCCCTCTTCCTTCCGGGCCACAGACTCTGGCTCTGTGATTCGCCGGAGCCGCGTGACGGGAGCCGAGATTCACGGCACAGGCTAGGGAAAAAACGGCACTAAGTTTTGTTTCTTTCCCGCGCATTGGGCCGTTGGAATTTTTCGGTGGACTACAAGTGAAATATTTAATAAACGGTGCACGTTTAGGAGATATTTCCACTACCTATAGGTAGGCCTTATTCTAGGCTTACCTATAGGTAGAAGTCCAAAAAGTTAGTTTACAACCACTTTAAATGATAGCAGGTGTACTGACTCTTTTTTTAACACAAGTTTGAATGTGATTGCTTAATTCTAAACACAGCTACATCCCCAGTTGAGGGTGTGCACACTTATGCAACCACATTATTATTATTTTTTTATTTCTACTACCCTCTGCCCTAAAAGATTTCAGTTTGTTTTTCAATTGGTGTTGTACAGTTTATAGGTCACATTAAATATAAGGATATCATATTTTTGGTCCCCAAACCAAAAAGCCAAGGGGCAGGGGCAATATGACTATTACGGTACAGGTAAGTAATTAGAATCAAGTGTAGGGACACATATATGAAGAAAATTAAATAGGATTTTTAGGTACAATTTAAAAGCATAGTGACAAACCATATATATCACCAGTATAATGGTCCCCAAGAGGGGAAGATCACAGTGGGATTGAGGGTCACGAGGAGCATCTCAACTAGTTTTGCGGTCTATGCAGCTTCGTCAGGAGAATGTCTGTTGATCAATAACCTATACAGTTAAGAAGAGAAAGGTACAGTCATGCATAACAATGACACATTAAAGGTGGAAAAAGTTCTGAAATTATTTCTTTGTCTCATTTTTTTAAATCACAGAAAACTGTCATTTTAACAGGGGTGTTTAGACTTTTTATAGCAAAAATAAAACACAGTACACAGGTTTTTAAAGTAATTTATTAGGCAGCTCCGGGGTCTCTTCCGACTTCTCCCCTCTCCGGCTCTTCTCCATTTCTTCCCGCTCTCCAGCTCTTCTCCCTCTGTCCACTGGCTTCTGCCAGGTGTCCTTCGCTATCTCTTCCGCTATCTTATTGCTCTTTTCTTTGCTCCTTTGCTCACTCTTTTGCCTGGTTTTCTCTGCTGTCTTCTTCCTCTGTTCTTATTCCGATGTTGACTCGACGCTCTCTCCTGCTTTAATGCTGGGTGTGCGGTGTGCCACTACTTATATTGGCATAGGGCAGGGTCACCGTGTGACAACATCCGGAGTCCCGCCCCCTTATGATGTCACCTCCCGTGGCATGATAGGTGGTGACTTCATACGGGAGTGACCCTGCCCCATGCTAATATAAGTATTGACACACCGCACACCAGGCATTAGAGCGGGAGAGAGGGTTGAGTCAACACTGGAAGAAGACAGCGGAGAAGGTCCGGAAGAAGAGCCGGAGAGGGGAGAAGAACCGTAGAAAAGTCGGAGAGGGTAGAAGAAGTCGAAAGAGACCCTGGAGCTGCCTAATAAAATATTTTAAAAACCTGTGTACAGTGTTTTATTTTTGACACTTTTTTTAGGTGAATGGGTAGGGGTACAATGTACCCAATACTCATTCACATAGGGTGGGGGGCCGGGATCTGGTGGCCCCCTTGTTAAAGGGGGCTTCCAGATTCCAATAATGGTCGGGAAGCGGCCCTTTTCTTCTTTTTTTTTTTTTTTATAATTGACAATTTTTATTTGGTTTAAAACAAACAAAAGACCAAGACAGTACAAAAGTAAAAGGAAATCAGCAGTCGTCATCATCTCTGGAAAGGACACTGAGGTCTACATAGTATAAAAGTAACATACAGACCACAGACAGGAGTCAACAAGGGGAAGCACTGCGTATCAAGACTGAAATAGCGCTAAAGTAATTATAGCGCAGGCTTCTCCCACAAAACAGATCATTAGTGAGGTCCGCAATTTACATTTGCGTGTCCTGCTATTCCAAAAGGAAAGGAAGAAAAATAATAAAAAAAAATAAAAAAAAAGGAAGGGGGAGAGAAGAGCAAAATTAAAGTAATAAGAGAGAGAAAGAAAGAAAAAGAGGAAAGAAGGGGGGAGAGGATAAGGCAAGGGGAGGGCATAAGATAGACCCAAGCAGGGGGGCGCGTCCCTCCCGGGCTCCAAGTGATTGTGTTGTACAGAACGAGGGGGGGGAGGCCTTGCGAGGTCACGGGGGGTCCATTTGCCAGTGCCACGGTTCCCACGCGGCCCTTTTCTTCATCAACATGGGCACAAGGTGCTTTGGGGTGGGGGGTACACCCCCCGCTCACTCAACTCCGCCCCCTTTCCTGGCCTGCCAGGCTGTGTGCTCGGATAAGGGCCTGGTATGAGTTTTGGGGGCAAAAAAATGGTTTGGGGGTTCCCCTTAAAATCCGTTCCAGACCACTGTAGTTTTGTACTGTTTCTTTTTTGTGATACAGGGTTACCCTGTGTCTAATGAAAAAAAATATTTACAAAAAAAAAAAAAACCATGCCAGACCGAAGGGCCTGGTATGCTCTTGGAGGGGGAACTAATGCCGTTTTTTCTTTTATTTGGCGTGAAGTTTGCCCCAACGATTTATTGGGGATCAAAGTCGGATCCCTGTTAATTTAAGTCGAACTTCAAGTCACAAGGCAAAGTCGGTTCCAAAGTCGTACACTGTCTTGTTAAAATCACGGTTGCGAAATCGCGGCAAAATCTAATGACTTTGAAGTCGCAAAAGGGGCCTAGATTTACCTTCAACTATGTCGTGCAAGGGCCTGCCAGATTACAAAGAAATTGAAAATGTTTGTTTAGGTTTGAGCTTATATCTGGTTTTGGTAAATCTTAAGAAAATTGTATAGGTTAAGGGTCGATTTTCCTCTTGTGACAATGTTCAGGGTGCTTAGCTACACTCCCATGGACCTTAAATGTTTTAATAATATTAATATTAACCCTTTAATGTTTAAGCCTATTTCTGACATTTGTTGCTTACAAGTTAAAATCCATATTTCTCTTCCGTTCATGGACGGACACAGCAGCATTGACCTTAGGGTTATATATCCTTCCTTATAGGAGAGACTAGGCAGAAAAAACAGCACTTCGAGTGTTAAAACACTTTCTTCAGTATAGCACCTCCCAGGGGGCGGGTCCCCCGGGTATATCCAACTCTCTGACTCAGCAGCTCCAGTTTTTTCTGCCTAGCATTAGGAGAAGACATGGCCTTTCTGGAGTCCATGTGCGCTGAATTTTTTTTTGCGATTTTTCGCTTTTGTTTGTTTTTTTCCTGCATTTTTGGATCCTGGGATCTACAATCAACTGCCGACTGGGTGACAGGCTGGATCCTCGATCCTTGTAGTCCCCCCATGTTCAGCCATTGAGCGTGTGCCTGGGCCGTCCACTACATACCCCGTTGATCCAGGGGTGGCGGGTGAACTACATGTTCCAGAGCACACATATGACCGGTCTCTATTGCCTTGTCACAGTGTGTCGGGCCAACAGCCATGCCATTAAGCGGACGTTGGTTCTGTCTGGAATGCCTCCAGCCGGTGGTCGCAGGATAGGTAAGTAGTGTCCCCTTGCCCTGGCAAGGTGGTGTGGCTTGTTCGTTCCTGGGAGGTCGAATGAGGGTTCGCCCTGCTTTCCCCTCTCCCTTCCTCTCCCTCCTTCCCTATTCTGGGTGGCGGCTGTAAGGGAGGGGTCCGCCTGGGGCTCTGTCACTACCGGGGGCTGTGCGGCTGTGAGGTGCTATAGTTTTGTTGTACTGGGGTTGCTGTGTGTGCTGGGCTGTGTTTTCTACTGCGTGTTACTATTTTTAAAACACGTGTATGGCCGCCGTTTTGCCGGAGTTGCGGTTTTATATGTCTGCGGCCATTTTCTTGTGGCCCGCATGCTCTTCTTCTGCATTCGGTGTCCATCTTGGGAAAGTCTTGGCTTCTAGTGCCTGGAATAGTGGCGCAAAAGCCCGCAAATCGCTTCCTGAGGGACGGCGCAGCATGGACAGCACTCTCAGCGCTTCAGCTGGCACTACAGCCTGGTCGGGTGGTGAGTCCCCTGGGGGTCCCCTGCTCTCTGTTTTGCGGCCGGAAGGGTGGCCTGTGGGTCTCTGCCTTGCAGTACTATGGCGGCATAGCGGTGGGTCAACATGGAGTCTAAAACAGAGGCTTCTACCCCAACCATGCCTGAGTTAACCCTTAGTGCCCCTGCGGTCTCTCTAGAGGCCATGACGGCATTTCTTGAGGCGTTTATCGCCAGGATTGAAGCGACAAGTGGCCAGAAGGGGGGTAAAAAGCGCCCCCTCCCTGCGCCTGCTTCTGGGGATGGCTCTGACACGGAACCAGACCCTGCTACTGCGTCTGGCTCTGGTTCTGTCATGTCAGATGATGCAGGCTTAGCCCACACGGACAGTGAGGATGACTCTGCTTCAGGGTCAGCAATGATAAGGCATTTGGTGGAGCTCTTATCACTGCGGTGCGGGATACTCAAAAACTTGAGGATTTGGCGGAGGCATCGGATGTGCCGGTCCCTTTTGGGTTCCGCAAGCCACCCCGCACCGCAAAAGTGTTTCCTTGTGTTCCATATCTGCACAAACTGTTGTACAAGGAATGGGATAAGCCGCAGAAAGTTTTACCCCTTTGAGGAGGACTTTTTAAAAAAGTGGGTTTCTCCTCCATCAGTGGACCTCCCTGTGTCCAGACTGAGCAAAGCCACCACGTTGCCTGTGGAAGGGGCTCCTGCCTTTAAGGACCCCACAGATAGGAGAGCTGAGGCTGTGGCCCGCTCTATGTTCACAGTAGTGGGTTTGGCAGTAAGACTGGTTTTGGCCGGGGCTCTGGTGTCGCAGACACTTACCGAACGGGCAAAGGTCTTGCAGCAGGAGGCGCAGAATGCTTTTGAGCTTTTTGACCTGTGTAGACCTGGCTGACCAGTTAATGCAAAGCCTAAAGTTTGTCTGTGAGTCGGCCCTGGATACGCTTCCCTTGCTTTCTAGGGCCTCCGCCTACGCGGTGGTACTACGCCGCCTTGTGCGGACCAGTCTTCAAAAAAGGCCTTGGTGGATTTACCCTTTAAGGGTGAACGGCTTTTTGGGGCATCCCTGGATGACATCATAAAGGATGCCACAGGTGGTAAGAGCACACTCCCACAATCTGGGAAGGGTAAGAGCCTCGCCGTAAGCAAGGACCCTCCTTTACTACCCCCCAAGCGTTTTTTTCATCCGCCAAATGCGACAGGAAAACGTTTTCAAGGTGCTAAGGCACCCGCTGCAGGGCAGAAGCGCACCTGGTACCGCAAACCTAACAAGCCTGCAGACAAACGTGCTTCCGCATGAAGGTCTGCCCCTGCCCGAGTCTCGCGTGGGGGTCGGCTTCGCAAATTCGCAGCTCGGTGGAGGTCTCTTCTTTCCGACCGTTGGGTTTGCGAGGTAGTTTCCTCGGGGTACAAGATAGACTTTCTCTCTTGTCCACCAAACAGATTTTTTCCTTCCAACCTCCAGCTTCCTCCGGATCGCCGGAAGGATCTGTCAGGGGCTGTCCAGGATCTACTGGTCAGGGGAGTGATTGTGCCAGTTCCCACAATGGAACGGTTTCAGGGGTTTTACTTCAATCTGTTTGTAGTCCCCAAGAAGGAAGGGGTCTGTCCAATCCTGGACCTCAAGGCCCTCAATTGTTTTGTCAAAGTGCAAAAATTCAGAATGGAGTTGATTCGCTCGGTAGTGGCAGCGCTCCATCAGGGGGACTTTGTGGCGTCCTTGGACATCATGGACGCATACCTGCATGTTCCCATATGCACAAAGCACCAGAGATTTCTGCGCTTTCCGATCGGAGAGAACCACTTTCAATTTGTGGCCCTTCCGTTCGGCCTGGCCTCGGCACCACGGGTCTTCACCAAGGTGCTTGCTCCGATTCTGGCCCTGCTAAGGCATCGCGTGATCGATATCGTAGGATACCTGGACGACCTTCTCCTGAGAGCTTCCTCAAGCTCAGAGTTAGAAGATGATGTGTCCATCATCTGCCAGACCCTCCGAGAATTCGGCTGGCTTCTGAATATCTAGAAGTCAGTATTGGTACCGTCTCAGTGGCTGGAATACCTGGGGTTAGTCCTGGATTCCTCAGAGGCGAGAGTTTTTCTCCCAACAGAAAAACTTCAGACACTACAATCTGCGGTGCAGCGGTTGGCGACCCAGAAGTGGTCTTCGCTTCTGCATTAGGGTTCTGGGTCTGATGGTGGCCTCTTTCGAGGCAGTTCTGTATGCCCAATTCCACACCCGAGTGTTACAGAAAGAGATTCTGTCACGTTGGGACAAGCCCCCATCGTCTCTGGATTACCAGATTCGGGTGAGTCGACTGGTCAAGTTGTCCCTAGTGTGGTGGCTGACGTCTCCGCTGCTTCGGACCGGGAAGTCGTTTCTGCCGTGCCATTGGACAGTGGTCACGACGGATGCCAGCCTCTCCGGCTGGGGGGGTGTCTGGGGTGCCCAGGGGCGCTGGACTCAGGAGGAGTCCCGCCTTCCAATCAATGTACTAGAGCTCCGAGCGATCAAGTTGTGCCTCGCCGAGTGGTCCCTGGGTCTGCAGGACCGACCGGTCAGGATCTAGTCCGACAACGCCACGGCCGTAGCGTACGTCAATCATCGGGGAGGCACACGGAGCTGCAGAGACGGAAGTCGCGCAAATCCTCCGGTGGGCCGAAAGGTACGTTCCGGCTCTGTCGGCCGTGTACATTCCGGGGGTGCTGAACTGGCAAGCCGACTACCTAAGTCGACAAACACTAGACCAAGGAGAGTGGTCACTACACCCAGAGGTGTTTTAGAGACTGTGCCGAAAATTGGGCACTCCAGACGTGGACCTTCTGGCGTCTCGTCTCAGAAGGAAGGTGTAAGGGTTCGTGGCCAGGTCAAGAGACCCGTGGGTGGACGCGTCAGACGCGTTGGTGGCGCCATGGGGTCACTATCGCCTAATCTACGCCTTCCCTCCTCTGAAACTTCTTCCTCGCCTGCTGCGCAGAGTGGAAGCCGAGGGGTTTTCAACAATCCTGATTGCCTCAGATTGGCCACGCCGTCCCTGGTACGCGGACCTGGTGCGTCTGGTGGCAGATGTCCCTTGGCGTCTACCCCTGAGAGAAGATCTTCTGTCGCAGGGTCCAATCTTTCACCCTGCTTTCCAGTCGCAGGCTTTAACGGCGTGGCTTTTGAGAGCCAGGTGCTGAAGGACCGTGGCCTGTCAGGCTCGGTGATCTCTACCATGCTACGAGCACGGAAGTCCTACTTTATGAAAGATTTACCATCGTACGTGAAAGGCCTACATCTCCATGTGTGAAGAGATGAAATGGCACCCCCGTACATATGTGATGTCCCGGATTCTGCTGTTCTTATAGTGTGGATCAGGCTCTCGCCTTAAGTACGGTTAAGAGTCAGATTTCGGTTCTAGCTGTTTACTTTCAGCGACCATTGGCGGCGCACTCCCTGGTGCGTACGTTTGTGCAGGGGGCATGTGGCCCCTCCTGTGCGTCCTCCACTGCCTCCATGGGACTTGAATTTAGTCCTCTCGGTGCTTCAAGACGCTCTGTTTGAGGACATTCGAAAGATCCCTTTGTTGACTCTGTCCCAGAAGGTGTTTTTTCTGGTGGCAATTACCTCAGTCAGATGGGTATCTGAACTGGCGGCCTTGTCCTGCAAGGCTCCCTACTTGGTCATCCATAAGGATAAGGTGGTGCTGCGGCCGCAGCCATCATTTCTCCCAAAGGTTGTTTCGGCTTTTCACATTAATGAGGACATTGTGTTACCATCCTTATGTCCTCGGCCAAAAAACCCGAAGGAGGCCACACCTACGGGTGTACTTGTCTGCTACGGCTCCTTTTCGGAAGTCGGACTCATTGTTCGTGTCGGTGACTGGTCCTAAAAGGGTCTGGCGGTCTCGTCGGCCACCATTTCTAGGTGGATCAGACAGGTCGTGCTTCAGGTCTATGCCCTAAGGGGGCGGGCGCCTCCCTTTCAGGTTACGGCGCATTCGAGGGCGATTGGTGCATCACCCATGTTTAACCTCTTCAAGCCATAAACCATGGCCATGGTTGTATATGGCTTTTGCATTTGACATGCATAATTGCATAATTTATGCATAATTTACTTTCTGATCTCCTCAGACAACTCTTTGCTTTATTTGGTCAATGTTTAGTGTGGTGCACATAATGATACAAAAAAGCAGACTGTTTGTCCATGTAAATAGGCTGTCAGATCAATTAAAAAGATTAAAGCTGTTTGATACTAATGGAAAACAGTTCAAAATATCACCAAGATCCAATTATTTACCGATTATTTACAAACAAAAGTTTGAACACAGTTTAAAATCTACATGTAAACAGAATGCAATGATTTGCAAATCTCATAAACCCATATTTTATTCACAATTGAAAGCACATCAAATGTTTAAACTGAGAAATTTACCATTTTAAGAGAAAAATGTGGTCATTTTGAAATTGATGACAGCAACATGTCCAAAATAAGTAGGGACAGGGAAACACAAATCTGGCAAAGTAAGTGGTACTAACAAAGAAGGTTAATTGGCAGCAGGTCAGTAAAATAATTGGGCATAAAAAGAGCATCTTAGAGAGTCAGAGTGTCAGAGAGATGGGGAAATTAGGTGAGTCTATCTGCTACCTGTCTTTTTGGCTATTGTAAGTCTTGTTTTGGAAAATGTATTTGCTATTTAGTATGTGTAAATAGGCATTATCTTTGGTTGCGCCATATTGATTTCTCCGCATTGCACAGTAGATACACAGAATAATGGAATGCCTGACTCTGCAGCATCTAAAGCACCTTATTACATTTGAAAAAAATGTTTCATGATTTGTTTTATTTTTCCTGACTATTTGATATTAACAAATGTGTAAGAATTGACCAGTTTGATGTAACAGAACACTTATGAGGGTATTTCTCTATTCATTTTTGTAAGGAAAAAAAACTGTCTCTACAAACATGGTTGTAAAGAAGAAGAAAAGTGCTGTGGCTTCATCTGCTACTCCAGAATTCCAGGTAATATATGACTACAGTTGCAGCAGCCACTTTTTATATATATATATATTTCTAAAGCAACATTACTACTCCAAAGGTCTACAATCCAGGAGTTGCATAAAAAATACTAAATCAATTCAAAAAGTTTGAAGCTGATAGGGGATGCACCAAGCAGATAGAAAGTCACACACCATATGCCTCAAACAGACCTACCCAGTCTAAATGTAAGGGGAACTCAAGTTTTTAACTAAAGGCAATTTTTTTTGTTATTAGTTTTGGATAGAGTGTAGATGGATTAGATTGCACGTTTGTATGGCTACCTCTGCCCCTTTTAGGGAGATTCACCCTCCCTATATGTCCTGGTTACCGTCATTGTGAAAGTAAAAGAAAAACCCGCATTTTAGATTGTCCCCAGAACAGTAATAGAGGCGGAAAGCTTCCAATGAAGCCACCAGTAACCTGGGGGCCCCCATGTATTCCTTTAGCCAGCCCAGCACCATTTCGCTGGCCAAAGACCAGAGCACTTTTTGCGATTCGACACTGCGTCGCTTTAACTGACAATTGCGAGTCATGCGGCGTGGCTCCCAGACAAAATGTACCTCCTTTTTTTCCCCTCCTTTTTTTCCCCCACAAATAGAGCTTTCTTTTGGTGATATTTGATCACCTCTGTAGTTTCTTTTTTTTTTGCGCTATAAATAAATAATAAATACCCCCCAAAAATCTATAAAAAAAAAAATTCACAGTTTAGGCCGATACGTATTCTTCTACATATCTACATTTTGGTAAAAAATCGCAGTAAGCATATATGTATTGGTTTGCTTAAAAGTTATAGCATCTAGAAAATAGGGGATAGATTTATGCAGGGCTTTTTTTCTGGGGGAACTTGGTGGAACTCAGTTTCACCACCTTTGGCTCAGACCCTTTGGTGCCCGCTCACCACAATCACTTGTGAACACAGAAGTCTGGTTTCTGTGTTTACAAGTGACTGCTTTGTAACCCCCTGAACTCTGCACACTGTATGTAATGCAATTCTGGTATTTAATGCCCCTTTAAGACCCTTCTACTGTTTGTGAAATCTGAACGGGTCGTGGTTGAGTTCCTGCACCTATTTTCTGAGAAAAAAAGCTCTGGATTTATGGCATTTTTATTATTTTGTTTTACTAATAATGGCGGCGATCTGCGGTTTTTATCATGACTGCGACTTTATGGCGGACACATCGGACACTTTTGCCTCATTTTTGGGACCATTGTCACTTTTACAGCGATCAGTGCTATAAAAATGCACTGATAACTGTGAAAATGACACTGGCAGTGAATGGGGTTAACCACTAGGTGACACTGAAGGGGTTAAGTGTGTCCTAGGAATTGCTTCTAACTGTAGGGGGGTTGGGCTCATTTTTTACATCAGCATTTCCCCGTTCTTCCTCACCGTGAGACGATCGTGGGTATCCCCGCGGACATTAAGCCCGCGGTCTGGCTTGTGGCGGGCGCACGCTTCCACAAAGCCGCTTCATAAGGTGGACGTATATATACGTTCTTCAGCCTGCCCGTGCCATTCTGCCGACGTATATTGTCGTGCGATGGTCGTGAAGCGGTTAATTTGCAGGGATTTTCTCTCACTACCTGTTTTGGCTATGGGACAGGAAGTGAAGGGAAACCACCCCCATTGCCCATTGGACACAGATGGCAAAAAAATTATAATCCAAGGGTCCCTTACTCTATCCAAAAAAAAGGTTTAACCTGTAGTTCTACTTTAATGACCCCAATACAAGGGTCTGGAGTTCAGCTTTAAATCATATACATTTATTTATCCTTTAAACAATGAGCTAAAAAGAATATTAACCCTAGTAACACATATATGCGGCATCCAGGAGGTGGGCTTTAAACTTGGGCACTGCATATAATGTGTTCCTGTGTTTGAGCTGGGAGCATTCCGCTCTCGCTGAGAGCCCTTGGTCTCATACTAACATTTGGGACCCAGGACTTCTGGTCACCTGATTGCTGTGAGAGCCTCTGATTGGCTGTCACAATGAGAAGTCACTGTGCAGCCTGCCATGTGTTTTCTTTCTCTTCAGAATGGAGATGAAGGGGTTAAGAATGTCTCATTTGCCAGTGTAGCGGAGGTAATTTTCTGTCAGTCAACATGAACCTCTACTTTGTTTAACTAGTAATTGTCTTGCCTAAAGCTAGCCACACACATAGTCTGATGTACAGTCTGCCTAAAACCTAGTACACACGGGCGGAATGTTGGCCTGTATCAGCTGGTTCAATAGAAACCAGCTGACATTCAGCCCGTGTGTACTGCAAGCGGTCTGACCAAAGCCAGCCAAACAGCTGCTCATGACCATAAAAGGTCTGCCGACTGGCTTCCAATCAGCGCTCTCAGCCAATGGCTGGTTGGTAGGGCTTTGCCATAATTTCTGGCTCCAATAACAAAATTAAACAAAACCAGAGAGACTTTGCTTTTTACAAAGGGAAACAGCAGCTTTCTTGTGGGCACAATTTACTTGTACAATTTTAAACTGGAGTGGAGCTGTACAAATACATTACACAGGGCAGGCTCTCCTGATCCCCGCTGAGTAGAGGGATGGCTGGTCTGTGTCTGCTCCGCTTATGCAGAGTGGACACAGAGACATGTGGAGTCAAATGTAAACAGACCGCCATCGGATGTCGCAGACACATGTCTGTTTGCCCCGCTGCTCCATAGAGGAGACTGGAGGGTCAGATCGGGTCCACCAGAGAAACTGACAGGTGGACCCGATCAGCTCACTAGTGTGAAAGGGGCCTAAGTCAGCAACTTAAGGAACAGGAATATAATTGCATAACAGGTCAGTTTTTGTGTGTCTGAACGAGTTAGATGATCCTGTACTTCTATATTCATGCTTTAATACTTCCCTTTAGAAAAGTGGCACTGTGTATGTAAGAGACCCTGTCAGCTGTGTGCTTGAAAGGTCAGGATTTTAATCTATATATACATGCCTTATAATAAGTGTTTTCTCTTTTTAGCTAGTCTGCACGAATCTTGATGACCTCAGGGATCTGATTAAGAAAATTGATGGAGAGCTCAAAACATTGGAAAACAACAAAAAGAAATCGGTGAGAGCATTTTTGACGACATAAAAAACTGCTAATACAATTCACCAATATGTATTTGATTCCTATATCTGTTCCTATTTGTTCCAGTATCTGGTAAAAAGTGGTCTAGCCCTGCATTTTATTATCCACCTCCCACCTGGCTACTGCACATATACGGCCCGATGGGTGCTTCCTCCTTCTTAGTGGACGTTTAGAAACGTCTCTCAAAAGGAGGGGGATTGTGCCCACGCAGTGGCGCTATCCCAATGTGCTTGTGTCACCCGGACACGGCGCATCTCGGATCTGCAGGAGGGCTCTGTGATTGGCCCTCCTGATCACATGAAGACTGTGTCCAATGACAGCCATTGTGTGATGTAAATAGAGAGTCGGCTGCTAGGCGATCGGCTCTCTTCACACGGAAGTTGTCAGTGAAGAGAAGGAGGGCTGATCGCTGTAGCCGGCCAGTGATCAGTGTGTATGAGCTGTTTTTTTTACAGCTTTTTACACACTGATGACCGGCCCAGTGTCCCCACAATGTAAACACACACATGTCATCAAAATAGTGTCTCCCACACACGTCCCCACACATGTCCCAACACAGTAAAAACACCTGTCCCCCACATATGTCCCAGTAAAATCACATGTCCCAATAATTATCTACATACATATGTCCGTGATCATCTGCATACATCTGTCTGTGATCACACAAACCAATTATTATACACTTAACAGGATTTTTTTTACCAAAAACATGTAGCAAAATAATAAATTGTGGCTTAAATTTATGACAAAATTTGATTTTATTGGATTTCTTTTCAAATAGAAAGTAGAAAATATTGTTTCTTTTTAAAATTTCCACTCTTTTTTTCGCTTATATCGCAAAAAAATAAAAACGGAGTCATGAATAAATACCACCACAAGAAAGCTCTATTAGTGTGAACAAAATGATAACAATTGTCATTGAAAGTGCGAGAGCGCTGAAAGCTGAAAATTTGCCTGGGAAGGAAGGGGGCAAAAGTGTTATAATATTGGTGAAGTACTTGTTTTTCATAAACTGTGAATACTTATCCACAGAAACATTGTCAACCTGATATTGTTGTTACGTATAATGTTATAACATGTAAGTCATGCATTGTCTGTATAATGATCTCTCAGTTTAGTTTTGTCTGTTGCTTTTGACAGCTAAGGTAATTTCTGGGCCGTAGCCACTTGTTGCTGCCTGCAGATTTGTTCCGCTTTTTTAAAGGGTTGCTAACAGGAGATGTATATATATTTTTCATTTTCTTGCAATGATTTATACCTCAATTATTGTTTTAGGGAAAATGGCACTTAAGAAGGCAAGCTGTAAAAGAGCTTCATGGCACCTTGACACGTCTGCTAAATGAACTGTTGCCATGGGAACCAAAGCTACTGAAGGCTTTTCAAAAAAATCGGTAAACCTAGCATATATGATCATTGCTTACTCAAAAGATAGTATGTATTCTCCTGTTTAGCAGGTGGATATTGCATTTTACTTTATTTTAAATTGTCAATACAGTAGAGCTGTATTCTACATATAGTTGGTATCTACATTCAGATCTGCTATTCACCTTTTGTATCATGTAGTATGATGCTGCGTACAAACGATCATTTTTCGGCATTGAAAAAAACAGTTTTTCAGCATGTCCAAAAAACAAAGTTTTTCCAACTTCATCATTAAAAACCATAGTTTTTGAAAAATGATGAACAAAGCGCGGTGACGTACAACATGTACGACGGCACTCTAAAGGGGAAGTTCTATTCGCCTTTGGGCTGCTTTTAGCAGATTCCTTGTTAGTAAAAGACGATTTGCGCTTTTTTGTCTGTTACAGCGTGATGAATGTGCTTACTCCATTATGAATGGTAGTCAGGGCCGCCATCAGGGGGGTACAGGCATTACACCTGTAAGGGATCCGGAGGTCCCCGGGGGCCCGGAAGCCCCCAGGGCCCCAGATGGCAGCCCCCTCTTTTTTTATTTATTTTTTATAAAAATATATATTTTTTAATATATTTTTATTTTATTTTTTATTAAAGGTCCAATTTTTTTTCTTTTATTATTTTTTAGGGGTCCGCAGGTCTCCAGGGGCCCGGAGGCCCCCAGATGGCAGCCCCCTCTTTTTTTCTTTATTTTTTATTAAAGGGCCAATTTTTTTTTTTTTTTTTTTTTTTTTTGTAGAGGTCCGGAGGTCCCCAAGGGCCCGGAGGCCCCCAGGGCCCCAGGTGGCAACTCCCTCTTTTTTAAAAAAATTTTGATAAAAAAATTTTTTTTTTATATATTTCAATTTTATTTTTTTAAAGGACCAGAGGTCCCAGGGCCCCAGATATTAACCACCCTTTTAAAAAATAATATATATATATATATACATTTGTTTCTCTCCTTTTTCTTTTTATTAAAGGGCCCTGGGGACCTCTGGGCCCTTTAATAAAAAGAAAAAGGAGAGAAACAAATGTATATATATATATATATTATTTTTTAAAAGGGTGGTTAATATCTGGGGCCCTGGAACCTCTGGCCCTTTAAAAAAATAAAATTGAAATATATAAAAAAAAATTTTTTTTATCAAAAATAAATTTAAAAAATGGATACCCCCTTTTTTCTTTTTATATATATATTTTTCCGCTTCTCAATTCGTAGCAGTCCCCCCCCCCCCCACCCCCGCTTCTCAATTTAAAATTTTAGGCGGCAGCACCCCCCCCCCCCCCCCCGGCTCTCTAGGGGGCCCATGCCTGAAGCTGTGTAAGGGGCCCCTTCATTCCTGATGGCGGCCCTGATGGTAGTTTTACCAGAAAAAGCGCTCCAGTCTCATAACTTGCTTCTGAGCATGCGCGGGTTTAAAACGTCGTTTTAGCCCACACATGATGATTTTTTACAACCCAAAAAACAACATTTTTTAAAACGACATGAAAAAATGCAGCATGTTCGAAAAAAAAATGTTGTCGTTTTTTTACAAGATGAAAAACAATGTGAAGCCCACACACGATCATTTTAAATGACGTTTTTAAAAACGTTGTTTTTTTTTCATGCCGAAAAATGATCAAGTGTACGCGGCATGAGAGCATTAACACATACGAGTGATAGTTGCTGACATTTTTTATGTGTCCTCTTGCAGTGCACGTCTGAGAAAAGACTATGATGATTTCCGAAAGCTGCCAGAATCCGACAATTTTACCAGAGAATCATCTTCTCGTGGTAATTTTGAGCCAAGACAATCTCCAATTTCTGTACCTATATCATCTGAAGTCTGTCACAAGGAAATTGAGAACAGTTGTCATGGTATGATTTAAAACAAAACTGTAGCCAAACAGCTAAATATACATGTGTGTGATCTGTTTTGAATGGCAGAGTATTTATGTTCATTTTGTTTTTACTTTCAGACAGTCCTGCAATACTCTATAGTTAGGGGAATATCGCCAGTATTCAATTTTGCTGTTCTGCACTTTCCTGTGTCACGTTTTCCTGTCCAGCATGCTTAAAGTGGAACTAAAGACTCTAATCCTTTAGGCCGCGTACACAGGAGGAGATATATCCGATGAAAACGGTCCAACAGACCGTTTTCATCGGACATGTCTCCTGGGATGTTTTGGTTTGATGTGTGTACACACGATCAAACCAAAATCCCCGTGGACAAACAGTGCGGTGACGTGGCGGTGACGTTGACGCCGCCACGTCACCAAACCAGGAAGTAAAATATTTCCACGCATGCGTCAAATCCATTCGGCGCATGCAGAGATTTCAGTCCGCTGGTTAGGCGTACTAACCAGCGGACATATCCGACAGACAGCTTTCCAGCAGACAAGTTTTAAAGCATGCTTTAAAACTTTTGTCTGCTGGAAACCTGTCTGCTAGCCCGTACACACGATCGGATATGTCCGCTGGAACTGGTCTGCGGACATATCCGAGCCTTACAGTCACAGGAGGTTCCCTTTTAGCCTTACTTTTATCTTCAGGTCGCGTACACATGACCAAATAAATCTGTTCAAATCGGTCTGACAGACTGATTTGATGAGATTTGTCTGCTGGGCTGTTTTGGTTTGATCGCTGTACACACGATCAAACCAAAATCCCCGCCGGCAGACAGCGCGGTGACGTTGACGCCGCCACGTCACCGCACCAGGAAGTAAATTACTTCCACGCATGCGTCGGATCCATTCGACGCATGTGCGGACAGATATGTCTGCTGGTTAGCGTACTAACCAGCAGACATATCGGACGGACGGATTCCCAGCAGACAGATTTTAAAGCATGCTGTCAAAATCTGTCTGTCCGCCCTTACACACGATCGAATCTGTCTGCTGAAACGGTCTGTCAGACCATTTCCAGCAGATAGATTTGATCGTGTGTACGCGGCCTTAGTTGCTGTGGTGCTGCTTATGTGATCAGATATGACACCAGCAGTTTGATGGTTTGATAGTTCAGTTGAGAGCTAACATAACTACACTAGTATCTTTCAAGACATGCCTTAAAGCATAGGCCCGCCCACCGCTGCAAAATTTAAAAGCCAGCAGCTACACATATTGCAGCTGCTGGCTTAATATAGGACACTTACCTGTCCGTCCTGGAGTCCAGCGATGTCGGCACCGCAGCTGATGTTTACATCAGCTGCCGGGTGCTGCTGCCACCATTGTGGGTAAGAGAACCCAGGAGTGTAGCCTTATAGCTTCACTCCGGGGAACCCTGCTGCGCATGCGCAGGGCTCCACTCCTCTCTCCTACTGGCCCGGTGGCAGGAGAAGGGAGCCAAGCGGTAATATCAATAGCCAGGGCTGTGGCTCCCAGAAGTGGAAACAGGATACTTGTCAGACAGGTACCCTTTCCCCCTAAAGGTGCCAAATGTGGCATCGGAGAGGGGGAGGATTAACCAATTATACCAAGCAGGAGCAAATGATCATCAATTTCATATATGGGCTAAAACATTATAGTTAAACTATAATTAAACTAAATAGAAACAGCTGCTCAAAACTGGGTGAGCAACAACCAAACTCTGCTACAGTGAGGTTGGAAGACCAATTAACATCACAGGTCATACACCATGGCAAGACTGAGCATAACAATAAGACACAAGGTAGTTTTACTGCATCAGCAAGGCAAAGATTTCAAGCAGACTGGGGTTTTTAAGATGTTCTGTTGAAGTGCTTTTGAAGAAGCACAAAGAGACTGGCAATGTTAGGGACCATAGATGCAGTGGTCGGTCAAAGAAACTGAATGCAGCAGATTTAAAATAACCTATGAAATTCACCCCGGCGAGATTCTCTGTTTTGTTCCCCTCAGTTACCTCGGCGTGCTGGAGGTGCTCCTTCTCACCGGCTGATGCCAAACATATCTTCTGGGAATGCCCGCAAATAAAAGTATTCTGGGAAGGGGTGGTTTCTTGCCTAAAGGATATCCTGCATGTGCTTGTTCCGTTGTCGGTGCAGGTATGTCTTCTGGGCTTAGTGGATGAAGTAGTCCCCTCTAGGGCCCTTAGAACATTGCTGAACATATTACTGTTCTATGGAAGGAAGGCCATACTACTTAAGTGGAAATCACCTGCCCCACCGGGTCTAGCGTTCTGGAAGGGCCTGGTGAACTCAATGATGCCCCTGTACAAGGCAACCTATCTCTCCAGGGGGTGCGAGAAAAAGTTTAATAAGGTCTGGCGGGCCTGGTTTGATGCGGATATCACTGCAGGATAGATTGTAAGGCTGAATGGGGGGTTTCATTTCTGAATTATTTACCTTACATGTGACACCGATGGGTGTACTTATGCTGTAGTGGTGGAGGGGGAGCCATGTTGACTCCTTTTGGGACCATTCGCATGGTGGGGGTGAGATGTGGGCGGGGAGTGCGTCTTAATTACTGAGTTGTATGCTATATATATGCCAATAACTGTCTGTGTTACCGATTTTAAGTACAGGACTCTTCTTTTGCTTATACCAGGGATCCTCAAACTACGGCCCTCCAGCTGTTGCAGAACTACACATCCCATGAGGCATTGTAAAACACTGACATTCACAGACATGACTAGGCATGATGGGAATTGTAGTTCCTGAACAACTGGAGGGCCGTAGTTTGAAGACCCCTGGCTTATACTAACGCCAGATATGGTGGTGGACTGAGTTATGGGGTTACGGGAGGGAGGGGGGAGGTGGGAGAGGATGGGGGGTTTGTTTGGTAGGCAGTTACCTATGTTAGGTAAGTTGTCAATGTTATGACCACGTTGGTCGCGAGAGACATGGTGTTGTGCCATGGTACTCTTTTGTTTGTGTCTGTATGTCTTGTTGAAAAATGTAAATAAAAATAATTTTCCAAAAAAAAACAACCTATGAAAAAAGAGAGATGTTATCCCACAGGGAGACCAAGACAGGGTATACCTGAGGACAAGCAAGGAGCTACTATGGCAGTGATGGACAATATTGTCCATCACTGCCATAGTAGCTCCTTGGTTGTCCTCAGGTATACCCTGTCTTGGTCTCCCTGTGGGATAACATCTCTCTTTTTTCATATGCATAGTTTTGGCTACAGTGGTGACCCCTAGATCGGGGGAGTGACTGTTTATAGACTTTTGGGATATTTATATTGGAGCTGTTAGAGGGGGCATGTTCATTCTTTGTTATGTTTAAAACAACCTACCTGTGTGCAAGTATACCTAGAAGAATTAATGCTGAAGACAAAGGGTGATCACACCAAATATTAATTTGATTTGGATTTCTCTTCTGTTCACTTACTTTCCATTTTGTTAATTGATAAAAGTAAACTATTTCCTCCCTGGCGGTATGATTCTTTCTGATTTTAGGTGCTGAAAGCGGTACCATTATTTGCAAGGAAATTTGGCATTTTATACTGTAGGCTTGTAATTCTTAGGCCGCGTACACACGATCGGACATGTCCGATGAAACTGGTCTGCAGACCGGTTTCATCAGACCAGTTCGATGGTGTGTACGGCCTATCGGACCGTTTTCCATCGGACCAAAGTCTTAAAACATGCTTTAAAATCTTTTCGACGGACACATGTCCGTCGGACAGGTTCGATGGTTAGTACAAAAAAGCATCGGACCAAAAACCTGCGCATGCTCAGAATCAAGTTGACGCATGCCTGGAAGCATTGAACTTTGTTTTTTCATCGCGCCGTTGTGTTCTACGTCAACGCGTTCTGGTCTGATCGGATTTTGGTCCGATGGTGTGTACGCACATCAGACCATCAGACAAGTTCAAAGTTGTCTGATGAAAACGGTCCGTCAGACAAGTCTCATCAGACATGTCTGATTGTGTGTACAGGGCCTAATGCCGCATACACACGATCACTTTATGTGATGAAAAAAAACAACGTTTTCTGTGAAGTAAAAAACAATGTTTTTGAAACTTAAATTTTCAAAGACAATGTTGCCTACACACCATCGTTTTTTTCACAATGCTCTAGCAAAGCGAGGTTATGTTTACCACTCTTTTCCATTGAAGCTCTCTTCATAATTAGCTTCTGGGCATGCGCGGGTTGAAAAGCTTGCTTCAATTTTTTTTTGTCGTTTTTTACAAGACATAAAACAAAGTTTTCCCCTACACACGGTCAATGAAATTGACGTTTTTAAAAACGTCATTTTTTTTCATCACATAAAGTGATCGTGTGTACGCGACATTAGGAATAACTCACTTAAATCTGACCAAACAAGAGTCTAGTAGGCATCCCGGTTATGAATTTTTTTTAAAAACAAAATTATAAATTATAATATAATAAATAATTATAACAAATACTAATATAATTATAATAAAAATGATTCAATAATGTAATCAACTCAAAAACACTGAAATTTGCTCAGTTGCAGAATTGTCGCTGTCTTTACTTTTATTTTATTTTTTTGATGAATTTCCCCCGCTGTTTTCTAGCTGATCTAAAACCATTTTTGACATAAGGGGACACTTTTGGTTGCTATGCACAATCTACAGTTTGCGGGCAGAAAGAACAGTTTTTTTTTTTTTTTTTATACAAAAGAACATGTAGGGCACTGGACAGACCACTAGGGACAAAGGGAGTGTGTATTTTTTACATACAGTACTGTAATCTATAAGATTACAGTATACTGTATGTATTGTGTTTGTTTACGTTTTTGAATTTCGAGCGGAGAACGGCGCCAAACTTCAAAAACGTAAACAAACACAATACATACAGTATACTGTATATATATATATATATTTTTTTAAATACTGTGCCCTTCAGATCCTAGCGAAAGTTCCTCTAGTAATATAGTGCTGACGTAAATATATGATGTAAGATTTTTGGACCTTTGAATCACTGCAAAGCATATTCCCCCTTTCAGCAAATAGTTAACCTTGGTTTTTGCTGTATAAACTGTAAACACAGAATAGACAAGGAACACACCTTGACAATAGAAAGTTCCAAGATGTGATGTATAAAAGCAGCTATTTACAGACAATGAAGGCACTTCATGTGATTGTGAAGGCTGGACATTTTTTGTCTTAACTCCTTACCGACCGACCGCCGTCATATTACTGCGGGACGGTGGCACTGCTGGGCGAGAGCCCTTAGCTATACGTCCGCTTTAAAGCGGCGTCAGGGGCGCTTTAAAATACGTTCCTGCTCGCTCCCGAGTCCCGCGATTGCTCGTTACTGAGCGGGGAACGGGAGCTATGTGTGTAAACACATAGCTCTCGTTCCTGTCAGTTGGGGAAACGCTGATCTTCTGTTCATACAATGTATGAACAGAAGATCAGTGATTTCCCCATACAGTTAGAACACACCCAGGAACACACATAACCCCTTCCCTGCCCCCTAGTGTTAACCCCTTCACTGCCAATGGCATTTTTATAGCAATACAATGCATTTTTATAGCATTGATCGCTATAAAAATGCCAATGGCCCCAAAAATGTGTCAAAAGTGTCTGAAGTGCCCGCCATAATGTCGCAGTACTGAAAAAAAATGCTGATCGCCGCCATTACTAGTAAAAAAAAATATTAATAAAAATGCCATAAAACGACCCCCTATTTTGTAAACGCTATAACTTTTGCGCAAACTAGGGTTGTCCCGATTCCACTTTTTTAGGCCCGAGTACCGATACTTTTTTTCATGTACTCGCCGATACCGAATACCGATACTTTTTTTAAATGTCATGTGACAATTTTCAAACCACAATACAGACTAAGGATATTTTCTTTAGAATTATGAAGAACTCTAACTCAAGACATTATAAAAGAATAAAAATGTTTTATTTGCTTGTCGCGCAGTAGTAAAAAACTCAAAGAACATGTTGATAAATACAAAATAAGTATTTGGCCAAGCATCGGGAGCATTTGCGCGAGTACAAGTACTCCCGCAAATACTCGGTATCGGTCCCGATACCGATACTAGTATCAGTATCAGGACAACCCTAGCTCAAACCAATCAATAAACGCTTATTGCGATTTTTTTAACGAAAAATATGTAGAAGAATACGTATCAGCCTAAACTGATTTTTTATATATTTTGGGGGGATATTTTTTATAGCAAAAAGTAAAAAATATTGCATTTTTTTCAAAATTGTCGCTCTATTTTTGTTTATAGCGCAAAAAATAAAAACTGCAGAGATGATCAAATACCACCAAAAGAAAGCTCTATTTGTGGGAAAAAAAAGGACGCCAATTTTGTTTGAGAGCCACGTCGCACGACCGCGCAATTGTCAGTTAAAGCGGTTGTAAACCCGCATCAAAAGGCAAAAGTCATATTGAGCTAATATGCACCGCATATTAGCTCATTATGAAATACTTACCTCGAAACGAAAGTGTAGAACTTACCTGGTCCACGCCGAGCAAGATATCATCTTGACTCGGCGTGTCTTCCGGGTATTGCCGCTTTAGCTCTCTGATTGGCTGGAGATTTAAATTCGGCAAGGTCTGGCGGTGGCCGGTCCTTTCGCCGTAGATCCCCCCCCCTGCGCATGCGCCGCTGCAATCACGCGAGGGGAATATCTCTTAAACCGTGCAGGTTTAGGAGATATTCTCCTTACCTACAGGTAAGCCTTATTATAGGCTTACCTGTAGGTAAAAGTCAAAAAAGTGGGTTTACAACCACTTTAAAGCGACGCAGTGCCGAATCACAAAAAGTGCTCTGGTCATTGGACAGCAATATGGTCCGGGGCTAAAGTGGTTAATGTATTCCCTGCAATAATGTAAGAAAATGTCCCTGTATGTGTATTGCACCCTCACCCCCCTTAGACATCTCCCCAGGGGTGTACCAAGGGGTTGCAGGCCGAGAGGGGACGCAACACAGCGCCAGATAGAGAGGGATGAGCAGGGCGATTTCTCCCCTTGCTGCCCGCAGGACCAGTTAGAGGAGAGAAGCTGCTTCTAATCCTCCCCCTCCTCTCCTCCTGTGTCTGCCCCGCCCACTCTCCCCAATAGACACTGTTCTGCTGCCTAAGGGCCCTTTCACACGGGGCGGATCGTAATGATCCGCCTCCGTGTGTCCGCTTTTGCTCAGCAGGGATCCTCCGTAAACTCACTGCTGCGTCGTCGGCTGACAGGGCGGTCCCCGCACACTGTGCAGGGACCGCCCTGTCTTTCCTCCGCTCTCCCCTATGGGGGGATCGGATGAACATGGACCGTATGTCCGTGTTCATCTGATCCGATCCGCCAGACGGAAGAAAAATAGGATTTTCTTCCATCCGAAAAAAACGGATCTTTGCGGAGGCGGACAATTACGGGTGTCAGCGGATGGTTATCCGCTGACACCCGAAATCACATAGGGACCCATGTATGTCCCGTTTTCATCCGCAACGGATGGATGAAAATGTGGACATTCGCTCTGCACATGTGAAAGGGGCCTAAGGGATGTGGGTGAGAATATTCAAGATAAAGCCCAGCAAACAGAAAGGAAAGATGGGGTCTGATATCTATCCATCCATCCATCCAGTGATGGAGTGAGTGAGTACTGTACACTGATGTAGGGGTGCCCTTCATTCCCTTCTCTCTCTTCACCTTTTTTCTTTATCTTTATCTATCTATCTATCTTTCTGTATATCTATCTATCTATCTATCTTCCTTATTTCTTTATCTATCTTCCTTCCTTTCTATCTTTATCTATATATCTATCTTCCTTCCTTCCCTTCTTTATTTCTATATTTATCTATCTTTATTTCTTTATCCTCCTTCCTTCCTTCTCTTCTTTCTTTCTTTCTTTCTTTCTTTCTTTCTTTCTTTCTTTCTATCTTTATCTATCTTTCTTTCTTTATCTATCTTCCTTACTTGCTATCTATCTACCTATCTTCCTTCCTTCCCTTCTTTCTGACTATCTTTATCTATCTTTCTTTATCTATCTATCTATCTATCTATCTATCTATCTATCTATCTATCTATCTATCTATCTATCAGATCTATCGATTTATCTTCCTTCCCTCTTTCTATCGTTATATATCTTCCTTCCTTTCTATCTATCGTTCTATCTATCTATCTATCTATCTTTCTTTCTTCCTTCCCTTCTTTCTTTCTATCTTTATCTATCTTTCTTTCTTTATCTATCTTTCTTCTTTCTCTTCTTTCTTTCTATCTTTATCTATCTATCTTTATCTATATTCCTTACTATCTATCTATCTATCTTCATTCCCTTCTTTCTTTCTTTATCTTTCTTTATCTATCTATCTTCCTTCTTCCCCTTCTTTCTTTCTATCGTTATCGTTCTTATCTATTGTTCTTTCTTTATCTATCTTCCTTCCTTCCCTTTTTTCTTTCTATCTTTATCTATCTTTTTTTCTTTATCTAGATTCCTTACTTTCTATCTATCTATCTATCTATCTATCTATCTATCTATCTATCTATCTATCTATCTATCTATCTATCTATCTATCTATCTATCTGTCTTCCTTCCCTTCTTTCTATCTTTATCTATCTTTCTTTATATATCTATCTATCTATCTTTATCTATCTTCCTTACCTTCTTTCTTTCTACCTTTATCTATATGTCTCTCTTTATCTATCTTCATTCCTTCATATCTATCTATCTATCTATCTATCTTCCTTCCTTCCCTTCTTTCTTTCTATCGTTATCTATCTATCTTCCTTCCTTCCTTCCCTTCTTTCTTTCTATCGTTATCTATCTATCTATCTATCTATCTATCTATCTATCTATCTATCTATCTATCTTCCCTTCTTTCTTACTATCTGTATCTATCTTTCTTTCTTTATCTATCTATCTTCCTTCCCTTCTTTCTTTATCTTTCTTTATCTATCTTCCTTCCTTCCCTTCTTTCTTTATATTTTTCTTTCTTTATCTATCTTCCTTCCTATCTATCTATCTATCTATCTATCTTTATCTATCTTCCTTTCCTTCTTTCTTTCTACCTTTATCTATATTTCTTTCTTTATCTATCTTCATTCCTTCCTATCTATCTACCTTCCTTCCTTCCCTTCTTTCTTTCTATCTATCTCTATCTATCTATCTCTCTATCTATCTTTATTCCCTTCTTTCTTTCTATCTGTATCTATCTTTGTTTATCTATCTATCTTTATCTATCTATCTTCCTTCCCTTCTTTCTTTATCTATCTTCCTTCCTTCCCTTCTTTCTTTATATTTTTCTTTCTTTATCTATCTTCCTTCCTTTCTATCTATCTATCTATATCTATCTATCTTCCTTCCTTCCCTTCTTTCTTTCTTTCTTTCTTTCTTTCTTTCTTTCTTTCTTTCTTTCTTTCTCTCTCTCTATCTATCTTTATCTATTTATCTATCTATCTGCCTTCCCGTCTTTCTTTCTTTCTATCTTTATCTATCTTTCTTTATTTATCCATCGTCCTTCCTTTCTATCTATCTATCTTCCTTTCTTCCTTCCTTCCCTTCTTTATTTCTATCGTTATCTATCTATCTTCCTTCCCTTCTTTCTTTCTATCTGTATCTATCTTTCTTTCGTTATCTATCTTCTTTCTTTCTATCTTTATCTTTCTTTCTTTATCTATCTTCCTTCCTTCCTATCTATCTTTATCTATCTATCTATCTGTCTACCTATCTTCCTTCCCTTCTTTCTTTCTATCTTTATCTATCATTCTTTCTTTATCCATCTTCCTTCCTTTCTATCTATCTGTATCTATCTATCTATCTTCTTTCCTTCCCTTCTTTCTTTATCTATCTTTCTTTATCTATCTTCCTTCCTTTCTTTCTATCCTTATCTATCTGTCTTTCTCTATCTATCTATCTATTTATCTATCTATCCACCTTCCTTTCTTTCTATATTTATCTTTCTTTGTATCCATCTCTCTCTTTCTTTCTTTCTTTCTTTCTTTCTTTCTTTCTTTCTTTCTTTCTTTCTTAAATGCCCTGGCCTATTTTTTGTCCCAGTCCGGGCCTGGACATGGTTAATAAACTAAAATGCAGTCTCTGCATAATAAATAACATACAGTATCTATTACACTAGGCTAATTATTCCAATAATGTGCAGTGTACTACACCTTTTGTAAGTCTACACAAAATACAGCACTTAACTCAGGATTATATAAAATAAAAATCATAACTAACACATGAAAATACTTTAAAGAATGGCACTATGTAAGCTGTGTCTTTATTTACATATAGAAACAAGCAAAGTGTCTCCCAAGGAACAGTAGATACTGTAGATTGCTTAAAGGGGTTATAATGGTTAGTTTTTATTTTCTAAATAGGTCCTTTAAGCTAGTGCATTGTTGGTTCACTTACCTTTTCTTTTGATTTCCCTTCTAAATATTTTTTTATTTGTTTTCTTTGTCTGAATTTCTCACTTTTTGTTCCTCCTCAGTAAGCTGTTCTGGCTGACTAGCCCCAACCAGAACAGCTTGGATGATGGGGGCAAGCTTACTGAGGAGAAACAGGAAGTGAAAAATTCAGACAAAGAAAAAAAAACATTTAGAAGGGAAATCGAAGGAAAAGGTAAGTGAACCAACAATGCACTAGCTTAAAGGAACATATTTACAAAATAAAAAACAAACCTTTACAACCCCTTTAATATGTAAAATGAATTATTCACAAACGTGACATTTTCATTGCCTCACCTTGCAATATCTAATTTGTCAGTATACAGGAATTGGGTTTATGTATGGAAAAGCTATTATGGTTGTTATGTTGTGCTCAATGAAACCATTTGGGCAAATGGAATATATGTTTAGACAGCATTATAACATAATATTGTTTTATTTTCTGTGTTACAGATAAACTAGAGCATGCTGAGACAGACATCTGTGGAAAAGGCAAGATACATAAGAAGGAATATATTTCAAAATATCTGTCAAAATCCCAAACAAGGAGTAGTAGTAGGCGGCAGCTTAGATTAGTAGATGTTGAAGATGAAGGCATGTTGACACAAAAGAAAATCAAATTAAGCACCCCTGAGATCTCTTCTACATCCACAGAAGAAGAAACACCTGCAAACAGTGTTGCCAGTGAAATTCAGAAAACGAAGGCAGGAGTTCTAGAAATGAGCAGAGAAGCTTTTGGTACTTCACCATTTAGTGTATATAAAGGACCGAAACTGACTGAAACTTTGCTGGCAAAGAATATGACCTTAATGAGTCAGCCAACCCACACTATTAGCAATACTGTGCCTTGTTCTGAAAGTACACCATCTTCACCTACAGCCCCAAACCCTGTGAAATCTCCCATTCCTTGCCAGACACCTTTTAAAGCTCCCTTGCAGATGATTTATAAGCTCCCGGATGGACAGTGTGTCCCAGTTGATCTTCAGAATTCTTCTGTGAAGATTCAGATGCAGCCTGTGGTAGATGCTAAAACTGGAGATAGGCTCATGCAGCAAGTCCTGGTTCTACCCAAAAATCTTTTTATACAGCAAAAAGATGACAGAACACCCCAAGTAAACCAGCCTAGTCAATGTGATGTAGCTCTACAGCATTGTGCTCTTAATGTGCCATTGTCCAGTTCCACCACAGTCCACACTGGTTCTAGGGCATTGCCATTAGCTTTAAGGCAGAGTGATTTAAGTTCCACTAAATGTGCTACTCTTCCAGTTTCTCAGCCACAAGTATCCACATTTGCAAACAGCACATCAATGTCAACATGTGAAACATATAAAAACAGAGCTCCAGATTTTTTAGCAACAGTGGTATCATCCAATTACAGCCAGTCCTTACATATTAAGTCTGACTTTGGACGTGTTACATCAAGCACAGGCAATCCTGCTGTGCAAATGGCAAACTCGTCTCCAGCACCTCAAAGGGAAATATCTGAAGCAAAGCAAGAATTAAGAACTATATGCATTAGAGATTCTCAATCCATTCTTGTGAGGACGCGTGGTGGTAACACTGGTGTTGTAAAAGTACAATCAAGCCAAGATCAGGGTCCTTCTGTTTTATCTCCAAGTCCTATATTCACTTTTACACCACAGCTGCAGTCATTCCTAGTGTCAAGAACTAAACCCTCAGCAACTTCTACTTTCACTCCTGTAACTACTACATCACAAACCCAACCAGTGTTCTCATCAGCATCTGTTGGTATAAACCAGGTGACAGAATCAAACACTAACTGGGCACAAGTGCAGCATCCTGTTCCTAGGGTAACTAATCAGACTGTTGGTAACCCTATGCAATCTAACTTTCTTCCAATTGTTTCACAAGCAAGCACTTGTCCTTCTACACATTCTCTTATTAATACAGCTGCAGGGACTGTAACTCCTAATTCCTGCTATAGTACTGGGCAGGACTGTAGTGTCATTAGGAAGGCTGGAACAGATTTAAATCAAGCTGAAACCAAGACAGCCAGTGTTTCTGTGGTACAGCCTGACAGTACTACTCCGTCAAAGAGTGATTTTGTGAGTGGATCTTCCATACATCAAGTCATGTTACTTACAGCACCTTCAATACACCCACCGGGTACTTCACAAAATGTGGGAATTGTTGCTTCGCCAACATTGGCACAGGTACCATCAAAAAAGTTTGTTTTTATTAATACCCAACTTCCAGCCAGTTCCTCAAGTGCAAATATGACATCACCCGCCTCAAGGCAAGTTACTAATACTAATATAGGTAAAACATATGTCAGGCCTCCTGAACAGCAGCAGGTTTTCCTAATTCCTTCCACCATGGGGTCCCAAATAAAAATGAGCTCCCCACCTATTGTTTCCCAAGTTAAAGATGTAAAGATTGGTCTAACCATAGGGCAGACTATTGTTAATAATACTGCTGGCATGAAAAATATTCTACCAATTAACATTTTGCAGAATACATTGGGAAAAGGAGATGCGGGCACTCGAAAAGACTCTGCTGTGATAACGCCGTCTACTCTTTCAAAAGCATACAATGAACAAGTAACAAATTCAAATATTACTTGTGATTATACTGTAGCTTCTACAAAGGATTCAGCGGCATGTGCTGTAGTAGCACCTGCCAATACAGTCCAGTATAGTGCCACTGAAGGAAAAGGGAATGACTTCTTAAAGACTTTATCATCTGTGTCTAGCAGATTACCTACAACAAGTTTAGGGAGTACTGTTGCCATTTCAACTGTGAAAACTGGGCATCTTTCATCATCTGTTCTGCTGTCAACTAATCCAATGACAAAGCATGCATCGTCATCATTGCAGCGGCTGGTGTCATCAACTTTGCCTGGGCCAATTTCAGGCTCAGGCGCAAATCCTATTGTATCTACATATCTGCCAACATTGAGAGAGAAAAGTGAAATTAACAACTCCATATCTCAAAGCATTCATAAAGTAGTGTCAACAAATGTGACCAACCCTTCAGCTGCAATGTCATCTTCTTTGCTACCCACATTATGTAAAACTGGGCCTTGGCATACTTCTTCACAGACCTTGCCATCATTGCCTGCATCTACTCTAAATCAAGTTAGGCCACAGATAAATGAACATTCAGCACATCATAAACTGGTTATTAACACTAGCACACCGCTTGCTCCTGGAACTCAAATCACAATTAATGGTACACGATTTATTGTACCTCCACAAGGCCTAGGAGCTGGCAGTCACGTGCTGCTCCTGTCAACTAATGCTAAGCAAGGACCTCCTTTATATGGTAGCGCACAAGTGTGTCATGGTTCTCCTCTTGTTAGTAGTACAGTAGCACCACAACCTGCTTTAAAACAAAACATGTCACCACCACGGTACCCAGTACAATCATATCCGTGCACTGCTGCACCTGATTTGTCCAGGTCTCTACATAATATACAGCCTGCATCTCAGATTGTAAATATAACATCTGGTGATTTCTCTCCATGCTCCCTGTCTTCAGTTAACAAAACCCCATCCACAACTGCACTTCAACCACTTCTTGATCATTGTATACAAAGGGGATGTTATCCACAACAAACCAACATGGCACCATTATCCAAAGGTACACCATTGACAGAGGCAGTTATGTTGAACATTGCAAGCCCTCCTAACAATCTCTTGCCTGCATCTGCCGTGTCGGAAAGCAAGAGGGAAGATACTGATAGTTTTAGGCATCAGTCCTTAACAACGGATAAGCCGTACACTGTAGCAACGTAAAGCAGACTTAAAAATGGGGAAAACAGTAAACTATGTAGCACTTACTTTACGAAACTGACAATGTATTTTTGGTTGTTTCCTATGTTGTTCATGAAGAGTTTAAATGGTTAACCTAAAGTTTTTTGTTTTAAAGTTCAATTTATTTTCTGTGAACAAGAAGGTTCATTTTCAACAGCCAGTACCATTTTATAGTTTGACATTGGTAGTCTAGCTATTTGCACAATACGTCTTGGAGTTTGTCTAGAACAGTATTTGTCTTTTTACATTTGTAAAGAAAACCAATTTTTTTCATGAATATTTATGCGTTCTGAACGTTTAGGCGAAATATAAACTTGTATATATTCTTTATCTTTTAACATTCTTAACTAAACCATATGTATAAAGAGCATTGTCTTATTTATGTTTTGTTTACATAATGTATAGTTTTTTAAGTATTTTGCAGATCAGTGTACTGTTTAGCATTAATGCAGACTCATCTGCATGTAGTAAATAAACAAGAGTCACTGTATTTTTTACCTCATTATTTCTTGCAAGCACTACCTTTTCTGTACTTCTTTTTATGGCATTAGTCCACATTATCAAACTTGTTCGTGGTATCAGTCTACATTATAACAATCAAGGAGAAAAAAAAGAAAAGGCCTATTCAAATGCCAGATATACATTTTTCAAAATTGTCTTTGCCCAAACCCCCAATTTGGTTTAAGATCAAAATACCCAGCAGCAAGTTCTTAGGTTGTGAAAGGAAAGTGCACCACTTGGCGGAAACACGCAAAGGTATAGGGACTTTATGAAAACCATGTGCCGATTGTTTTTGTGTGCTATGGGTGTTATGGAAAGCCCCCTTTTCACTGGTTTATGCAGAAAGGGTAAACATAATGAGCAATAACATGCTACTTTGTTCCTCATTTATGAGAGTCCTGTGACAGGAGGAAGGAGACACGCCCACCAGCCACCCTAGCTGTATGAACTGAGCGGCATTGCAGTCACGTGACGGCAGTGCGTTACAATGAATAAAATCTACAGACACACTTTCAAAAAAGTGTACACATAACAATGGACTTACATTGTTTAACTGATTATGGGGAGTTAATTGAACCCAAGCCTTTTCCTCCACTTAAATGAGCCAACCTGCAAATATGATTGCTGTAAGTGTAGTACTATGCCTTTTCCTCCAGAATCTTTACCTTACATTTCTGCAGCCACTGGGATTTCTGCTGCTGATGTACTGTCAAATCCTTAAAGTGTTTGTAAACCTCAGACTTGAAATATGAACAATATGAAAATGAACAAAGAATTATTCCTCCATAGTGTGTACGTGTCTGAATTAAGAGCACCAAGTGTAATTTCTGTCTGCTGTTTCATTCCTCTATCAGCATGAGTCACTGACCAGAGAAAAAAGGTGGCTGAGAGGGAGCTCCAGCTGATTGACAGCCTCAGCTCTGTTCCTGTGTGCTATGTAAAGGGAGGGTGCCTCTTCCCTTCAATAAGCTCTCAGAGCTCTCCTTAATGAGCTCTGCAGAATGTAATTTCAGCTCTCCGCCCCCTTTTTTGGACAGCTCAGAAAACCTTTATAAATTCTGGACTTTGAACAGATGTAAAGAAGACTGTAGAAAGACAAGTACAACTTTGTGCAGGAGGATGTTTTTCATCTCTGTGTATCACCTGCGGCAAGCTACTTTAATATATGTGATGCCGCGTACACACGATCACTTTATGTGATGAAAAAAAAACTATGTTTTTAAAAACGTCAATTTAAATGACCGTGTCTTGTGAAAAACTGAAGCATGCTTCAATTTTTTGTGTCGTTTTTCAAAACGTCGTTGTTTGTTTCACAAAAAATCACTGTGTGTAGCAAAAAACTTTGTTTAAAATGACTTTTTTCAACCCGCGCATGCCCAGAAGCTAGTTATGAAGCGAGCTTCAATGGAAAAGAGTGGTGAACGTAACCTCGCTTTGCTAGAGCATTGTGAAAAAAACGATGGTGTGTAGGCAACATCGTCTTTGAAAATTGAAGTTTCAAAAACGTTGTTTTTTACTTCACAGAAAACGTCGTTTTTTTTCATCACATAAAGTGATCGTGTGTACGCGGCATAAGGGTTTACAACCAATTTAATGGAGGACTTTGTTCAAGCAGGAGCTCACATCTCTCCTCTATGTTCCCCTGTATACCCCTGGGACCTCATTCTGGTTCGCTTGGCTCTTCAAAAGTCACACATTGACCATATCAGGGATATTCCTCTCTCTGACCTTTCCCGTAAAGTGGCCATTCCTGAGGTTATTGTCCCTCCTACTTCAAGGCTTATTTCACACCTATGCAGGTGTGATGGTGCGTGCTTGTTTAGTGCAGCCCATGTATTTTAATGGGCCCTGAGAGCAAAAATTGCACAACATTTTTTATTGGTTTCTACCAAAACACATGGTAGTTTGTTTTCATGTGTTCTGGCTCATGATTTTATGCACGTTTTAGCAAGGGACATTGAGGTGTCATTAGGAGTTAATTGCTGCAAACCTTCAAAAGGGATGCACATTTTTTTCGTGCATTGCAGGTACGCGTGCAGTCTAGCATCGCACATATGTGAACCTAGCTTCAGTCCTGCTGAAAAACATCGTAGTGAAATTTCTTTCTAAACACATTGCTCGCTGTGAGATTATAACTCTGATGCCCTGCACACAAGAACAGAATTTTTGTTTTTCCCGATGGAATTACGCTCAAGCTTGGCTTGCATACACACGGTCACACAAAAGTTCTCTGAACTTTCAAGCGTTAAAAACGCGGTGACGTACAACTCTATGACGAGGCGATAAAAATAAGTTCATTGCTTCCGAGCATGCATGTTTTTTTCCAGTCGGAATTCCATATCGATGAACAGATTTTCCGTTTTTTTTTTTTTCCGAAATTGTATTCCTTCTTCCTGAAGGTTCCCACAAGGGTCTTCCTGCCTCTCACTCCACTCCAGCTGTTGCAGAGCTACAGGTCCCATGAGGCATTACAAAGCTGACAGTTACAAGCATGACTCCCACAGGCTGAGGCATGATGGCACTTGTAGTTCCACAACATCTGAAGGGCCGCAAGTATGACTACTGGAAGGATATGGTTCCTCCCTTCTCTGTTAAAGCATTGGTGGATATTCTCCTCAGATGCCAGTTTTGGGCATAAGATACCATAAGCTGCTCTCTGAGTCTATCAAGTCCTTCTTGACCTGTTTGTGGGCTCGTTGGTGTTATTCCCTGCACTACCCACATCTTATTTGAACTGCCTTTTAATATCCAATTCCTAATAATTTATAGAAGCTTGTGTCCTGTACTGTACATTCAGTAAATTAGGATTTTTAACTTAACAGTAAAATCTGTTTCCTGGACTACAGTACAGGACACAGAACCTTCCCCTCTGTATGATCTCCCTAATGCTTGCTACAAGTGGGAAGAGTTAATAGGGGAGGTCCCACCAGACTTGTCCTTTTTTTTGCAAGTCTCCAAATACCTAAAGGTAGCTGCATTTATCCCAGTCAATGATTTAAAGGGGTTGTAAAGGTTTGTGTTTTTTCACCTTAATGCATCCTATGCATTAAGGTGAAAAAACAACTTGCACTCTCCGGCCCCCCCCCCCGAGCCCCCGTTTTTACTTACCTGAGCCCCGAATCTGCTAGGGCTCGATCCCCCGTTGCTTTCCCCCAGCTTTAGGCGGCTCTTCATTGGATGATTGTAATCATATCAATGACGCGGCACGCCGGGGGACAGGGCCAAGTGTATCACCCAGAGGGAGGTTAGCTTTTGCAGGGAGGAGCCGAGACAGCCGCCGAGCGACCTCAGAAGACGAGGATCGGGGCCACTCTGTGCAAAACGAACTGCACAGTGGAGGTAAGTATGACATGTTTGTTATTTAAAAAAAAAAGAATTTACAACCCCTTTAACCACTTAAGACCCGGACCAATACGCTGGCAAATGACCCAAGGGGTTTTTGCGATTCGGCACTGCGTCGCTTTAACAGACAATTGCGCGGTCGTGCGACGTGGCTCCCAAACAAAATTCGCGTCCTTTTTTTCCCACAAATAGAGCTTTCTTTTGGTGGTATTTGATCGCCTCTGCGATTTTTTATTTTTTGCGCTATATACAAAAATAGAGCGACATTTTTGAAAAAAAAAACAATATTTTTTACTTTTTGTTATAATAAAAAAACAATAAACTAAATTTTAGTCAAACATTTAGGCCAAAATGTATTTAGCCACGTGTCTTTAGTAAAAAAAAATCGCATTAAAAAAAAATTAGCTACCTAGCGGGAACAGCGACACTAATACAGCGATCAGAAAAATGATCGCTTAGTGATGCTGGCAATAGGGAGTGAAAGGGTTAACTAGGGCGGTGATCAAGGGGTTAAAACTTTATTTGGGGGGGGGGGGTGGGGGGGCTATCCTGACACTAACACTAACTGACTGTCACACTGTCTGTCACACTGACACTAAATACAGTAATCATACATGTATGATTACTGCATTCAGTGACACTGACAGGGGGAGGGGGGGGGGGGGCGATCGCGGGGGTTAAATGTGTTTTTGTGTGTGTGTAAGTGTGCTGTTGGTGCAGACTTACTTGTTGTGTTGTGATCTCTCCTCAGCGGCGCTTGAAACAAACGCCGAGGGAGAGATCAGATAGCTTCCTCCTTCCTGTGTTTACACAGGAGGAGGAAGTGACAGGGCGGGGGGCGGGCGCGCGCATTGGCTGGGAGCGATCCGGAGGGGGCGGGTGAAAACGGATAGCCGCCCCCTCTTGTCGGATCGCTCCTGCAGCCGTCACACAGACAATGCGGTCACAATGGGGTTGATTTACTACAACTGGAAAATCTGCTGTAGCTGTGCATGTTAGCCAATCAGCTTCTAACTTCAGCTTGTTTAACCACTTCCCGTCTGCCGTATGCAGAATGACGGCCGGGAAGTGGTTCTGTTATCCTGACTGGGCGTCATATGACGTCCAGCAGGATAATATGCCTATCTGGTAACTGAAAGGACCAATGAAGATCTTTGGAAAGATGTCAGTCTGACATGCCGCATCTCCGATCGTTATAAGGAGCCTCTGTCAGAGACTTTTTACCACGTGATCACCTGTGACCAATCACAGCTGATCATTGCGTGAACCAGGAAGTGCCGGTAAACAGCATTCCTCGGTTCGCCCTGACAGGTAGAGCCGATCAGCGGCACTCCCTGTCAGAGGGGGGTCTGTGCTGATAATCGGCACATTGATTATCAGCACAGCCCCCTCAGATCTGCCAATCAGCTAGCAATCAGTGCCCCAATAATAAATTCTGCCAGTGCCCACCGCAGTACCAATCAGTGCCCACCACAGTGCCAATCAGTGCTCAGCAGTAACATCTGTCAGTAACTAATCAGTACCTCATCATCAGTGCTGTCCATCAATGCCACCTGTCAGTGCCAATCAGTACCATATATCAGTGCCGATCAATTCTACATATCAGTGCCCGTCAGTGAAGGGGAAAACATGCTTTTATGACAGAAACTACGAAAAAAACAATTATCAAAAATGTGGGTCTTTTTTTAGTTTGTTTAGCAAAAAATAAAAACCCCAGAGGTGATAAAATACCACCAAAAGAAAGCACTATTTGTGGGGAAAAAAAATGGTAAAAATGTAATTTGGGTACAGTGTTGCATGACTGCACAATTACAGGAGGCCTTGTATTTTTATCAATGAATACAAGGGTTTCTCTGATTGGCTAAGGGGGGTCAGGTGACATCACAATGTCCAATTAGAGGAAGCTTTGTATTCACAGATAGAAATAAAAGGCTGCCTATGAATGGCTGAGCACTCTCAATTTTATTCTGGCAGCAGATAAAAAGTTCCCGTATCACTGACTGAACACAATGCTATACTATATGTAGCTGAACTTAGCCAAAATTAATTATTTAAAGTGAAAGAAAACATTTTAAAAATCCTTATGTCTTTAAACATTTTGTTGTCCTAGATATTGGTTGTGTGGTTTTTTTTTTCAACTTGTCTTTCTGTTGGTCAATTCTGCACTGCTGTGTTATCTGCACTTTATTAATTCTTGTACTACTTGTACTACTCCAATTCCAACACTGGGTGTCTACATAAAAACAGAATGCAATAATTTGCAACTCTCATAAACCCATGTTTTGTTCCCAATAGAAAACCTATCATAAGTGGGCAGGCTCAGGGCCGCCATCAGGGGGGTACAGGCAGTACACCTGTAAGGGGCCCGGGGTCCCCAGGGGCCCGGATAGGAACCCCCCTCTTTTTTGCTTTATTTTTTATAAAAAAAAAAAAAATGTTTAATATTTTATTTATTTTATTTTTTATTAAAGGGACAATTTTTTTTCTTTTATTTTTTTTAGCAGTCTGGAGGGCCCCGGGGGGCAACCCCCCATTTTTTCATTTAAAATATATATATATATATATATATATATATATATATATATTTAATATATTTTTTTTTTATTAAAGGGCCAATTTTTTTTTTTAGGGGTCTGGAGGTCCCCAGGGGCCGGAGATCCCCAGGGCTCCAGGTGACAACCCCCCTTTTTTTATAAAAAAAAATAATAATTTTTATATATTTTTTGTATTACTTTTATTTTTTATATACATATAAATATACATACATTTATTATTAAAAGACCCAGAGGTCCCCAGGGCCCCAGATGAGAACCTTTTTTCTTGTAAAAATGTTTTATATATATATATATATATATATATATATCTTTTTTATTAAAGGGCCCAGCCCCCCCCCCCCCCCGCTTCTCAATTTTTAAGGGGCCCCATAATTCCTGATGGCGGCCCTGGGCAGGCTACATCATCCAGTCTGTTCCAGGTTAGGGGTGTGCAGCACACCGCTCCTGCAACCGCTGTGTCCACAAGATACAGCAAATTGCGGACCCTGTTACTCGCCTGCTTTTGCCAAGTGGGGGATCATGTGATCACTTTGCGATTTCATTCTCGACAGCTGTGATTCCTGTAGTGATGCCCTATGTACCAATTTACCATTAATGTACCTCTGCAAAAAAAAAAAAAAACTTTCTATGATTTTTACAACAAAGCCTTACCTAATCCCCTGGTATGTTCTATAGAAAAGTTCATGACTTCCTGTAGATTTAGGATGTAAAAGCTAGTAAGACACAGGAAGCAGTTCACCAGCTGACCTCATCAGCACACATACCCTGCACTCATCAACTATGTTTACACGGCATCCCCCCAGGCATGCGTTTGCCTGGCTTGTCAATGTAGGCTGCATCCCTCCGGATGGCCCAAAGCCGCATGCTAAACTCTCACAGGCCACATGCAGCCACAGAGAGTTTAGTATGCAGACTGGACCCATCTGGAGGGATGCTAGGGATGACGTGCAAACATAGAAGCTGTGGCAGCCTACATTGACAAGCCAGACAAACGCACATCTGGAGGGATGCCATGTAAACATAGTTGATGGGTGCAGGGTGTGTGTGCCAATGCGCTGATGAGCCGCTTCCCACTTACTGGTTTTTACTTCCCAAATCTACATACCAAGAAGTCATTAACTTTCTATGAAACACACCAGGGGCTAAGGTAAGACCTTGTTCTAAAAATCTAAGAAAGCCTATATTTTTCTGCAACTTATGTACATTAATGGTATATTGGTACATTGGGGAGCTAGAATTTAGAAGGAAAAAAATGTGAACTTAGCCTTTAAGGGCCTCAAGAAATTAGATAGGCTGTCAGTACATCAGAATTGATCAATTTTCAAATATATATATATACCATAGTTTGTAGACGCTATGGGCCAGATTCAGATACAATTACATTGGCACAGAGTATCAGAGATACACTACGCCGTCGTATTTTACCAGGCTATACGCCAAGTTCTGGTAGATTTTGTCCCTTACGCTATGGCGGCGTAGTGTATTTCTCGCCGCGTAATCGAAATACGCGATTAGGGGGCGTGAAGCATTTAAATTAGGCACGTCCCCGCGGCGATCGAACTGCGCATGCTCCGTTCAGAAATTTCCCGCCGTGCATTGCGCGAAATAATGTTGTTACGTCATTCGTTGTTTGAGTAGCGTCGTTTACGGACATTCCTATTCCCGGACGACTTACGTAAAAAATAAAAAAAGACGTTGACATTCGACGCGGGAACGATGGCCATACTTAACATGGGCTGTCTAATATTAGACCAGCAAAAAGCTGGTATAGTTTTACGCAGCAAAAAGATGACTAAAGATGCCGTAAGAGATTGCGATTGACGTTCGTAATTTCGTGGATCGTCGGCAAAAGCTCATTTGCATACCCCGACGCGGAAAACACCGGGAACTCCACCCAGCGGCCGCAGATTTATTGCAGCGTAGATCCGAAGGCGTACGAACATGTAAGCCAGTCGGATTGAAGCCCGCAGCCGTATTTTCATGGTTTGAGGTTTCAGAGTAGTGAAAAAACGCGCGTAATTTGAAAGTACTCCAGTCTAACACCAGTTAGACAGGAGTAAGGGCTCTGTGAATCTGGCCCTATAACTTTTACACAAACCAATTAGTATACAGTTATTTACGATTTTTTTTTCTACCAAAGAAATGTAGCAGAATACATTTTGACCTAAATTTATGAAGATATTTGATGTTAATGGAAATGTTTTATAACAGAAAGTATAAAATACTGGTGGATTTTTTTTTCAACATTTTCGGTCTTTTTTTTGCTTACATGAATAAATACACAGTGGTGATCAATTGCCACCACAATAAAGCTCTAGTTGTGTGAAAAAAATATTATAAATTTCATTTACGTACAGCGTTGCTTGACTTACTCCCAGTTTAAGTAGCACAGTCCTGAATACAAAAAAAATGGCCTGGTCATGAAGGGGGTAAAACCTTCTGGAGGTCAAGTGGTAAAATCTTTCAGCATTGACAGGGTCCCCCTCCCAATGCAATTTCACTCTCCATGCCAAAAAAACAGACAGACATAGACTTATCTAAAAAATACTTTCATAAACATAAATAACTGGTCCACACTCGCTGATTGTTTGCTAGAGGTTACTGCACGTCCTTACCACCCAATGGTTGCTAGAGGTTACTGCACAGCATTACTGCTCATTGATTAGTGGCTAAAGGTTACTGCACATAATTACCGCTCAACCATTGGTTGCTTGCGGTTACTGCACATCACTACTGATCATTGATTGGTTGCTAGAGGTTACTGCACATCATTACCACTCACTAATTGGTTGCTGAATTTTACAGCACATCATCTCTTCACTGCCTGCACACCATGTACTAAGGAGGCGAGAGGACTCACCAATAGATAGAACATGGAATAGAATTTGTTATTAGCAATGAACAGAGCACACAGCTATGAAGGATTACTGAGTGCATCTAGGAACTGAGCCCAATTTGTGCAGAATTAAAGAGAATGGGCTGCCAGAGATAAATGACTAGTCATGACGCCTGCAGTAGAAGGACCGGGTTGGGAATAGAGAAGTTAGTTATTAATCTAAGCATATTTTATGAGTAAAAGAATGCTTTTGTTTTATTTAGCCATGCCCCTTTAAGGCCCTCCAACTGTTAACACATTTTGGCCACACCCACTGTTCACTGTGGCACGCTGCATTACTACTCTCCTTGGGACACCCAAAGGAGTCCCAGGTCTTTTTTTTTTCAATTAAATCTTTTTTTATTGATTTTTTTTTTAATAAAACACCAACAATACAAAAATAGGAAAAAAGAAAGCAAAACACATAATACAATTCCTACAAAACATTATCTTATTTGCGCCCACCAGATTACGCTTCAAGCTTTACTCAAGACCATTTATTTAAATATTGCCACTTAATGGAATATATATACTTGTACTTACCCCCCTCTTATATCATTATTAGTTTTCTTCAGTATCATTAGTTCACTCAACTGATTGTTCAGACAAGTTGAAGACTAGCCACCAATGCCAAATTTGTAGGAATTTTTTAGAGCTCCTTCTCTGTTTATATGTCATTTCCTCTTGTCTTAGATTAAAATTAATCGCCCTAATCCATTGATCTATCATTGGATATTTTGATATGCATTTTTGTAATATAAGTTTACGAGCCATATACATAGTTCTCTGCCACATCACATGCATTTTAGTTGGGAAGGTGCCCTCCAATATAATCCCTAGCAATGCTGTTTTTGGTTCAAAATGAATTTGTGTAAAACATAAATTTAAAATATCAAAAACACCCTCTCAGTAGCGATGCAGTTTGGGACATTGCCACAGTATATGTATAAGTGTACCTGTACCAGTAGTGCACCTTGGTTTGATGTATCTGTTTTACCCCAAGAGTATAGCTTTAATGGGGTATATTGGGCTCTATGGGTAATAAATAGTTGGGTTAGACATTGTGAGGAGGATAAGGATACAACAAATAGATTCTTCAAAGCGTGTTTCCACTCTTCGTCACTAAGTGTGTCTAGATCAGTGTTTTTCAACTCCAGTCCTCAAGGCACACCAACAGGTCATGTTTTCAGGCTTTCCATTATTTTGCACAGGTGATTTGATCCGTTTCACTGCCTTAGTAATTCCCACAGCCATTTCATCTGAGGGAAATCCTGAAAACTTGACCTCTTGGTGTGCCTTGAGGACTGGAGTTGAAAAACACTGGTCTAGATCACTACACCATTGCCCAAATCTGTACTCTTGCGGATTAGTTCTATCTGTCCTTTGAAAAGAAGAATATATATACTCCCTATAAGTCCCTGTTTAGAGTGTTTTGCAGTTACTGTCAGAGTTAAGATTGATGAGGGATTATAATTTAGTAAAGAAGTCCTTAGTTGACTCTGCAAAGCATTCCATAGTTGTGGATATTGAAATATTTATTAGGCAAATGGTATCTTTCTGCCAGTTTATCAAATGGTTGCAAAACCTCATTATGAAAAAGTTGACAAAGAAGCTGAATTCCAGCCTTCTTCCATAGATCAAAATTTTCAAGCTTTGCCACCTCAGGCAATTGCAGATTGTTCCATATAGGCATATATTGTGTATATCCCTCATGTTGAGTATCTTTTTGAATAGTAGTCCAAATCTTATGTATTAAATTAAATGCAGGATAACTACATTTACTATAGAAATGATAAGCTATTATTAACTGTACTGGTGGATCTATCGGCAGCTAAGAGAATATAATTTGCTGTATGGGAGCCTCATAATCCATAACATTCCATCCATTTAATTGCTAAAGTTGGGATGCCAGATAATACAATCTGGCATTTGGAACAGCCAGCCATCCCTCATCTTTGGGCAGCTGTAAAATTTCCAGTCTAATCCGGGGCGATTTATATCTTCAAATAAATTCTCTAAAAAGTATCTATTTGTTTAAACAATTTCTGAGGGAGCCATACTAGATAGTATATGATAATTGTGGCATCCATATCATCTTTATCAAATTTGCTCCACCTATTATCGTTAAAGGTAGTTTACTCCAAATTTCTCCCACTTGCTTAACCTCCCTGGCGGTATGATTCTTTAAGATTTTAGGTGCTGAAAAGCGGTACCATTATTTGCAAGGGAATTTGGCGTTTTATACTGTAGGCTTGTAATTCTTAGGAATAACTCACTGAAATCTATCCAAACAAGAGTCTAATAGGCATCCTGGGTATGATTTTTTTTTTTTCTTATTAAAAATTATAATATAATAAATAATTATAAAAAATTATAACAAATAATAATATAATTATAGTAAAAATTATTCAATAATGTAATCAAATCAAAATCACTGAAATTTGCTCAGTTGCAGAATTTTTGCTGTCATTATTTTTTTTTTTTTATGACGAATTTCCCCACAAATCGCTATCGCTAAATTCTGCAAGTGATTCTGATTTATTATCGCTGTTTTTTAGCTGCTCTAAAACAATTTTTGCCATAAAGGGACACTTTTGGTTGCTATGGGCAATCTACAGTTTGCAGGGAGAAAGAACAGTTTTTATTATATAAAAGAACATGCAGGGCACTGGGCAGACCACTAGGGACATGGGGGGTGTGTATTTTTTACATACAGTACTGTAATCTATAAGATTACAGTGTACTGTATGTATAGTGTTTGTTTACTTTTTTAAATTTGGCGCCGTTCCCCCCCCTACGTCGCGACGCTCGCAGGGAAGGGAATCGGCGGAACACACAGCATCAGGCGGACATCCGGCCGCCGTGTACTGCGGGGATTCATCGCTGGATCGCAGAGAAAAGGTAAGTAAACTTTTTTCTGCATCCAGCGAGGCAAGTCCGTGTGTGGCACGGGGTTACCGATCGTAGCTTTAAAATCTCACCCCGTGCCACACACGGGAAGACCGTCAGGGAGGTTAAACAGCTTAAATAATGGAACTAAATTCCTCTCCACATATATATTTACTTGTGATGTAACTTGTATGCCTAGATATTTAAATGTAGAGACAACAGCTATTTGAGAGGCAGAATTTGGCAGATTGGTTACCAGGAGGTCTACAGGTAGAAGAACTGACTTATCCCAGTTAATTGGAAGGCCTGAAAAGGAGCCATATTTATTAATCAAAGATATCACTGCCTTCAAAGAAGATTGTGTGTCTACCAAAAATAAAAGTGTATCTATCATCTGCATATAAAACAATCTTATCCTCTCCTATGGGTCTACAAAGCTCAATAATATCAAATGATTTGTGAATAGAGGCAGCTAACAGTTCCATTGCAATGCAAAGAGCAAAGGTGATAATAGTCATCTATGTCTTGTTCCTTTTTGCAATGAAAAAGGAGCCGATATATGTCCATTCACCTGCACCTGTGCCACTGTTGCAGCGTAAAGAAGTTGTATCTAACTTATAAACAACTCAAAAGCCAAATTTTTCTAAGCAAGGCCATAAATAATCCCATTCTATACTATCAAAAGCTTTTGCCGCATCAAGCGACAATATAGCTCTATTGCCCAAATTTTCAGACGTGACCTGCTGGTTGAGAAATAGACGTCTATTCACTGCAATAGATCTATTTGGAATGAAACCAGATTGATCTATATGCACTGTCTTAGATATTACTTTTGTCAACCTGATGGATAACACTTTTGCCAATAACTTAACATCTATGTAAGTAGTGAAATTGGGCGATATGATTCATGGTTATTAGGAGTTTTATCTAGTTTTAACAAAACTATAATAATTGCTTCATTCATAGAGAGTGGAAGGTGGCCACATTTCAATGCTGTATTAAATCTGTGCAAAAAACGTTCAGTGTCAAAACAGTCTCAAGTGCAAAAAAGCAATTTTCAATAAAAACGTGCCAAAAAAAAAAAAAACTCCTCCGTGCTGGAAAATTTCTGAAACTTTCCAAACGATGTGCATAAGGATCCAAGTGCAAAAAAGATTTGAATACAGAAATGTTGGCTTACTTAAAAGTATGTCTATGGTACAGTATAATATGCACTCTGGGCTCCTTTTGCGTAAATTACTCCATCAATGCGGCGTGGCATGAAGGGAATCAGCCTGTGGCACAGCTGAGGTGTTATGGAAGCCCAGGTTGCTTTAATAGTGGCCTTCAGCTTGTCTGCATTGTTGGATCTGGTGTCTCTCATCTTCCTCTTGACTTTTCCCACAAATAGAGCTTTCTTTTGGTGGCATTTTTATTTTTTGCGCTATAAACAAAAATAGAGCGACAATTTTGAAAAAATTCAATATTTTTTACTTTTTGCTATAATAAATATACCCCAAAAAAATATAAAAAAAAACATTTTATTACCTTAATTTAGGCAGACACGTATTCTACATATTTTTGGTAAAAAAAAATCCCAATACGCGTTTATTGATCGGTTTGTGCAAAAGTTATAGCGTCTACAAAATAGGGAATAGTTTTATGGCATTTTTATTAATGTAGCGCCGGGTTACTTCCAAGTACCGGTGCTATTGAAATTAAGAGTATAATCAGAGTGTAAGTGACTCTGATTCCAATTGCAATCATTTAATTAGGGTCTTTGTTTTAGCTTGGCTGTGCTCAGGGGTGTATTTAGTTTTTGTGCTGCCCTAGGCCTAACTAAACGTGTGCACCCCCTAATTTAAATACGACCCACCCCTTCCTGTCAAGGTCACACCCCTTTCTGTTTAAGACCCGCCCCACTTTTCGAGTGTGGGACAATAGTTCTGAGGGCCTGGGAGGGGGGGCAATGGATTCCTTTAATTTGCATAGATTTCCTCTCACTTCCTGTTTGTCTATGGGGCAGGAAGTGAAGGGAAATCACTGTAATGGGACAGGGATGGAAAAAAATAAACATAAACTGACTGGGGCTTTAACCCTCCCTTACTCTATCCAAAATGAAAAACAAAAGTGTTGCCTATAATTCTACTTTAAGCACAAATTTCGGATAATTTTATGGAGAGGACTAAGAAGATATAACTAAGCCAATGGTGCAGCAGAAAACATATAGCACAGTGAGGAAGGTTTGTAATCCAGAATAATAGAACAGTCAAAATTAGAAGCAGCATACACACACATACACACAGTTGCAGAATGCGGGCCGCCCGCATACCGGAAGCAGTGCGGCCACCTTTTGGGGGACACTGGACTAATTTGCCTCTCAGCCCAGTCCGGCACATAAGACTGGCACTACACCAACAGTGTAGCACAAGCCGGCGGGGACTCTTTCTGTGCTGCCCCCTGCAAGGTGCTGCCCTAGGCCCGGGCCTTGTTGGCCTAGGCCAGGATACAGCGCTGGCTGTGCTATGGTATCGTGCTATTGTGCTGGGGTGTTTTCCCGCCCCAATGCGGTAGGTGGCAGCGGTGGAGTTGAGGTTTGGGTGTCCTTTCCCAGTGGCCAATCAGGGGGCTTGGGCCTCGCTGGGCATGCTGGGAGAGGGTACTTGTGTAATAGATGCCATTGGCCTGGGGTCTTCTTCTGGGGTGGCGCCCACTTTCGGGGGTGGCCACATTACAGAGCTCCGGTGTTGTGGCCTACCTGGCCCGAGCGTGCGTGCTACGCAGTATTCCTGGTTTCGAGCCTAAGTTAGTCCGGAGCATTTCGAGCAGGACGGGGATCCAGTAGTCGACTGGGTTCCCACTTTTGAAGATCCCAGGCAAGTGTGGCTGTTCGGTGGGGAGTCCGTCTGGGGAGCACCAGTGAGAGGCTGGTGGTCGAATAGGATACCGACAAACCGCCGGGTTTTGCCATTTGGCCTGTGTTTCGCTTCCAAGGTGTTCACAAAAATTATAGCACCCTTGCTTGCCCTTATCAGAGCTCAGGGCATATGGGTAACCGGCGATGTAGATGACCTTTCTTAACCTCCCTGGCGGTATGATTCTGTCTGGAATTACGTACCAAAAGCGGTACAATTATTTTGCATGGAAATTCTGCGTTTTATACTGTAGGCCTGCAATTTTTAGGAAAAACTCACTTAAATTTGTCCAAACCAGAGTCTAGTAGACATCCTGGGTATGATAAAGTTTGAAACACAAAATCATAAAATTATAATATAATAAATAACTATAAATAATTATAACAAATAATAATGTAATTATAATAAAAATTATTTACTAATGTAATCAAATCAAAATCACTGAAATTTGCTCAGTTGCAGAATTGTCGCTGTCATTACTTTTATTTTTTTATGACGAATTTCCCCACAAATCGCTATCGCTCAATTCTGCAAGTGATTATCATTTATTATCGCTGTTTTCTAGCTGCTCTAAAATCACTTTCGACATAAAGGGACACTTTTGGCTGCTATGGACAATCTACAGTTTGCAGGCACAAAAAAAATGTTTTTATTATGTAAAAGAACATGCAGGGCACTGGGCAGACCACTAGGGACAGGGGGGGTGTGTACTTTTTACATACAGTACTGTAATCTATAAGATTACAGTATTCTGTATGTAATGTGTTTGTTTACTTTTTTGAATTTGCCGCCGGTCTCCGCCCCCGTGCGCCGTTACGTCGCAAGGAACGGAGGTCGGCGGCGTGCGGGCACTGTGTGAGTCGAATGGAGGACGCCACTCGCTCACACAGCGTGGATGCATCGCTGGATCCAGGGACAAGGTAAGTACAGTACCCCGCCTGGATATAAGGTAAGCCAGCGCGCGCTGCAGGCTCTGCATATTCACCCCGAGCGCGACTCGGGGATATCGATATTTACATGAAAAATCCAACCCGAGTCGCGCTCGGGGATACCGGCAGGGGGGTTAAAGATGGTATCTCTATTACAACTCTCAGCAGATGTCCAAAAGACAATTCAGCTGCTTCGTGCCTTTAGCTGGACGAACTTCAAATCTGCTCTCCAGCCCTCCTTGCACCTAGAATACTTGGAAAAAGTAGCACCTAAATACCACCTGAAAAACTCCTGCCATGCATTCTCAATGTGAAAGCCTATTCAATATCTACTTGCGACTATTAAGCGAAAAAAGTTGTACGATATTCAGATCGTGTGTACGGGCCATAAGTAGCAGAGGAAAGGCCATGCAATTAAAACATAGCAAGGTAGCAGGACGATTTGTATCTTCTCATGATGAAAAACCTTCTTAAATTACAGCTAAAACAGCATAGTTTTCTTGATAGCATTAGCCCTTAACCCAGAAGTTTTCAACCTGGAGGTCAAATTATGATTTGTCAGGGGTCACCAAACCCTGGGCTGTTCCTGAAACCCGCACTGTTCTCCCAGTAAGGGAGATGATAAAAGGGGGAGGAACAAAAAAAAAGGGAGAGAAAGGAAAAAAAGAGAGAGCAAGAAAGACAGAGAGAGGGATGGGGGGGAATAAAAAAAGGAATTAGGATAGAGAGAGATGAAAGGGAAAGAAAGGAGAACCAAGAGAAAGAGTGGTACACCCTAAAATGTACTATAAGGGGGTTTTAATACTGTGTTTGTACTTTTAGGTACCGGTGCTGTTCTAAATTTAAGGGGGATGAGAGAGTTAGCTCTCATCCAGTTAATTTGCTCACATTGGGTCTTTGCCTGGGTTTGGCTGTGCTAGACCTATTATGTTGTGCCTGGGGTGCGGTACCACCCCAGGGCGATAGGTGGCGGCAGTGCAGTCCAAGCGGTGGTGCTCTCTCTCGGCAGCCAATGGGGAGGGTTGAGCCTCGCTGGGCATGCCAGGAGAGGGTACATAAGGGACAGGACTCTCTAGGTTCTCTGTTCTGGAAGTGCGTCACCCACCCTTAGGGTGTCTGTGCTGTGCGCCCCGGCGTTATGGCCTACCAGGCCAGGGTGTGTGTGCCACGAGGTGTCTTCGGTTTTTGGCCTATTTTGGTTCGGAAAATTCGGGTCCTGGCTGGGCCCCAGTGATCGACTAGGTCCCTATGATCCATTGGGGATCGAGGTACAGGACACTAAAAGGCTGGACGTCGGTCGCCTGTCAGTCAATAACCTAACTAAAATCTACCTGAAGTTACTCATGCTCCAAGCTTACTGAGGAGAATGACCAGGGTAGCAACTAATAGAGCAAGATGTCTTTTAGACCCCTGATGCCTCATTAAAGAATAAACAAACACATAAAAGGGACTTTATGCCCATGTGATGAAAACAAATTTTTAAAGTGTTAAGAATTAGGCCTCATGCACACTGGTTGTTGTTTCTGCTGCTCCTAGGGGCATCTAGCATGGTTTCCTGGCTCTAAATGCTTCTGTATGTTAACCTATGTTCCTATGCACATAAGCGTTTAGAGGCAAATAAACACACTCCCCCACAGCCAGTGTGTCCAGGTGCAGTAGCGTTTTGGCAGAAAAAATGCCTGATGTGTGTAAACGTACATTAATGCTAGGTGCATTTAGCACTTGAGTGTCAATTTCTTTCAAAAGCCAGAATAAAATATTATTTTGACCAATAAAATTACCGCCCAAGCGAGCGGCCCACCTAAATGCATTATACACATTTACAAGTTTAGCGATACCTCCGAAGGAGCCACTGGTTTGTTTTGGGATCGGCGTGTTACCTTTGTAGCATGTCTAGGGGTATGATGAAAGTAGATGATGTGAGCAGTAATAAAATGTCCAAACAGCAAGATGTTGTTTTCTGTGCTTTTATTCTCGGCCCAACATGGCCAACAGTCAACTTCAGGTGGATAGAGGAAAATGGTGAAAGAAGTTGCAGACACAGGCCTTAACTCTTTATAGAAGCAGTCCTGCTTCAAACAGTACATTTTGACTCGTCGCCACTCCAGCCAGAGTGGGTGTAGCGCACCCGGACAGTCTCTCTCACAGAACTGGCAGCCGGGGTCTCGCTCTGACCCCTGAGAAGGAAACAAACCTCTGCCACAGGCTTGGCTCAATGGAAATAGGAGAGGTACCTCTGCCACAAGCCCTTGCTCTGCTACACAAGCATTGAGCGTTTTTTTCTGCCAAAATGTTGCTGGCAGGAGGAAAGGAGTCCAGGAGTGTTAAAGTTACATTTAAGTGTGCGTCCCCCCCCAATAACAAATATAACTTCATAAAAAAATTAGGTGTGCTTATGCATGAACAAAATGTATTGCAAATACATGTTACATAATCGCCACACATGCTGTAACAAGAGCAAAAATTATAGGCACGTTATTCATGGTTAAATCTAAACCGATTACCTTTGGGGGGGGGGGGGCTTTTAAAGCGTTGCCTATGGAAAATATTGGGTACCAAAGCTTGCTGCTGTAACAGTTACATTACCACACCATTTTAAGCCTTGACATGTTAGCTTAGGTTCACATTGATGCGATTTGACATGTGAAACTGCATGCCAAATTGGCAGCTATTGCCAGCAATGGCACCAGCCAAATCGGTGCAACTTTACAGCGCCGCACAGATTCCCAAAAGTAGTTCCTGTACTACTTTTGGCGACTCCGTGAACCCGCACTGATGTCTCTGAAATCGCTACCGAAGTTGGACTGACATGCAGGTATGAAGTCAGCTGAACTCGCACAATTTCAATCCTGCTGTCAGTTTGAACCTAGGCTAAAAAGGTGCTTTTAGCATCCCGTTCTCTGGCAGTGGACTGTCCTTTAGCCTCTTCAAGTTCAATGCAGGGCTATAGTCCCTACATTGGTCTTGGTGACAGGACAAGAGACAGCAAGGGCATAGCATGAGAAGAGGCTGCAAGGACTGGTCTAACAGTGCAGAAGTGCCTACAGGCGAAGGACTAATGCCACATACAGTCAGAATTCCCAATGAAAAAAGTCTGACGGAATTTCTTCATCGGATATTCCGACCGTGTATATGCCCCATCAGTCTTTTTCCATCCGAAATTCCGACGGACTTAGAACATGGTCCATTGGAAGATCCGTTAGTCTGTATGAAATTCCGATGGCGAAATTCTGAAAAACATGCATGAGCGGAAACAGTTCGACGCATGCTGAACTTAATTATTCTAGGCTAGTGTTGTACGTCACCACGTTTTTCAGCAGTCGGAATTTTGTGTGTCCGTGTGTATGCAAGACAGCTTGAGCAGAATTTCCTCAGAAAAACCCGTTGCCGTTTATCCCAATAGGAAATTGGATTGTGTGTATGGGGCATAAATGAACACTTAACCCTTGCAGTGCAGGCACAACTTTAATATTCCATGTTTTTATTGCAGGCTTTGTCCCCATTTAGAAGCCCCCCCACTCCATAGACTGCTTGAATTTTGGCACTAGCCCCTGCATGAACCACCTGGCTCAACAAAAGGTCAGGGGGAGGAGCTTGGACTTTAGTTTAAGAAAAAGCAGCGCTGCAGATTACTTCACTGCACCCAAAAGGGAAGCAATGGTCCCCCTTCTGCGGAGCGCTATTTTTTTTTTAACTAAAACTTGGTTTCGCAAAAGCAGGGAGTCCCATTTGCCCCTGCCCTATTCAGATCCTGGGACTAAGCCATGGTGGACAGCATGCAAAAATGCATGACTGTCCTGGCAAATAATCTGGGCATTAGGTTCTAATAACCTTTGCTCTGTGCTGCTCCCGTATCCATTTGTCTATCTTCAACTGTGTTTGCTCCATAGTGAATGGTGGGTAAACACATTGCGCTATAGTAGGTGCAGCTTTCTAAATCACTGCAACAAGCTTTTCCTGCCTACATGCTCTATAGCAGGGGTCTTCAAACTGCAACCAGTGGCCCTCATCTGGCCCTATAGGCTTCATTTCTCCCATTGGCCACAGTCCAAAACCCCCTAAAGCTTGAAAGGCAGTAAACTGGTCCTTTGCGTCAAAAGTTGAGACACCTGCTCTGTAGTGAAAAGGTGGCTAAATACTGCTTCATTGCAAGAGCTACTAAAAACCACTACAACTAGCCTATTGTGCTACCACCCCTGCAGATCAGCTTGTCTATATAATTGACAGATTTAACATGTGCATGGCATCCTTTAATAACATTCTTATATGCCATTTTTAATGTTTAACAATGGGCTGTAAAAAGGTTGACCACAATAATATTTATTCCCCAGGTGGGGAATCTAAACTGGTCATGCCTCAAATCTGCTTTGAGGACACACCCTTTTCGCTTCATGCACTTGCTTGGTTATGGGCACCTGTTCTGCTCGGAAAGCACCTTTAAAAAAAAGTTTTGCCAGTTTTTCTGCCTGTAAACTCTTGAAGCCATAGTGTGCATGGACACATTGGCCAACATGGAGGGGAGCTTGCAGGCAGAAAAATAAGCTTAAAAGCCCTAGAGAAGCTTCTTTGAGCTGCAGTATGCCCAAGCCCAAAGTGCATTCACAACCTTTACAGATGGCCGGCCAACTTGTTGCCGCTTGTGCAATTTAACTCAGTTGAAAGCTTGTGCCGTGTGTCCACATGATGTGCGAACAGAGGCCTGGGCAATTTGGAAAGGTGACAACATTGTCATTCCTTTTTGGTGGGAATTAGGTCACTTTTCAAATTTGAATTTCAATTGAATAAAAGCTTAATGGCAATACCACAGCCAAACATTCTTATGACATTTTCTGGTCTGGAACCCTTTGGACTCCCACTCTTTTGGTGAAAGCATGCAGTAGATGTTAGAGGAATTAGTCCCAAGGGGGCATAGACTGACCCATTCTTTCCACAGCAAAGCAGAAAAGTTAAGAATGGAGTTTAACTTTAAATGCAAAACCAAGTTATTTTAACAAAGGATGCAGCGCGTGTAGTAGACATTGTACAGACAGCCCCAGCAAGTTTAACAAGCACTGTCTTGATATTCTCAAAAATGCTAGTTTAATGGCTGTCATTTAGTTTTACCAGGTACAGAAACCTTATACCCCCCCCCCCGGTACAATATGGAAGCCAGAAAGCCAATGGTTCAAAATGGTCACCCATGGTCTGCATTTCATGCAAATAATTCAGTATCTTGAAACACATAAATGGGCTATACTAGGGTTGCTACACCTGTTTTACTACCAGCAAGTTGTTGATACAGAACACGTAGCCAACAAAGTCTCTCAACCTCCTTGCTGGTATGCGAGTGTGGTGCAGGGTGAAGTTTCGGTACCATTAGTGGTAACCCCCCACCGAGCCACACTCAGAATTGCATCACTGGATCCTGAAGTTACTTGAAAGTGGGAACCAGTGACCAAAGAGGACATTTGAAAATTTCTGGGCTTAACAATTTTAGGAAGTGGTGGGGGAAACACCTGCAGAAGTGGTATTGGACAACCAATAAATTACTAGCCACTCCATTCTTTGGCACGGTCGTGTCGGAGTACAAATTTTCCCAGAGAATTAAGTATTTGTACTTCAAAAATGAAGAATTTGAGACTACTTATCTGGCACCAAAACGCAAAAAGATTTGTGAGGTATATCAAATTATGCAGACAAAATTTCCAGCAAAGCCATGTACCAGATAGGGACATCAGTATAGATAGGGACATCAGTATAGATGGAAGTCTAATGGCCTACAAAAGCAGCTGGATACAAAATATGGTGTCAAAGAATACGATTTGACATAATCATTCATGCCATGTGAATCGAGCACTGGTTACATATTGAATTCAGTCCTATACACCGGGAAAGGAACCAAATTCAAAACAAAAGATTCAGTAATTGTAGAATGGCAGTCACTTCAGTTCTTACTTTGAGCCATTGCTAAATTAGGGCCATTGTGTAACTACAGACATCTGAACTCTTACGAGTTCCTTCTACAGAACAAGGAAGATGCCTATGGGACCGTTAAGGCCAACTGGCGTGACATCCTGCCAACCTTTGGCAAGTCAGAAAAAATAGTTGCCAGGCAAAAAAAAAAAAAATTTGTATATATATATATGCCTAATGAGTACCAATCATAACACCTCCACTGTCATGGTACACACAAAAGTTGGAAAAGACAATGAAATCACAAGTATTGATAGACTACAACACCAAGTGACAAGCCTGTGGTTTAATGCCAACTTTGTAAAGTTGTTGAACTTATATTTCTGAAGCACCAACAGCTGTAAATAGAGCTGGATGTCATTGGCGTCGTGAACCCAGAACACCTGACTGGTCGTCACTTTATGGACCACATCCACCAACAGAAAAGTCAGCACCCACAAGGATGCCTGTGGTTTGTTGCTCCAAGCATTATGACACGGGAAGGAAGAGAGGGGGAAAAACCTGGATGTTTACTGAAGCAACATGACTAGTAATATTGCACTCTTATGGCCAAAAAAGTCAGTGTTCGTGATGGGATTATATTGACTAAAATGTATTGAATAAATGATTATATTTGTTATTTATAGTCATAATTTATGATTGTGTGTTTAATATTATACCCAAGATGTCGACTAGACCCTGGTTTGGACATATTTAAGCAAGTTATTCCCAAGCATTACAGGCCTTAAATATAAAAAACGCCAAATTTCCATGCAAAATAGTTGTACCGCAAAAAATAAAATAAAAAATCTGACATCATACCGCCAGGGAGGTTAACCCATGTACTTTAGGGTAGCAACTTGCTAGGCAGCGAGTCAAGGGTGAGGTAAATACAGAGTTTGCAAGTACAGAATTTGTTAGCTATGAGAATCACATTTCTAGTCTTGCCATTCCTACATTTTAGAGTTTAACGTACTAAACCAGTTTTTATAACTCAAATATTTATAGCTTCAAGTAACACACTAAGAGCCGGTTTCACACAGGGGTGACATGTCAGGCGACTTAGTCGCCTGACAAGTCGAGCTCTGTAAGATGGAACTGTTCTTTAAAGAAGCAACTCAAGTCGCTCCGACTTAGAAAAGGGTTCCTGTACTACTTTAGGGTGACTTGCATTGACTTCAATACAGAAGTAATTTTGCAAGTCGCCTCTGAAGTCAAGTGCAGATAGCCTTGACGAGTCACATGGCAAGTCGTGCTGCACCAGCACTTAACCTTATAAACAAAGTCATCACCACTTTTCATAAACAAGTTTTATTGTCCAACTTTATTTGGCAGTGATCCTTTAACACAGAATGATCGGACACATGGCTGACATTTGGTTCAGGGAGTATATGGTGGAGGCTGAGCTTCTGCAGAGATCTTCTCATATGCTGGCGGAGCTCCTGGAGCCTGCAAAGTCAAAAAACAATGTAGTTAGTAAACTGAAATGTTAATTTTTGAGTCACTTTTGTACACATCAAGGTTGACCATGAGAAAATGTTCAAGATCGTTGTACCAGACTGGGAGGCAAGTGTTGCAGGAAAGTTTGCCACCTCATCCCTTTAAAACCGAACACACGTTACACAGTTCTGTGGTCCGATTAAGGTGTTAAAACTCACTTGGTACCTTCTCTGCATTAAATTGGCCTTTAGAACCTGTGCAATTCATATGTGTTCAGGTTTAAAGGGATGAGGTGGCAACTCTAGTTGAGGGACTATAACACCAGTGCATCTTTTGTTCTTAATATTGGAGACCTTAAGATTCTAAACTAGTTCATGCCATGAAATGTTTTGCGTTTTTACTGCAGTCTGCAACCAAAAAGTTTAGCAGCAAACTAGAACATTGAAGCAGAGTGTGTGCCTGCCCCCCTTCAAACGGTCTTATACCAGGTCAAATATAGCAAAATTAACCTACTGAAAAACTTTACATATTAAGTACATCCAGCAAAAAATATTTGCACACCTGATTTGTAAAGTCAGTGGCTGCTGCGGACTTTAGCTTTAATCAAATGGGGGTTGGGAGGATTTGTTTAGGCACAAGGTCTTCTGTTCCAACATAGTTTTACTTAAGAAAATTATTCATGTAGTTGAAAGCGGTTGTTGGCAAGAAGTCCATCTTTGAAGTATGAACTGCAACAGCTAACTGAAGACCAATTGAATACAAGTCAACAGAGCCAATATATTTCAGGAAACCTCAATGGATAAGGAAGGGTGGAATCTACCAGAAGGATATAGAATTAACCATGTCATGCTAGACAATGCAATGTCTAAAGTAGTTTTTTTTGTTTGTCTACACCAGGGGTCCTCAAACTACGGCCCTCCAGCTGTTCAGGAACTACCAATTCCCATCATGCTTAGTCATGTCTGTGAATGTCAGTTTTGCAATGCCTCATGGGATGTGTAGTTCCACAACAGCTGGAGGGCCGTAGTTTGAGGATCCCTGGTCTACACGTTTGGTTTAACCACTTCCCACCTGGTCAATGGCCAATTGACGTCCGGGAAGTGGTTCAGAAATCCCGACTGGACGTCTGATGTCCTCAGGATTTCATGGCGGCGCGCACCCGGCGATCGGTGATGCAGGGGTGTCAGTCTGACACCCTGCATCTCCGATCTTGGTAATGAGCCTCCGGCAGGGGCTCGTTACCATGTGATCAGCCATGTTTAATTATGGCTGACTACGATGTAAACAGGAAGAGCCATTGACCGGCTCTTCCTCACTCACGTCTGACCGACACGAGCCAATCGGCGGCTCTCCTGACAGGGGGGGTTCACGCTGATTGTTTATCAGCGCAGCCCCCCCTTGAATCCCCACACTGGACCACCAGGGAGTGCCCCCCAAATAGATAAAAAAGTTATACAATCAATGCCAATCACTGCTCACATCAGTGAAGAAGAAAAAAAAAAAAAAAAAAGCAGAGGTGAGCAAATACTACCAAAAGAAAGCTCCATTTGTGGGAACAAATGATAAAAATTTCATTTGGGTATTGTGTAGCATGACCGCGCAATTGTCATTCATATTGCGACAGTGCTAAAAGCTGGCTTGGGCAGGAAGTTGTATAAGTGCCTGGTATGGAAGTGGTTAAAGTGGATGTAAACCCCAAAGAATTTTTTTTTTGTTTTTGATGTCACAATGTAGATTTCCTATCATCTGTGCCCAGTCTTGCCACACAGAGTTAATCCAGCTCTGTTCAAATAAAAAGTCTGTTGCTCTCTTCTTGCTTTGAGTGACAGGATATTTACATATCTAGCCTGGACATGTTTATCATATGTGATGTGATCCAAAGTTCATTGTATATTACCAGGATGTGTTATGGGGGGGGGGGGGGGAGGGGTGGATTTCTCACTTTTTAGGACTCATTCACACGAGTCCGCAGATCTCCGCTGAGCTGACGGATGACAAGCTCCTCTCTCACTGAGTGGGGAGGGGCTTGTCGGGCACCGCTGTCTATGGAGCGATCTTTTGAAAACGGACAGCATGTCCATTTTTATCAGATCTTACCCGATCCGCCATGACAGGTTTTTATCTGGAAGTCTGTTACTGAACAATAAAAGGATTGATCATAGCTGGATTCATAGTGTGGCAAGACTGGGTACAGATAGGAAATCTTACACTCTACATTGTGACAAAAAAAGTTGGGGTTTACATCCAGACGCAGATGCAAATTATAAAACTTACAACATTCAGGGTGTTGTAATCCTGTAATGGTACTTTGCACTCTGCAGGCTCTTTTGCTCCACCCATCATAGCGCGGATCACAGAAGGACGGAACTGCTGAGTCTGATAAAAAAAAAAAAAAAAAAAAAGTTAGAATTGTGTAGTACAAAATAAGTTTATGTACAGGATATGAAATGTTTCTTACCCCAAGTATTTTATAGCCACTCCTCCTCTTAAAGTACCAACAGCCAATAATTAGAACAAGGGCAACCACAATGGCAAGAATAGTAATTCCAGCAGTCCTAATAAAAAAATAAAAATAGTTAAGTTAAAAGTTAAAATTTACTTAGAGCTCACACATGCATCTAAACGGGCAAAAGTCTGATAGTTTATGTAGTGATGGTGGACTACAGGTAACATGTGCCCTTCCTGTCATTCTATAGTTGTTGCCCTTTAATGCTGAACACCAGTGACTCATGTGGGTGAGCCAACCCACTGTATTGTGGGCTAGTAGTTTTGTGACCGGCAGTTCCATTGCATAACTTTACACCAGGACTACATATCCCAGGGACAGACTATAAAATGATAGGCGTTCCCTCTCACGCTCTTCTTCCTGGGCCTTGTGCAAGGCATACCTCTCCATGATGGGGAGAGAGGTTGCAGCCTATGATGTGGTGTCAAGAAACTCCACCCTTACCTTGTAGGACCCATCACTGCAGCCGCTTGCCAGACATCTTCACGGCACAACTCAGCAGCCCAACACCACATTTGTTCACATGCCGCATATGTGCATCATTGCTGGCAGGTCCATCAACGGATGCATCTTCCCAGGTTGCCGACTTCAATGCCTCTAGTTCAGACCAGTCATTGGCGAGAGCGCAACTGCCCACCTTCTGCATCATTTCCCTGGTTACTTTATTGGAACACGTTATTGCACTTCTATTTCAACACTTTCCAGAGACACCTTTACCTACAACTACTTCAAGGAATACCATTAACCTGATCAAGCCAGTCAGTTTGTTCATTTATCACTACCTTATTGGATATAATCTGAGCTCCAACTGCCAGTGAAGGCCATCAGACCTGCACCACGGACATTGCCGTCACCAATTAAAGGGCCTCACACCATCCCTATTCTGTCAGATCTCATTAGGATTTTAAGGTTTAATAAGGCCGGCCTGGGGTTCCTTTAATGAAAGTAGTTACACGCTAAACACTTAACCCATTGTGCTTCAGGTTATATTACAGGTGGTATACTATTGTAAATATACATGCATTGCATCTTCCTGCTGTTAAACTGTTCTTAAGCTATGTTTGGGGGGGAAAAATGCCTGAGTCTCCCATTTAGAACTCAGGTGATCTATTGCTCTCCTTTACAAACGAATACTTCTTCAGACTTGTGTGAAGTCTCAGTTAAAGAGTGCTTGTGAAGATGTCAGAACCCAGAGTGTCAGGTGGATTGGAAGATTCACAGGGTCATGGTGATGCAGATGAGCAGGTAAATACAAGCAGTCCTCAAGGGGGATTGTGCTACATGTACAATACATTTGATGGCCCTGTCCATCTTAAAGTGGTTGTAAAGGCTCAAGGTTTACCTGCATGCATTTTATACTTAGCAAGTACAGAATCACAGTATATATAAAATATTCAAAGTGGCGGGAGGGAAGCTACCGAGTGGCAAAGATGTATTTATTACTAATTATGTGAGCAGACTGCAGTACCTCTTGAATAGTTCAACAACTCTTATTTAAATTTCCATCATGGGACGCACTAGGCCACTAGAAGCTGAGACTACTAGTCTGATGAAAAATAAAACTAAAACCAGATATTGGCGCTGCAGGGGGGGGGGGGGGCTTGGTAGCAGGATGAAGAGGTGAGTGCCACGGCAAGGTGAAAGCCCGCTTTAACTTTTTATGGCTTTTACACATACGAGTTGCACATGACCACTTTGCTTGGTGTAGTGGTACCGCCGTAGGAGCCGCTGAATAGATGCATGGAATATTTTTCCTATAACTAGTCAAGGAATATGCTTTAATGAAAGTATAGCACGGCCCCCCTGGAGGACTGCTTAGAATTACCTGCCGACACTCTGGGTTCAGACATCCTGGTTTGCTGTAGAGTAATAAATCCGACACTTGGCATATTTAGGTTCTAAGAATATTTTACTGGAACCAATAAAGGTTGTTACAAAAAGGGTGGGGAGGGGAGAGTAATAAGTCTGCTGAGTTTTGTAACAGCGCCAACTCCGCAAAATAATTTCTCCAAAAAAGACACAAGACATTAAATGAAGTCAATGCTGTATAAAACACTTTCTTGAGAAATAGGGCTACCTCCCTAAAGGAGGTTACAGCTAACCGACTGTACTGACCCTCTGAAAGATGGAATCTGGCCAGCCTATACTGCCATCATAAGGAGGGCGAACAGCTTCAAGAAGAGAATACAAGGAGGGGCCCTTTTATCAGTAATGGCAATGAAGTCCACGTCACAGATCTGATGTTCCTCACTGGTACGTGGGAGCACGTTAACCAATTCGATTAGGTGGGGTGGTAAACATTGGATTTCTTGTAGTGTGGAAGGATAGAGTTGTCTTAACCACAATATTCAATCAAGTATTCCTGATGTGAAGGTGTCTCCGTGTAAATGACAACGGATGGATAAAGGTTAGGCGATTTGCCCTCTCACCACCGACCAGACGGCTTCAATGGCTTCTGGACAGGAACTCATGTAGACACTCGTGCAGCAGATCTGGTCTTGATCTTCCGATGTGAAGCTTGACACACCGAAAGGCAGATGACCTGTGTGGTGCTGGAAGCAAATGACCGAGCTAGGCTCCTCAGGTTATGGGTTGGAGGGTGGAACTCTGCATGGTAGACCACAACCTCCCTTCCTGCCTCACAGAGAGGTCCATCTTGCGTCAGGCTCGGAAGCGCCACTCAGTCTGCTTCTTTTATAGCTACTCCCAGCAATCTTCCCCATTAGCAGCAAAGATCCCTGGGATATGTAGTCCAGACACAATCAGGTATAGCAATTATCTGACAGAAATGGCCGCACACCACTGTAGGTCAAAATCATTTTTTATTTGCTGGGTAGATGCATTTTGCACATTTCACATGCGTGAAACGTGTCTACCCAGCATTCCGATTCCTGTCATTTTTGGGATGTCCAAATAAATAGAATTTTGGATCTACAGTGGTGTGCAGCCATTTCTTCCAATTTCATTGTGTGGAGGCGAGCCCCAACTGGAGCATTAGGCAGGTGTCTTTCCCATGGAGTCCTATTCCTCCCACAGTCCTTTATGCTGGGCACACCAATTTATGTCACCTGATGCACTAAAGAGACAGGTGAGGCTTTGAAAGACCCAGGATACAGTGCTTTTAGTCCATTTTGCTACAAAAGCTTTAACTTTGATAGCCAGCGGAGAATTGTAGGATACTCCAGTAACCTTTAGTAGCCATTTGAGGAGACCAACCTTCTCCTTTAATTCAGTAAGCCAAGTCCTTTCACAAGTAAATGATGGCTTGAGCTTTGTAGTTGCAACCTGTGAAGATTAATCTTAGTCTTGAAAATCCAAGCAACAGTCCTTTCACCAAGAATTAGACCAAGCTTCAGGAAACGCCAGAAAAAATAAAATAAAAAGCGCAGCACCACATCCCTTAATTGCGCAGTTACCAGTTAAAGTAGCACAGTGCTAAATAGCAAGAAATGGCCTGGTCATGAAGGGGGTAAAATCTTTTGCCAGTTAAAGTGTTTAGGCCTCATGCACACTGGACGTTAAAACAATAGCATTATATTGCAATAGCGTTCCCCCCTTTTTCAAAGGATCAAAAATAAAAGCGCCGGTGAGTGACATTTGAGCGTTACAGCATTAAATGTTTTTCAGCTATAAAAAAAAACAAACAACAAGTCTCAGAACCCACTTTTTTTTTTACTGCAAAAAAAAAAAAAACAAGGCCACTGCCCAAAACTGTGATAAAAAGCCTATGTGTGCATGGACAACACATAGGATAACATGGAGAGTTTAGTGACTGTAGAAAAAAAAAAAAAGAAAAAAAAAAAAGTCAAATATCCAGTGTGCATGAGGCCTTAATGTTAAGCGTGCTACAGTACATCACCATAGGACAACATGTGTTTAGAGGCCCTTAATACCTCTGATCAGATTTAAAGACTGCTGCAGTAAAACCTCCACTGGGTTTTGCAATTCTTGTACTGGTCCTACAATCAAGGCTGCGGTCCATGGTTAGGGAGGTGCGAGTTTTTTTGTGCCCTGAAACCCCCCCCCCCCCTCTTTTTATATCTGTTTATTTCTTGTCTGCTCCCCGCTTTTACTTATGTCCTAGTTTCCTTTTTGCTCCTGGGAACTGGATACCCCCAGCTTGTTGGTAAGCGCTTAGACGCGAGTTTCACAACTCGCATTCGGCGCCCTATAAGTATTTATTCCAATCCAAGTGTGTGCAAACCAGCCATAGGCAAGTGTTAGCTGTAGAAAAGGCTCACAGAAACCCTTTAATGGCCATATCAGCAGAATTTGCAGCCCTGGCTTGAAATAGATTACCAAACTCAATTCCCACACCGAGTTTCCTGAGGCTAGACATTTATTTAATGAAATAGTAAAGTATGCCACCTAAGTATGGTCAAAGTGGTTGTAAACCTGAGACATGAAATATGAACAAAGCATATCCCTCATAGTGTGTACTTGTCTCAAGTAAGAGCATGCAAGTGTTATTTCATTCTGTATCATAATCCACCCATACTGTATCAGTCTGAATACATACAGCTCTTTTTTAATGTAGCCAAAAAAAAAAAATAGTAATCATGGTCCCAGGGGCCATTTAAATTCTATTTTATTGTTCATATAAAAGCTGTGCAATTTGATCTATAAATCTTTAATATAGAGTATCATTACACTAAAAATTGCAGTACCACCGCAATAAAATTACATTGGCTTGCAAAACCAGAGGGAAGCATAAGAAGCCAATAAATGCCTTATACTTTAAGATGTAATTAGTGTGCTAGAATCGAGCTGATCCAAACAAAAACGTATGCAGTGCCTCAGTGGAGAAATTGAAGACCTTCCCTTTTCTGGTATGCGGACTAGCACATTGGGACAAAGGCATTTTCTTTTATTTAGTACTAGCTTGAATAGACACAGTATGAATCCAGTTTCTGCATTGATTTAGCAGTATATTTTTAGTATTGTTAAACCGCTGCTGTGATGCTTAAAGGCCAAGTTCACCTTTCAGGAAAATAAAATGCATATTTTTTTCTCCTGCTATACCGCTTTTCATGGGGAGAGGTCAGGCTCTGGCAGACATCCTCCAGATTTCCTTTCTGCACCCCTGTATGGGCTTTAAAAATTTGAGAGCTGGAGGAAGTGTTGGTAGGGTACAAGAGTGCTTGAAGGCAGGTGGTTACTGGGCTGCCTGGGTAGTAGTAGTAGAAGGGTTAATGAAGATCTGCACCCCCCTGCTTTTCTGGGTTATATCCTCCATATAAATAAGGGGGGCTGTGCCTGTGCTTAGGGTTGCCACTTGTCTGGGATTCACCTGGACATTCCAGGCTGCCTGCACCCCACACAATCTTCATAATGGACTGGCTCCCCAAGTAACAGAGTACCACAATCATCAAGTGCATAGTGGTGCGCATGGGACCTGTCCCCCTACACTGACAGGGAGAAGAAAAGGCTTGATCTGCTCTTCCTTTAACCCCTACATCTCCATGCTCCAATTGCTGGCCTTCTGTGCCTCAAAAAAGGGATGTGTGCTGGAAGTTCATGAAGCTCATGAACCAGCAGATATTGTGGATGAAAGGTGTCGATACCCGAGTCTCCATCCTTGGGTGAGTGAGCTTACCATCCAATGTGGACTGATGTAACAGGGGCATGCTGGAAACTGATGCAAGTGGGAGGTTTGGTGAGCAGAAACTTTTTTGCATCAGTTCTCCTTTACATCAGAATCCACAGCGTTCCCACTTCAAAATGGTTTTACTGTGCGCCACTAATGTATTCAGATTTGGCTTGAAGAACAGGTGGTGACCCTAGCTGTGCTCAGGGTCTGGAGTAGGGACTGCAGCAAGAAGTCCACCAATGAAGATGTAACCATCAGCAACTCACTAACCCCTGCACGGGATTCTACCTTACAAGGACTCTTCTCCCATTATAAAATACTACCTGGAAAGTATCAGAACTAGCCTAGCACAAACATATACTGCGATAGCCCGATCACGTGCGCCAACTCCTTCCTCCTAGATGCATTTTGATGTCACACCACTGCCATTTTAGTGTATAGTGGCAAGTGGGCTGATGCCAGTTTTTACAAAAGTGCACAGTTACTGCATTTTTGTGAGCATTTTTTTGCTGGGGTGTTTGAATTTTATAAAATGCAGAGCACCATGTATTTGCCTTTGTCCCTTATGAGCTATATTTCATGAAACATGAGCACATTTGGAGTCAGAAGGTAAGGTGCGGTTTTCCCTAATCCGAGGACTGCAGAGGGTTTGCTTTATGAGCTGTGCCACCTAAATGGTGCAGAGGAACAGTGTTTAAGTGCATGTTAAGGTGAGCAGGTTTTTTACCTGGTGGAGGTGCCCAAGTCACTGGAGGTAGAAGCGATGATAGCCGACCAATAATCCCACTGGGGTGTATTGGATTTCTATTTATTTTGTACATAATTTGGCAGGGATGGATTGATTTTTTTTATAGATATTTGCGTATAATTTACACAAAGTTACAGTACTACACCAACGATACAATTTACATCTAGAGCGGTGTTGTGAAATCACTATACACAGTGTTTAGCTAGCAACAACTGTGCTGAAATAGATTCACATCTTTTAGATCAGGGCTCTGGAATATACATGTTCTGCAGTGGTTACTGGACTGCTTTAAAACTGATCCACAGGTGTAATGGTTTACCTGCATCGAACCATAGACTTCTGTTATTACCTGGGAGTTTGGTGAGCTTTCTGAAAGTGCACCAAACCTGCAGAAATAATAGAAGTTTATTGCAAAGTGCAGGAAAGCCAAAAAAGTACAGTGTCGCACCCTAAGTTCAGGTAAACCACAGCACATGAGTATGAAAGCAGCCTTGGGGCCCTTTCACACGGTCAGTCCGACAGTCTGACTAACTGGACCCTTCATTCACCTCCAAGTAGTGGCAGACAAACTGACTTGTGTCCTACCTCCAATCCACAAAAAAGTATAGGGGCTGTGTCCTTGTCCACTCTGTTTATGCAGAGCAGACCGGACATGCCATCCACCCGCTCCTCATTGTGGCCCGCGAACGGTTACCAAGTCACACAAGTGGCCCTCGCTCTTCAAAATGTTGGGAACCCCAGTTTTAGATATTTGGTTGTGACAGAGGGCGTGTGCGAATTGTGATTGGATATTTGATTTACTACCTGGAAAGTTATGCCTAGGCATCCCAGGACTAGATAGTTGGAAAAGAACCGCACTTTGGAGTGTATTGTTGCAGTGTAACAAGTAAAGTTGCTAAAAGTTTAAAAGTCTGGTCTGCAGTTACTCAGAGGGGTGAATGAATGTACATGGCATATCAGAAGAACAGGGCCTGTAAAGCGCACAATGGGTTAGCTCAATAGGAGAGATTATGGGCAACCATTAACTGGTAGACAGCCAGAATGCAGAGAGTGGTACCAGTCATGGGTGATAGGTACTCCAGTAGTGGAGGTGGGTTGCTGGCCAGTGTGCCGACTTTCTCCCCAGCTGTTGGTTCGCCAAAAGCAATAAAGACCACACCTGCATGGTACAAGCGAGCTGAAGGAGTTTAGTGCATGCACAATGTCCATTCTTTGTGCATGTCTGGACCTCATTCGGTCACAGAGACGTGGCAGAGAAAAGCTGTACTGGTGTAGTGGGACACAGGCTTTGTGGTGTTCCTTTCTAAATGTTACAATTTGGCAAGATGTGCAGTGAAATGGGACAGTATTTCACAGATGTGCGCTGTATGTCGCTTCACAACTCCAAGCTGGGGTCCGGAATTTTCACATGAATGCGGAGCCGTCTGGTTCCAGGAATTGGGGAGCACATATTCAATAAAGTACCCCCATGTGCAGGGCAAGTAGGCCCCACCCACAGGTCATCAGCACCCTTGCAGGCCATTGACAACTACAAGCCAATTTTTGCAGTGGAAGAGGAGACTTGTACTTTATTCACAGATTGGGCGCATGCAGGGCCCCCACAGCTCCATTGGAGAGATGCCTCCTCACTTTCTGTTCTAGGGAAAACCAAAACAGGAGGGGGGGGGGGGGATAAAAAAATTGCACAAATGATAACATTTTAAAAAAGGTTTTAGCATTCCCTAACAAAAATTAAATACGTTCTGTAAATTGAGATGTTAAATTGTGTCATGCAAATCAAATGTGTTTCTTTTTTGACTGGAGATCAAAAAAAGTACACAGTATATGATGCACTTCCACTCCTAACCACTAGAGGGGAAATATACCATAGGCGTCAATTATTGGATACCAAGCACCCTGTTAAAATGCTCCCCCCCCCCCCCCAACCTTTTGAATAAAATATACTTTGGATGTGGCAAAAATCACAAAGCAGAAAAAATCCTGTCCACCAAAAACGCATTTCATCATTTTAATTAATGCGACGCTACACTGCCGACTAATTTCTACCAACACAGCAGCTGTTCTTTTTACATGATATAGATTAATTAATGCTGTAATGTGCCCTTTGGCGTATTAAGAGCGCAAATTACACAAGTTATGGATGCAAGCTCGCCTAGGGAAAGGGTGGGAGAACAGCAGCGCTGGCAAAGATATACGGTTATAACAATAAAATGGTTATTAACAAGCAATGGCTGAAATGGCAGAAGTGATTGTGTCCATTTTAAACCAGTTGCTTGTGCATGTACTTGTACATGATTTAAGCATATACACAACCTCCCAAACATCTCTAAGGGCCCATATACACCTGAGCGTTTTGTAGCCTAAAGCTGTAAAACGCTAGAGGGGAAAAAAAAAAAATCCATTATTTTCAATGGAGATGGTTTACATCTCCACAACACCTGAAGCTCAAACAAGTGCTGGACCCTTTTTTGTTGCTCCAATTGGGCGCTTCTAAACATTTGTATTCCCATAGAAACAAATGGAAACACTCGATTCAAGCTTCTAGCGTGACAACGAGCATTTCTACGGGTGTTTTGTCACTTTAATCTGCTCTGTGAAAGAGAATATTCACCCAGGAAGAACATACCAACAAATGATGAAAGAGGATCATTTTGCCTATTGGCTAAAATAAAAAAACGGCAAAGGTCAAAAACATTGGACAACGCTGTATGCAAACATGCGACAAAACGCTACGCTCAGGTGTGAATGGGGCCTAAATTCGAGGGAGGGGGGAGAAAGAGCCCTGGAGCATTCAGTGTAGGTGATCAGTAGATCCATAAACGGGAGGCCCATTACCACTGTAAAGGGGCTGTAAATAAAGAAGTGTTCAGATCTGATCACTTCCAGGTTCAAAGTCAATGCAGTGCCAGGGAAATAAACCCAGCCCCCCCAAAGATTACCAGGTTAAGAGGACACCATATTAGTTTTTTTTATGCCCTTTGCGAGTTTCATTTACCTATTTTTAGTACCTTATAAAGCCAGAGGAAGTATTTTTTGCAAACAGTCAAGTCAGACTTTGGTTACCAAAGCCAAACCATGCACCATTTAGGGTGATGGCCAAGGGCACCACTTTGCTGCAAAATGCCCATTAACTGGTCACATACAGCAATTGCATCAAACACATTGAAGGTACTTAAAATACATAAAAACAAAAAGTTATAAAGAACAAAGAACAAATTTTGACCCATGAAATCTTAGAGTAAAAAAGGGACAGAACCCAAAACTGCCTCCCCTTAACTAAATGCATTTATTAACAACATTGATGCTGTATCTATATTGAGTGGAACCCAGGCTGGAGGATGAAGATTATTCAAAAAATGACATGCTGGGAGCAAATACCTCTGAATATAAAATAAAAAAAATTAAAAATACACATCGCACTTACTCTTCCACACTGAGCCCATGTGACCTGCCTCTGCCAGAGCTGTAGGCGCCAAGACCACTTGATGAACTAGGACGGGGCATTCTCCAAGGTTCACACAACCAGCTTTTTCTGAAACGTGAGAACAAAGAGCTGTTGAACACCATAACTTCAATCACATAGTAAGGCTGGCTCTGACCCCACACCTATATACCCTTCCAGTTCCTAATTAGTGTTTAAGGGTCCATTAACTCATTTGGCAATTTGTAGTATGCCTGAACTGTGGGTTTGAACTGATAAGGGTTCTTATACAATTTAGCATTTGCTTTTAGATGCTACTTTGAAACATACTTAATGCTTGTTTATATATCTGCTTTCCTGTGGCATAACACATATTTATATTGCAGGTAAACTCAGGAACAGTCAATACTAAAATATAGGCTGCTCAGATCACCTTTATGCTGAATAAAACAAAATGTTGGCACTCATTTTTTTTGTAGCGATCTATGTTAAGATGGTTCATAAGAATAAATAGTGGGACATAATCACAGACTGCATTGTGAAAGCAGCCTTTTTGTTATTTAATATTTTCAATACAGCCTTTTCTAAACTTTTTTTTTACTACAGAAGAACACTTAAAATATTTTTTTTGTGTATCAGGGAACTCATGCTAAGGATCAGGGCCGCCATCAGGGGGGTACAGGCATTACACCTGTAAGGGGCCCGGGGGTCCCCAGGGGCCCGGATGGGAACCACCCTGTTTTTTTTTTAGGGGTCCGAAGGTCCCCAGGGGCCCGGAGGCCACTAAGGGCCCCAGATGGCAAGCCCTTTTTTTAAAAAAAAATATATATTTTTTTTTTTAAAAAAAAAATATATTTTTTATATATTTTTCTTTTATTTTTTATTAAAGGGCCAATTTTTTTTCTTTTATTTTTTTAGAGGTCCGGAGGTCCACAGGGACCTGGAGATCTCCAGGGCCCCAGATGACAACCCCCCTTTTTTTATAAAATAAATATATTTTTTATATATTTTTTTATTTCTTTTATTTTCATATTATATATATATATATATATATATATATATATATATATATATTATTATTAAAGGGCCCAGAGGTCCCCAGGGCCCCATGTGTCAAACCCCCTTTTTTTATAATTGTTTTTTTTTTTTAATACATTTTTTTTATATTTTTATTTTTTATTAAAGGGCCCAGAGGTCCCCATGGCCCTGGAAGGCAACCCCCTTGTTTTGTTTTTTTATATAAATGTTATATTAAAAAAAAAATATATATATATTTTCTCTCTTTTTTCTTTTTATTTTATAAAGGGCACAGAGGTCCCCAGGGCTACCCCCCTTTTTTATATATATTTTTCTTTATTTTTTCTTTTTGTAAAGGGCTCCCCCGCTTCTCAATTCGCGGCAGCACCCCCCCGCTTCTCAATTTCATGCGGCAGCACACCCCCCCCCCCGGTTCTCTGCTCCAGGGGGCCCATGCCTGAAGCTGTGTAAGGGGCCCCAAAATTCCTGCTAAGGATAGCCCATTGGGGAGTCATTATAAAAATGCACCTTACATTGGTGGTTAGGATACAACCTTTACAGACAGCTAAAAAAAAAAAAAACACTGTTATTATATTAAGTTATGTGACGATAGACTTGGAACTATAAAGGCATCATCAGATGGGAGGTCAATTAAGCCCCATACACACTATTATGCCACGTACAAACGATCGGAAATTCCGACAAGAAAATCTGACAGAATGTTGTCTCAGGCTGGGTTCACACCTATGCGAATTGAGTGCGGCTTAAACCGCATCTAATACGCAGAACATTTCTAAATACATTGTTTTTAATGAGGCTGGTTCACATATGTGCGATGCATTCGCACTGCGCATTGCAGTAAAAACGTGTGCAGATTTTATGCCTTGTGGTGCGGCTCAGGTGCGAATTCAGTCCCATTATCTTCTATGGGTACGCAGCTGATTCGCAGATGTGTCCAGTTCTCTTCAAATTTTTGCTATCGGAAATTCCGACAGAAAAAGTCAGATGGAGCCTACACAAGGTCAGAATTTCCGACCAAAAGCTCACATCAAATTTTCTTCTCGGAATTTCCGATCGTGTGTACGCGGCATTAGATTTTCTGCAGATTTTTGTCTTATTTACCCAAACCATATAATATGAGGTCAAACCTTAAAGCCCTGTACACATGATCGGATATCTGATGGAATCTAATCCGATGGATTTTTTTGTCGGATATCCGATGAAGCTCACTTTCATTAGTCTTGCATACACACTATCAGACTAAATTCCGACCGTGACAAAACGCGGTGACGTAAAACACTACAACAAGCCAAAAAAAATGAAGTTCAATGCTTCCGAGCATGCGTCGACTTGATTCTGAGCATGCATGGATTTTTCTCCGATGGAGTTCCACAAAGATGATCGGATTTTTCTATGGTTTTTTTATCCATAGGAAAAATGTAAAACATGTTCTATTTTTTTAACACCGATGGGGCCCACACACGATCGTTTTGTCCGATGAAAACAGTCTGTTTTCATTGGACAAATCGATCATGTGTACATGGCTTTACACACGATCGGTTTGTCCGATGAAAGCAGACCGATGGACTGTTTTCATCAGACAAACCGATCGCGTGTGGCCCCCATCGGTCTTTTTTCTATCGGTGTTAAAAAATAGAACATGTTTTAAATGTTTCCTATGGATAAAAAAACGATAGAAAAATCAGATCGTCTGTGTGGAACTCCAGAGTTTCGATTTGTATGCAATCAGGCAGGTCCTTGCACTACATGGTTTTGGTAAATCTGAAGACAAAAATCTGCAGAAAATCTAATAGTGTGTATGGGGTCTTAGCCACAGCTTAGCACCCCTAGCAACTTTTGGCGGAACCCTAGTTGAGCCTGGCTGGTTTAAACATATAAAAAAAAATACGCATGTGCATTCATGTAAGACATGTATTATAACCAAATACTGCATGCTAATGAATGTAAATCACTACTGAAATCATTCTAAAGCTTGTCAGAAGTGGCTGTAACCAGCATCCTTATAATATCCAGCATCCTTATATTAAGAGCCCAGCCGTCGGTCGCGCGCCGCCAGTCCGAAGCTCCGTGACCGCGGGACCCGCAGACCAAATTGCCGCCGGTGTCCTGCGATCGGCTACAGGAGCTGAAGAACGGGGAGAGGTGGGTGTAAACACACCTTTCCCGTTCTTCACAGTGGCACTGTCATTGATCGTCTGTTCCCTGATATAGGAGAAAATGATCAATGACGTCACACATCCAGCCCCGCCCCCCTACAGTTAGAAACACATATGAGGTCACACTTAACCCTCACAGCGCCCCCTAGTGGTTAACTCCTAAACTGCAATTGTCATTTTCACAGTAATCAATGCATTTTTATAGCACTTTTTGCTGTGAAAATGACAATGGTCCCAAAAATGTGTCAAAATTGTTCGATGTGTCCACCATAATGTCGCAGTAATGAAAAAAATCACCAATCGCCGCCATTAGTAGTAAAAAAAAAAATTATTAATAAAAATGCCATAAAACTATCCCCTATTTTGTAAACGCTATAAATGTTGTGCAAACCAATCGTTAAACGCTTATTGCGATTTTTCTTTACCAAAAATGGGTAGAAGAATACATATCGGCCTAAACTGAAGGAAAAAAAATGTTATATCTTTTTTGGGGATATTTATTATAGCAAAAAGTAAAAAATATTGCTCGCTCTATTTTTGTTTATAGAGCAAAAAATAAAAACCAGAGAGGTGATCAAATACCAACAAAAGAAAGCTCTATTTGTGGGGAAAAAAGGACGCCAATTTTGTTTGGGAGCCACGTCGCACGACCGTGCAATTGTCAGTTAAAGCGACCAAGTGGCGAATCGCATAAAGGGGCAAGGTCCTTAACCTGCATATTGGTCCAGGTCTTAAGTGGTTAAAATGTGTGTTTTATTGTGTGTTGCTGCAATGCATAGATCTGAAGGGGCCCTTATTAAAAACACCTAGGGCACATTCACACTTATGGCTGGTTCACGAATTTGCAATTTACATGTGTTACCAGGCCCCTATGCAATTTGGTAATGTGGTAAAATATGTAATGCAGTTATACGCACAAACTGTGATGTTTTTTGATGCAGTTTATTTTAAATGCCACCCCAATGTACTATTACGGCAACACAAGCACGCTGCTGCATACCAGAATACACATTTCTTGTTTTGTGGTGTGCTGTCTTAAAAAAATAAATAAATAAAGTTGCGTCTGTTTTTTGTGTCAAGGAATCAACACACAATAATGCATTAACATACATCCGTTACTTATAGTTAATCGGGATGAATAAAAACACAAGTCATCTAGTTCAACCCATAGAAAAAAAATGAATTAAAAAAATGAATGCAATTTCTTGTTAAAAAAAACTAAAAATTACAGCAACGCAGTTTTAACAGTCCTTACACTTTTTTGGGATAATTTTATTTTTATTTGTTTATTGTTTTTAGCACATTGAGACGTGTTTGCAGAAAATTTTACATTTAATAAATATGAGCAAAACAATTATTGGTTATTGTATGAGTTATCATATGAATTAATACTTTAAAATTTTACTTTTTTATATGGGACTCCTGCATATCAGTTCCAACGGGGAGTCCAATGTTTCTATCTTATGCTACACACAGACCAATAATAGGGGAAGCCAATTAATCTGCAGGTATTTTTTTGTTTAATTGTCAGATGAAACACACAAACATAGAGAGAAAAGTGGATTCTCGGTGAGAACTGAACATAAAAGTGTGCTGCAGGTCAAGAGTGTTAACCTCTTATTAATAAATGCTGCATTTAAAAAATATGAGCAAAACAATTACTAGTTATTATGTGAATTATTAGTTTTAGGGGATTCTCATATATATATAATTCTGGTGCAAATGAAGTTTGTAGAGCCTAAAGGCCCGTACACACGATACAAAAATCGGATGGAAAAATTTGTAAGACGAATTTTCGTATTGTTAGTACGGTGCTTTCGACAGCCGATTTCGCTTTTTCGTCAGACAAAAGCTGGATATGCAAAAAAAAAATTCGAATGTGAACTCAACGTCCAATTTTTATTTAATTAGTATGGTTTTCGTACAAAAAAAAATCATAAGAGCAAGACTACGCATGCTCAGAAACGAAAGAATACATATAAAACTATTAAACACTATTCAACACCTGTCTTGCGAAAATTTTTGTATTGTGAGTAACCTCCTAACTTTCGACATGAGACTAGCATGCCACAAAAACGGACGTTTGGTCATCTGAGAATCTAAGCGAGTGTACGAGGCTTAACACAATACAACTATTCACATTAGTCACTTCTCTTCAATAAGCACACAATCCAATGCCCCTACTGCATACACATATGAGCCAATATTAGGGGGAGACAATTATTTCACCATTGTTTGTTTTTTTAATTGTCAGATTAAAAAAACCATAAACACACTCAGAATGTATAAATTTAACAAAGAGTGTGTTCCCAGTGAGAACTGAACTCAAAAGAGTGCTGCACGGCAAGAGTGCTACCCTCTTATTAGTAAATGCTGCAATAATAAAAAAAATCTGCATTTATAGAAATACAAGCAGAGTTTAGCCATCATACGGAACTGGAAAACTAGTAGAAAACATAAAAAAAATTGTTTAAAAGTTAGAAAATACTTGTTTATTATCCTTCTGTTAGCTGTAGTTATACATGATTCTTTTTAAAATAAATCAATTAATTAAAAAAATGTATTGTGTTTAAAACAGCTTCATAATTTGCACAAAATATTTGGAATTTTCAGCAGAACAATGCCACTAAAATAGATATTTTCTTGTTAAGTAAAAATTAAATACATTTTATGGACAATTATGTTGTTTGCAGTTCTCATTCTTTGTAAATTGCCCTACACTGTTGGAAAATTAGCATATTATCTGTAGCAAATCAAATTAAGCAATCAGTTTTGATAGGAAGCATTGTGTAAATGTTTTTTGTCCAAGGCTCAGTTGCTAATGTTTTCTGGTTACAGTTAATTAAGAAGGGAATTTAATTCTGAATGTTTAGATTTAGATTTACTGTATTTTTTTTTAAATAAAATTCCTTTAACAAGCATTACAATTAGATTTGCCAATGAACAGAAAGAGTTGCATGGACCTACCTCGCAATGGATGGAGCTGCACTTCGGTACTGGATACAGAAACAGTTTTCACTCTCTTAATCTTTTGTGCATGAATCTTATGACTATCACGGGTTCACCTTCTAAGTGACCCTTTGATTTATTTTAATTAGCATGAAAGCTGGAATGATCAGTCCCTTTTATTCTTATCCTTCAAGAATCCAGGCACCCGCTGAGTGACTCTCATGAAACAAATCTGCAACTTTGTGAGTAAGAATGGTCATTAGATGAATTTTGTCTCTTGGCTTGTGTTTTCGTTTTATCACTTATTATCATTTGTTGTTATCATTTATTACCTATAAAAGCTGTCACACATACAAAGGTGGCATTCTATCCAGTAATATCAATATGGTGAATGGGACAAGTCCACCCCCTTTATTGACTTTCCACTAAGATTTCTTTTGACATGTTTTTTACAATTAAAAATTTACAGTGCATCTGGAAAGTATTCACAGCGCTTCACTTTCCAAAATTTGTTATGTTTTAGCCTTATTCCCAAATGGATTAAAGGGGTTGTAAAGGTACAATTTTTTTTCCTAAATAGCTTCCTTTACCTCAGTGCAGTCCTCCACTTACCTCATCCTTCGATTTTGCTTTTAAATGTCATTATTTCTTCTGAGAAATCCTCACTTCCTGTTCTTCTGTCTGTAACTCCACACAGTAATGCAAGGCTTTCTCCCTGGTGTGGAGTGTCGTGCTCGCCCCCTCCCTTGGACTACAGGAGAGTCAGGACGCTCTCTACGTTGCAGATAGAGAAAGGAGCTGTGTGTTAGTGGGCGTCCTGACTCTCCTGTAGTGCAAGGGAGGGGGCGAGCATGACACTCCACACCAGAGAGAAAGCCTTGCATTACTATGTGGCGTTACAGACAGTAGAACAGGAAGTGAGGGTTTCTCAGAAGAAATAAGGACGTTTAAAAGCAAAATCGAAGGATGAGGTAAGTGAAGGAGGACTGCACTAAGGTATAGGAAGCTATTTAGTGAAAACATTTTTTACCTTTACAACACCTTTAAATTCATTATTTTCCTCAAAATTCTACAAACAATACCCCATAATGACAACATGAAATACGTTTGTTTGAAATCTTTGCAAATTTATTAAAAATAAAAAACAAAAAAAATCACATGTACATAAGTATTCACAGCCTTTGACATGACACTGAAAATTGAGCTCAGGTGCATCCTGTTTCCATTGATCCTTCTTGAGATGTTTCTACAACTTGATTGGAATCCACCTGTGGTAAATTTGGTTGATTGGACATGATTTAGAAAAGCACACACCTATCTACATAAGGTCCCACAGTTACCAGTGCATGTCAGAGCACAGACCAAGCCATGAAATCAAAGGAATTGTCTGTAGACCTCCGAGACAGGATTGTATCGAGAAACAGATCTAGGTTACGGTACAGAAAAATTTCTGCAGCATTGAAGGTTCCAATGAACACAGTGGCCTCCATCATCCATAAATCGAAGAAGCTTGGAACCACCAGGACTCTTCCTAGAGCGGGCCGCCTGGCCAAACTGAGCGGTTGGGAGAGAAGGGCCTTAGTCAGGGAGTTGACCAAGATCCTGATGGTGACTCTGACAGAGCTCCAGTGTTTCTCTGTGGAGAGAGGGGAAACTTCCAGAGGAACAACCATCTCTGCAGCACTCACACCTGTATGGTAGAGTGGCCAGATGGAAACCACTACTCAGTAAAAGGCACATGAAAGCCCGCCTGGAGTTCGTCAAAAGACATCTAAAGGACTCTCAGACCATTAGAAACAAAATTCTATGGTCTGATTAAACATAGATTAAACTCTTTTGCCTGAATGGCAAGCTTCATGTCTGGAGTAAACCAGGCACTGCTTATCACCTGGACAATACCAACCCTAAAGTGAAGCTTGGTGGTGGCAGCATCATGCTGTGTTTTTTTTCAGCGGCAGGACTGGGAGACTACTTAGGATCGAGGGGAAGATGCAGCAATGTACAGAGACATCCTTGATGAAAACCTCCTACAGAGCGCTATGGGCATCAGACTGGGGCAAAGGTTTAGCTTCAACAGGACAACGACCCTAAGCACACAGCCGAGATAACAAAGGAGTGGCAATGACACAACTCTGTGAATGTATTTGAGTGGCCTAGCGAGAGCCCAGACTTAAACCCGATTGAACATCTCTTGAGAGATCTGAAAATGGCTGTGCACCGACGCTCCCTATCCAACCTGATGAAGCTTAAGAGGTCCTGCAAAGAAGAATGGGAAAAACTGCAGAAAAATAGGTGTGCCAAGCTTATAGCATCATACTCAGAAAGACATGAGACTGTAATTGGTGCCAAAAGGTGCTTCAACAAAATATTTAGCAAAGGTTGTGAATACATATGTAGATGTGATTTTTATTTATTTTTGTAGAAATTTCCAAAGATTTCAAACAAACTTTTTTTCACATCATTATGGGGTATTGTTTGTATAATTTTGAACAAAATAGTTCTTATGTAGGGGTAAACAGCAGTTTCAGCTTCAAAAACCTCTTTCCCACAATTTTTGTTATAAGTTTGCTTTAGTTCTAAGGACACCACCGGTGAGATTGGCGATTCAGTACCCTTCTTTAGAAAGGTCACCACAAATTTGGGACCATGTTGGATTTCTGTATGTTCTTTTTGATTGTTATGGAAATAAACACTAAACCTGTGACTGAAGTGTTCTAGCACACTTCACAGGTGATATTTCTTGTGGTGCGCCTTGAATAGCACCTAGTTATCCTGGTTACTGGCTCTGACTGCCCCCTTTGTGCTTTTAAATAGGCACATCACGCCAATAATGACACGTAGATGGGTGAAGGGCAGGCTAGAACTGGTGATCATGCAAGCTAGTTGCTATTTGCATGTTAGAGCGCCCTGGCATTTGGGGTACCTGAAGAGCTCTACAAGATAGGAGGTGTCTCCAGTTAGACTCAAATTACATGGATCATTTTTATTGACACTGTATGTAAAGGGGAAGTAGTCTGGAGCGATTGATCATGGGAATCTGCAACCAATAACAGAAACTGAAGATTGTAATACTCACTATTAAAAAGCCTCAATCGCGCATGTATGCTACAGACTTATATACTGTATCTAAGATTAAAGCAGTTGTAACCCTAAAAATAATTGCTTCTGTTTCGTTAAAGCATGATCTAACTTGTGTAATTTGTCCTATTCTATGTTGTAAAATACCTGGTTGATCCTGCCTCTTCCTATGTCCCCCTATGTGTACTGACCACAGTAATCATGGCTGCTGATCCGTGATATGTCCCTCTGTCATCCCGCTGTGTGGTCAGTTTCTCCCCCTCCCCCGCCGATCTCCTCCCCACTCCTCCCCTTCCCTCCTGTCACTATTCCACTGTGGCTTGAAAAAAATGCATATAAATTACTTCCCCTTTGTTTTATGACAATATTAATTACAGTATGCCAGTTTTTGTAAATATAATTCTAAATTACTTTTTTGCACAGTACTGCTGTGCAATCAGGTGACCTCCCTTTGCTGGCTGGCATACGTCAGAAGGGAATCTCAGCCCCTTCCACTGGTCTCCTTAGATTAAGGAAGGAGAGAGAGAGATCACATGACTGCACAGTGGCATTGTGCAAGAAGGTATTTAAGATTAAGATTATAATAAAAAAATTAAATTATAGTTATTATAATGCTGTTTAAAAACCTCCAAAGACCCGTAAGAAAAAAAATATTGCTTTTTACATTCTTTCCATATTTAATATATCTCTGTGACACCCCTGTGTCCTTATTTCACTTACTGTACACACTCACACCCCTCTGACTGCTCTCATAGTCCCATAGGATGTGGGAGCCTTTTGGTGGTCGTTCATTTTTTTTTGGTTGGGGGGGCAGCATTTTATTCTTGGACCCAGGCAGCACAATGTCTTGGGCCAGCAATGCTCCGCCATAATCAAGCCTCTTACTAGATGGTCGTGATCCCCAATTACAGAGATCAAATACACAAGAGAGATAATGGACCCCTCCGGGTGTCAATGGGATCAGTATGGTCCACTGGGTTATAACATGTGATATTCAATACCAACGCCACAACTTCGGATCCAACTCAGACAGCCATAGAGGAAAAGGAACATAGGCCCTACATAACGTGAATACTGATGGTACATATTTATTGTTAAAGCACCACAAGGTACTCACATGATTCAGGACAATAAAAAGCATTCAAACCAGCATTAGCGGGCTTGAAAGACATCACACGTACATGGTCCCACCCAACTAGTTTGGCGTCCCCAGTGGAACGGGAGAATGCTATTCCAAATGTCGACGCTCCTGTTCCCCTGACGACGCACTGTGATGTGAAACTAGTTATTTATGGCAAGTAGCAGCTTCCACTTTCTCTTACGGCAGGTTTTCTTTACCACTTCAGCTCCGGGGGATTTGGCTGCCAAAAGACCATGCCACTTATTGCGATTTGGCACTGCGTCGCTTTAACTGACAATTACAGGGTCGTGCGACGTGGCTCCCAAACAACATTTATGTCCTTTTTTCCCACAAATAGAGCTTTCTTTTGGTGGTATTTGATCACCTCTGCGGTTTTTATTTTTTGCACTATAAACAAAAATAGAGTGACAATTTTGGAAAAAAAGCAATATTTTTTTCTTTTTGCTATAATAAATATCCCCCAAAAATATATATAAAAACATGTTTTGCTCCGTTTAGGCCGATATGTATTCTTATTTTTGGTAAAAAAAAATCACAATAAGTGTTTATTGATTGGTTTGTGCAAAAGTTATAGCGTCTACAAAATAGGGAATAGTTTTATGACATTTTTATAAAAAAAAAATTTTTTACTAGTTTTTTTTATCGTAACTGCAACATTATGGTGGACACATTGGACACTTTTGGTGCTATTTTGGGATCATTGTCATTTATACAGCGATCAGTGCTATAAAAAAGCACTGATTACTGTGTAAATAACACTGGCAGTGAAGGGGTTAAGTGTGTCCTATGGAGTGATTCTAACTGTGTGGGGGCTGGGCTACGAGTGACATGACAGTGATCACTGCTCCGGATGAGAGGGAGCAGATGATCAGTGTCATGTCACAAGGCAGAACAGGGGGATGCCTTGTTTACACAGGCATTCCCCCCCGTTCTGCAGCTCCATGACACGATCACGGGACACCGGGGGACATCAGGTCTGTGGGTCTCGCGGGCACGGTCACGGACCTCGCGGCAGGGGTGCGCCCGCACGACGTGAAATGCAAAGCAACGTATATATATGTTGCTTTGAGCAGCCATTCCATTCTGCTAATGACGAATATGTGCGTGGCACGGTCGGCAAGCAGGCCATTGTCTGCTCCCGGCAGGGGCAGCCATCCCCACCAAGAGAAGACAGTGATTATTGCCAGTGGCTACATCAGCCGCTGGCAATAATCACAGGTAAAGGCTGGCATGATAGTTGTACACCAGTCGATCGATGAATAATGCCCTGTACACACGATCATAATTTCCGATGTGATAAAATCCAATGAAATTTTCCGTTGGAATTCTATTCAAGCTGTCTTGCATACAAACTGTCAGACTAAATTCCGACCGTCCAAAACGCGGTGACGTAAAACACTACGAGAAGCCAGGAAAAATGAGGTTCAGTGCTTCCGGGCATGCGTCGACTTGATTCTGAGCATGCATGTTTTTTTTCTCAGTCGGAGTTCCACATAGACGACCGGAATTTCCATTGGAAAAAAATAAAACATGTTCTATTTCTAAACTTCAATGGAAAAAAGTCAGATGGGGCCGACACACGGTCGGAATATCCAATGAAAAAATTCCGTCTGACTTTTTTCATTGGAAATTCCGATCGTGTGTACAAGGCATAACTTGGTACATTCAGCCTGCCCATACACGGTTTGAATCTCCTGCTAAACCGTCTGAGATTCGAACCGTGCATTGCCTGCCCTAATCTTGAGTGGATTATCACCAGGACCCACCATGACACTTATGCACTGCATATTATTGTGACTAATATGCACTGCATGAAAAATGCAGAATGGCTAATGTATCCTAATAGTTTTCGCTGGGCATATTCTTTAAGGCCATGTACACACGAGGCAATCTATTTGTTCAAATCGGTCGGACCGACCGATTTGAACAAATATGTCTGATAGGATTTTGGTTTGCTCGCGTGTACACACGAGCAAACCAAAATCCCCGCCAGCAGACGGCGCGCTGACGTGTCGGTGACGTTGACGCCGCCACGTCACCGCACCAGGAAGTAAAACACTTCCGCGCATGCGCCAAATTCATTCGGTGGCGGTGCGGGGCGACATGTCTGCTGGTAAGTGTACTAACCAGCAGATATGTCGGGCGGACGGATTCCCACCCGATAGATTTCAAAGCATGCTTTGAAATCTGTCGGGTGGCCAAATCCGTCGGCTCGGCCGTACACACGATCGAATCTGTCTGCTGGGACGGTCTAGCAGACCGTTTCCAGCAGACAGATTTGATCGTGTGTACGAGGCCTAAGAGCTTGCATTCCTTTACACACAGTATCATATATAAAATTCTGCAGGCACAGCTTCCAAGAAGAAACCACATATTTTCAGTCAGGCTGATCTTCATTCACATGATGGTCATGAGTTTACAGCTTGCACTCATTCATCTGGAAAATCTAGTGTTGAGTTAAATGCTTCCATTGAAAAATAATGACAACTAAAATTGCGAGGGTATAAACATAGTCAAACAAATGTCTATCCAGACCCTTAAAACATTGTTACCAGTCACTAAATGTAAGTGATGGACAATAGAAGAAAAAAAGGATACAATATTACATGCTTGACTGCTAAGCCCACCCAAAACTGATCTGAATTTGGTGGATTCGAACATATTTAGCACCCCCTAGCGTTGCTAGAGTGCTAGTGATAGGATTTTTGTTATGTTATGCCGCGTACACATGGTCGAAATTTCCGACAACAAATGTCCCATGTGAGCTTGTTGTCGGAATATCTGACCGTGTGTATGCTCCATCAGACATTTGCTGTCGAAATTTACGACAACAAATGTTTGAGAGCTGGTCCTCAATTTTTCCAACAACAAAAGTTCCTTGTCGGTAATTCTGATCGTCTGTAGCCAATTCCGACGCACAAAAATCCTGCGCATCTTCGGAATCAATTTGACGCATGCTCGGAATCATTGAACTTCATTTTTCTCGGCTCGTCCTAGTGTTATACGTCACCGCGTTCTTGACATTTGGAATTTCCGACAACATTTGTGTGACAGTGTGTATGCAAGACAAGTTTGAGCGAACAATCCATTGGAAAAAAATCCACGGTTTTGATGTCGGAATGTCCGATCGTGTGTATTAGTGTAGGTACATTTTCAGGCTTTCTGGCAGCCAAGTCTGTGTGGTGTTCTGGGTCGTGTGAGAGACTCAGGTAGGCTGGATGACTTATACACAGCTTCTCTGATGACTCCCCCTCCTATCTGGAAACTGAGAGAAGATTCCAGAAGCACATACGAGGGGTCGAGGAGGAGCTAGCTGGAGTGTTCTGAGGGCCCTGACCAATCCTAAACAAGGGTTGGCAGGGGGCAGGACCCCTCAAATACTCTGAGTTAGCCCAGCAGGGGCAGTGTAGAGTTTGGTTGAAAGATGGAATGTTATTCTTTTCGGGCCCTTGAAAATAGCTCCCCAGTCTACGGGAGGGGGGGGGGGTTAAGGCCTGGGCTTACGTGCGGAAGGGACCCTTCTTCATGACACACAGAGGGATCCTAACCAAGAGGAACAGGAGCAGGGAGTGGACAGCAGGAGGACACTCCCGGGCAAATCTCCAAACCTTGACCCTTGCATTATGTATGTTACCCAAACTGGACCCCTCTACTATTTATGTTGCACAACCTGGACCCCTGTACTATGTATGTTAGTATGTTACCTAACCTGAACCCCTACACTATGTATGTTACCTAATCCAGACCCCTGTATGATATATGTTACCAAACCTGGACCCCTGCACTAAGTATGTTACCCAACCTGGACCCATAGTTGTTACCCAACTCGGAACCCCTGTACTTTGTATGTTGCCCAATTTGGACCCCTATACTATGTATGTTACTCAACCGGACCCTGTACAATGTATGTTACCCAACCAGACCCCTGTACTATGTATGTTTCCCAACCTGGACCCCTGTACTATGTGTGTTACCCAACCCAACCCCCTTCACCATGTATGTTACCAAACTGGACCCCTGTGCTATGTATGTTTCACAACCTGGACAACTATACTATGTAAGTTACCCAACCTCGTCCCCTGTACAATGTACCCACCCGGACTGTAGTACTATGTATGTTACCTAGCCCAGACCCCTGTAAAATGTATGTTACACAACCCAAAAACTTGCACTATGTATGTTACCCAACTCAGACCCCTGTACCATGTATGTTACCCAACCAGACCCCTGTGCCAGGCCCGGACTGGCCATAGGGCATACCAGGCAAATGCCTGGTGGGCCGCAGCGGGCCGCGGGCCGGTCGTGGCCCGCGAACGGCCCTCGCGGCCCACGAACGGCCCTCGGCGGCCAGTGGGCCATAGGTCACGTCTCCCCAGGGGTGTACACCACCAACACAGTGCCAGATAGAGAGAGATCAGCTGGGGTATCAAAGCCAGCTCTGACACTTCTCCCCTCCCCTTGCTGCCCCCACGACCAGTTAGAGGAGAGGAGCTGCTTCTACTCCTCCCCCTCCTCTCCTCCGCTCCTCCTGTGTCTGCCCTGCCCACTCTCCCAACAGACACTGTTCTGCTGCCTAAGGAATGTGGGCGGGAATATTCAAGCCCAGCAAACAGAAAGGAAAGATGGAGTCTGATATCCATCTATCCAGTCAGTCCCTCCTGCCTCTGAGTGAGTACTGTACACTGATGTAGGGGTGCCCTTCATCCCCTTCTCTCTCTCTCTCTCTTCACCTTTCTTTCTTTCTCTCTTTTTTTTTTCGTTTGCACCCCCCAAAAAATTTTGAGCACCAGCCTCCACTGTAGATAGATAGCCAGATAGATCTAGCTATATATCTACAGTGGAGGCTGGTGCTCAAAATTTTTTGGGGGGGGCACAAACGAAAAAAAATAAAAATAAATAATAATTGCAGCCTCACTGTGCCCATCAAATGCAGCCACTGGGCCCATCAATTGTCATAACTGTGCTATGCCATCAAACACAGCCACTGTGCCATCAATTGTCACCACTGTGCCATGCCATCAAACGCAGCCACTGTGCCATCAATCGTCACCACTGTGCCATGCCATCAAACGCAGCCACTGTGCCATCAATTGTCACCACTGTGCCATGCTGTCAAACGCAGTCACTGTGCCATGCCATCAAACACAGCCACTGTGCCATCAATTGTCACCACTGTGCCATGCCATCAAACGCAGCCACTGTGCCATCAATTGTCACCACTGTGCCATGCCATCAAACGCAGCCACTGTGCCATCAATTGTCATCACTGTGCCATGCCATCAAACACAGCCACTGTGCCATCAAGTGTCACCACTGTGCCATGCCATCAAACGCAGCCACTGTGCCATCAATTGTCACCACTATGCCATGCCATCAAACGCAGCCACTGTGCCATGCCATCAAACGCAGCCACTGTGCCATGCCATCAAACCCAGCCACTGTGCCAATTGATGCCACTGTGCCCTTTAATTGTTGCCGCTGTGCCCATTGTCGCCACTGTGCCCATTGATGCCAGTGTGTCCATTGATGCCACTGTGCTCATTGATGCCAGTGTGTCCATTGATGCCACTGTGCCCATTGATGCCACTGTGCCCATTGTCGCCACTGTGCCCATTGTCGCGGCTGAGCGAGAGGGAGCGGCGCTCCGGCACCCTCTATAGATGCACTGCCACTGTCTATCTATCTATCTTCTTTCTAGCTTTATCTATCTTCCTTACTTTCTATCTATCTATATATCTTAATCTATCTATCTATATCTATCTACCTATCTTCCTTCCTTCTCTTGTTTCTTTCTTTCTATCGTTATCTATCTTCCTATCTTTCTATCTTTATCTACATATCTCTATCTATCTATCTATCTATCTATCTATCTATCTATCTATCTATCTATCTATCTATCTATCTATCTATCTATCTATCTGTCTGTCTGTATATCTATGTATCTATCTATCTATCTATCTATCTATCTATCTATCTATCTATCTATCTATCTTCCTTCTCTTCTTTCCAGAGCTTTTTTTCTCAGAAAATAGGTGCAGGAACTCAACCACGACCCGTTCAGATTTCACAAACAGTAGAAGGGTCTTAAAGGGGCATTAAATACCAGAATTGCATTACATACAGTGCGCAGAGTTCAGGGGGTTACAAAGCAGTCACTTGTAAACACAGAAACCAGACTTCTGTGTTCACAAGTGATTGTGGTGAGCGGGCACCAAAGGGTCTGAACCAAAAGGTGGTGGAACTGAGTTCCCCCAAGTTCCCCCAGAAAAAAAGCCCTGCTTCTTTCTATCTTTATCTATCTTTCTTTATATATCTTCCTTCCTTTCTATCTATCTATCTATCTTCCTTCCTTTCTATCTATATCTATCTTCGTTCCTCCCCTTCTTTCTTTCTATCTTTTATCTTTCTTTATCTTCCTCCCTTCCCTTCTTTCTATCTGTATCTATCTTTTATCTCTATCTATCTATCTATCTATCTATCTATCTATCTATCTATCTATCTATCTATCTATCTATCTATCTATCTATCTATCTATCTATCTATCTATCTATCTATCTATCTATCTATCTATCTATCTATCTATCTATCTACCTTTCTTTCTATCTTTATCTTTCAATCTATATCTATCTTTCTTTGTATGTATCTGTCTTTCTTTCTCTCTCTGTCTATCTATATTTCTTTATCTCACCCCACATCCCATCATTAACCCACGCCGCGCCCCCCCCCCCCCCCCCCCCGGGCTGCTCAATCTAAAATGCCTGGGCCTGTTTTTTGTCACAGTCCGGGCCTGCCCTATGCTATGTATGTTTCTCAACCTGGACCCCTATACTATGTATTTCATCCAACCCTGTCCCCTGTAGTATGTATGTTACCAAACTCGGAGCCCTGTACTATATATACCACCCAACCTAAACCCTTGTAATATACATGTATCCCAACTCAGACCTCTGCACTATGCATATTACAAACTTAAAACGTTTGTTACCCCAACTTTTTATTTTCCTGAAATTTACTTGTATGAGAACGTTCTCTTTGTATTGCTTCCTTTGTGTGAAATCCCTGGTGATCCTGCCAGCGCCTCTGCTTTCCTATTAACCACTTGCTTACTGGGCACATAAACCCCCTTCGTGCCCAGGCGAAATTTCAGCTTCCGGCACTGCGTCGCTTTAACTGACAATTGCGCGGTCGTGCGACGTGGCACCCAAACAAAATTGGCGTCCCTTTTTTCCCCACAAATAGAGCTTACTTTTGGTGGTATTTGATCGCCCGTGCGGTTTTTATTTTTTGCGTTATAATGAAAAAAAGAGCGACAATTTAAAAATATATATATATTTTTTACTTGTTGCTATAATAAATATCCCATTTTTTTTTTTATATTTTTTTTTCTCAGTTAATTCTACGTATTTTTGTAAAAAAAAAAAAAAAAAAAAATCACAATAAGTGACTGCTTTGCGCAAAAGTTATAGCACCTACAAAATAGGGGACATAATTATGATTTTTTTTTTTATATATTTTTTTTACTAGTAATGGCGGCGATCTGCGATTTTTATTGGGACTGCGATATTGCGACGGACACATCGGACACTTTTGACACATTTTTGGCGCCATTCACATTTATACAGCGACCAGTGCTATAAAAATGCACTAATTACTGTATAAATGTGACTGGCATTGAAGGGGTTAACACTAGGGGGTGAGGAAGGGGTTAAATGTATTGCCTGGGTGTGTTCTAACTGTATGAGGGGAGGGGGTGACTGGGGGAGGTGACCGATGCTGTCTCCCTATGTACAAGAGAAACAGCATCTGTCACCTCACTGACAGGACGTAAAGCTCTGTGTTTACACTCAGAGCTCAACGTCCCTGCTGTCTCACCGACGATCGCGTGTACCTGACGGACATCGCGGCCGCCGGGTACACGCATCGGATCCTCGGTGATGCGTCGGGACTGTTTCTCCCCGCCGCGCGCCACCCTGTGGCGCGTGCGGAGAATTACAAGCAAATCACGTCCAAAGACGTGACCCCGGCGCCTCAGATCCGCGCTGTTCACGTCTTTGGACGTGACGCGGTATTGAAGTGGTTAAAAAATTACCGCACTAAGCAGGAGAGCACACTGTGGTCAGTTCTCTAGCTGTGATGGGAACTCAGCCTGCTCTCCTCCAATGATCAGACTTGTCCTGACATGCCACCCCTGCAGAACCTTTCACTGTGAAGCTCAGTGTACTGCTATTTCTCCTCCCCAGATCCTATGCAGCTGAGAACAGAGGGAATGTGATCACTTTCAAGAAAGGGGAAAAAAGGTATTTATAATGTTTTTTTTATATATATCCATATGAACTGGGATCACCCACCCTGCATAGCCAGGCACACTGGATTTTGACAGGCACTCATGAGTCAGAGAACAATCTGTGATTATTTTTTTTATTGCTTTATTGAGGGTAATAAACTGTGATAGGGATGGGAGATTATGGGATGCCCATTTGACTTTAACAGCAACTTCAGGGACAACTCTTCCTATATACAGTCTCTATATACAGCTCCTCTTATTCACATCAGCACATGCTTGCAGAACCTAGCTGGAACACTGTGGGTACCTGACAGTCACTCAGTCAGATGAAGCAATGGCCCATTACAGGCAGGAACTCAAGGCCCCTTGGATGTGAAGTAGAATTTAAAGGGTCACTAAAGGATTTTTTTTTTTTAGCTAAATAGCTTCCTTTACCTTAGTGCAGTGCAGTTTTCATGTCCTCATTGTTCGTTTTTGCTTTGATGTTGCTGTAATTCTGCGCGGATCTCCACACTTCCTGGTTGTCTGTTTCCTTATAACCACAGTACTGGGAGCTTTCTCACTGTGGTCACTAATCAAGGAGGTGTGATTACTGTGTGTAAACTGAAACTGGGTTGGTGCTGAGGGGTTTTAGACAAACCATCACTGCCCTCTATTGGCTCTCTGGCTCTGTACATCAGAGAGACAGGAAATAACAGCAAAAATGAAACTAGAACTGTAGGTTGATTATATGATTGATTTTTATCTATTTTTAATCATTTTTAAAAGGAATCAGTTAACTTTTATGTCTCTATACCCTGTAAACAGTCATTTCAGCCCAAATTTTTTTTTTCCTTTAGTGACCCTTTAAGTTTCCAGTTTGCATCACTCCTGTGGCTACTAATCCCAGCACCACCTCTTCATGCACTGCCAATCCCCTGGCTGCATCTGTCCCTTTCACTAGCCCTCCAGGCTAACTTCTCCCCACAGTCCTCCAGACTCACCAGCCACACTTGCTGACTCCCAGAAGTGCTGACCATCTCCCACTGTCTTCTCGCCTTGCTTCCGTGCCTCCAGAAAGAACTTCTTCTTTGTGTTTTGGGGGATCCTTCCAGCACCCCAGCACCTAGGTCACCCCCCCAGACTAGGGGGCACCCTTAAGGGCCACCAACAGCCTCCTCAGCACGCCATCTCCATCTTCCACCTGCTGGCATGACTCATGCCTATTTATAAGGTGGCCTGCCCCCCTGCCAGCCCTTTTACTGGGGATTGGCTGAGGTCATCACAAATATGCATGGCAGCCCATCCTTACGCCCACCCTTCAGCTCTTGAAGCTTCTACAAACTTCCAGACCAGGGGGAAGTGCCAGAGTTTTTTGCCAGATGAGTCATGCAGCCCCTGATTTAAAGTAACCCTGACCCAGATCACACAGCTCAGGCTTAAAGTGGTTGTACACCCTGTACAACCACTTTTACCTACAGGTAAACCTAGATTAAGGCTTACCTGTAGATGCTGGAAACATCTCCTCTATTTACAATGGAGATGTGCACCAATGTCTACAGCGCATACGCACATTAGAAACGGCCATCGCGCCGTTTCTAAAGGAGGTCATGCCATGACTGGCGGCTCCCGTGCACATGTGTGGGATTGACGTAATCGCGGCTTAGGCCAATCACAGCACCGGAGCCGCGATACCCGGAAGCGGGGTCTTCGATCCCAGGTGAGTATTACATAATGAGCTAGTATTCTATGCATACTAGCTCATTATGCTTTTTTCTTGCAGGTGTTAGTATTTTTTTTTTTCAAAAGCTGGCCATACACCATACAATTTTCTTATTCAATTTTCTTTCGATTTAAAGCGGAGCTCCACCCTAAAGTGGAACTTCTGCTCATTGGAACCCCCCTCCTTCGGTGTCACATTTGGCACCTTTCAGGGGGGAGGGGGGTGCAGATAGCTGTTTAAGACAGGCATTTGCACCCACTTCTAGGAACAAACTGCGCGGACCTGTGGGTAGTGCGTACCCCCCCCCCTTGTGTTCTGGGAAACACACGGCTCCCAGAACACAGCAGGGGACCAGTGAGGACGGCGCAGCACGTCTCGCGCATGTGCAGTAGGGAATTGGGCAGTGAAGCCGCAACGCTTCACTTCCTGATTCCCTCACCGAGGATGGCGGTGAGGGCAGCAGGGAGACGAGCGATTGCTCGTCTTCTGCTGTCGATATCGCTGGACTCCAGGACAGGTAAGTGTCCATTTATTAAAAGTCAGCAGCTGCAATATTTGTAGCTGCTGGCTTTTAATATGTTTTTTTTTTACGGCGGAGCTCCGCTTTAGATTCAACTATGTAGTGCAAGAGTCTGCCTGATTGCATATAAACTGAAAGTGTTTAGGTATAACATAACCTCGGATTACGAGCATAATCCGTTCCAGGAGAAAGCGAGTTTCCCCAAAGGAAATCAATGGAAATTAAAATAATTTGTTCCGCATTGACTTCAATGGCATGCAATACTAGTGCCAGAGGTGGGGGGGGGCACCGGAGAGCCCCGGAAACGGCCAGAATACACCTCGGCAAACCATGGAAAGACTCAGTTCCCGAGGTTTGCCGAGGTCAGCCGAGCTGTCCTCTGGCCTTTCCGTGCATTTCTACTCTGCTCAGCTCTGGCGCCTGCCCACCGCAGGCCAAACGCGGTACTGCACACCGCTTTGGCCTGAATTTCTGCTTGTCCTGCGAGATGACACTCACGAACCGAGTTAGGATTTTTTTAAATACAGTGTTTGTATTGCGAAACCCTCGTTAACCGCGTTACTCGCAATCCGAGGTTCCACTGTATATGGTTTTGGTAAATCTAAAGGAAAGTTGTACAAGAAAATGTTATAATGTATGGTCAGCCTTAGCCCTACTCTAACAGACTTCTAGCTTCCCGGGCCGCTCCTTAGCAACCAGCTATATACAGTGAATGCAAAAAAAAAAAAAAAACGCGAAATGCGGCAAAATCTTGATAAAAACTCAGTGCTTGCATTTTGGATGTGGGTCCATTGATATCTATTATATGCAAAACGCTGCATTTTGCAGGAAAAAGAAGTCCCTGACCCTTTCTAAAAACGCAGAGGTACAGAAAATGCATTGATGTGTTCCATAGGAACCCGTGTTAATAAAGTTCCCGACATTTCTGCAAGATGCAAAAAGCATAAAAAAACGCATTCGCGTAAATCAAGCCTTAGGCCTGGTTCACACCTATGCAGGTTGCAGTTTTCATACTCCAGGTGCATAGGTGTAAACTGAGCCAGTACACACCACATGCCGCCCAGTGTGTTTTTTTATTTCTATATCAAAAATAATAATAGGTTATATGGGTTCTAATGGCGTAGTTCACACCACTGCGGTCAGTTCCAGCTCCAGAAAAAAAAAAATAGAACATGCTGCATTTTTTCTGCACTGGACTGTATTGGTAAAACACATCAAAAATGCACTGGAACGCATTAAAAACGCAGCAGGGGAAAAACATCAAAACGCACTGCGGATCTGTAGTGTGTTTTTGTGGGGTGTACCAGCCCGCGTTTCTTTCAGGTGCTCCCATTGAAGTGTATTGGACCAAATCTGTGTGACTGTGCAGCTCCTGTCTCAAGCAACAGACATAAAACAATGGCATTTTTACTGAGCTGTTGTGTAGCCCCAGACTACAGGCTCCTAATGTAGACTAGCACTGTGTCAGTCCTCTGTATAGTACACACTTTATATACAGTACAACCAATGAATGAACCCTCTAGTAATATCACACCGTGACCCTCTAAGCCGCCTGTCATTCGCAGGCCTGACAATTCTCTGCCTGTCAGCGGCTCCCGTACGGCTTCCGCATTGGCCAGATCAACGACGGGCTTTCTAGGATTGGCTTGCCGGTTGTCATGGCAGGCAGAGGCGGGGCTTGTGTATTCCAGGCATGGAGCGCCAGGCAGGTTCGGCTGTTCGGAGGTCCCGGCAGAATGTGGTGGGCTCGGGTCACGGGAACCGGCGGGAAGAGAACAGCGGCAATGAGCGGAAGACACGGAGCCGAGGCTTGGTGTTCGGAGCGGGGGTGCCTGTCCTCCTCTTCCTCTATGTACTCGGGATAAGAGGAATGGTACACCTATCACTGCGACAACTGGTCACACCGGGAGCCCGCACCAGTCACTTCAACGGCAGCACCGCCAGGTGAGGGGGCATTCACCTCATGGGAGGGACAGGGTCAGCCTGCCTGTGTATTATGGACGACTTCCTGCTACTACATTCATTGCACGCCTGACCTTCTACATACAGTCAGTATTGGGAACCAGTCTGCCCAGGGAGAGTGTGCTCACCTCATTTCCACCTACCTACTCAGTATATGGGATGGCAGATCCCACTCTACATATAGTCTATATGGGATGGCAGATCCCACTCTACATGTAATCTATATGGGATGGCAGATCCCACTCTACATGTGGGGGTTAAAGGCAAACCCACTTTGCACTACAAGTGCAAAATGCACTGAAAGTGCACTTGGAAGTATAGTCTCTGTAGATCCAAGTGGGACATGCAAGGAAAATAAAAAAAACAGCAATTTAGCTTGCACGTGATTAGATGATAACATCAGCAGAGATTCCCCTCATTTCAGATCTACCCCTCAGATTTACAGCGACTGCACTTCCAAGTACACTTTCATGTAATCTATATGGGACGGCAGATCCCGCTCTACATGTAATCTATATGGGACGGCAGATCCCGCTCTACATGTAATCTATATGGGACGGCAGATCCCGCTCTACATGTAATCTATATGGGACGGCAGATCCCGCTCTACATGTAATCTATATGGGACGGCAGATCCCGCTCTACATGTAATCTATATGGGACGGCAGATCCCGCTCTACATGTAATCTACATGGGACGGCAGATCCCGCTCTACATGTAATCTACATGGGACGGCAGATCCCGCTCTACATGTAATCTACATGGGACGGCAGATCCCGCTCTAGATGTAATCTACATGGGACGGCAGATCCCGCTCTAGATGTAATCTACATGGGACGGCAGATCCCGCTCTAGATGTAATCTACATGGGACGGCAGATCCCGCTCTAGATGTAATCTACATGGGACGGCAGATCCCGCTCTAGATGTAATCTACATGGGACGGCAGATCCCGCTCTAGATGTAATCTACATGGGACGGCAGATCCCGCTCTAGATGTAATCTACATGGGACGGCAGATCCCGCTCTACATGTAATCTACATGGGGCGGCAGATCCCGCTCTACATGTAATCTACATGGGGCGGCAGATCCCGCTCTACATGTAATCTACATGGGGCGGCAGATCCCGCTCTACATGTAATCTACATGGGGCGGCAGATCCCGCTCTACATGTAATCTACATGGGGCGGCAGATCCCGCTCTACATGTAATCTACATGGGGCGGCAGATCCCGCTCTACATGTAATCTACATGGGGCGGCAGATCCCGCTCTACATGTAATCTACATGGGGCGGCAGATCCCGCTCTAGATGTAATCTACATGGGACGGCAGATCCCGCTCTAGATGTAATCTACATGGGACGGCAGATCCCGCTCTAGATGTAATCTACATGGGACGGCAGATCCCGCTCTAGATGTAATCTACATGGGACGGCAGATCCCGCTCTAGATGTAATCTACATGGGACGGCAGATCCCGCTCTAGATGTAATCTACATGGGACGGCAGATCCCGCTCTAGATGTAATCTACATGGGACGGCAGATCCCGCTCTACATGTAATCTACATGGGACGGCAGATCCCGCTCTACATGTAATCTACATGGGGCGGCAGATCCCGCTCTACATGTAATCTACATGGGGCGGCAGATCCCGCTCTACATGTAATCTACATGGGGCGGCAGATCCCGCTCTACATGTAATCTACATGGGGCGGCAGATCCCGCTCTACATGTAATCTACATGGGGCGGCAGATCCCGCTCTACATGTAATCTACATGGGGCGGCAGATCCCGCTCTACATGTAATCTACATGGGGCGGCAGATCCCGCTCTACATGTAATCTACATGGGGCGGCAGATCCCGCTCTACATGTAATCTACATGGGGCGGCAGATCCCGCTCTACATGGGGCGGCAGATCCCGCTCTACATGGGGCGGCAGATCCCGCTCTACATGGGACGGCAGATCCCGCTCTACATGGGACGGCAGATCCCGCTCTACATGGGACGGCAGATCCCGCTCTACATGTAATCTATATGGGGCGGCAGATTCCTATCTTCATATAGTACAGGCGTGCCCAACCTTTTGAAGGGCGAGGGCCACTTAAGCGACTTGGTAACCGGTCGTTGGCCACAATAAACGGAGCGGGCGGATGGCAGGTCTGTGTCTGCTTTGCATATGAACAGTGGACACGGACACATCCCACTATACTTTTATTAATAATAATAATAATATAATAACAATAATAATATTATTACCATATTTATTGGCATATAACACGCACCCTAACTTTAAGGGCCCTTTCATACGGAGGTGGATTGTAATGATCCGCCTCCGTGTGTCCCCTTTTGCTCAGCGGGGATCCTCTGTAAAATCCCCGCTGAGCCGTCGGCTGACAGGGTGGTCCCCACACACTGTGCAGGGACTGCCCTGTCTTTCCTCCGCTCTCCCCTATGGAGGGATCAGATGAACACGGACCATATGTAGGATTTTCTTCCGTCCGAAATAAAGGATCTTTGCGGAGGTGGACAATTACGGGTGTGAGCGGATGTTCATCCGCTCACACCCACAATTACATAGGGACCAATGTATGTCCCGTTTTCATCTGCAACGGATGGATGAAAATGCGGACATACGGTCCGCACATGTGAAAGGGGCCTAAGTGGAAGTTTCAGGGAAAAAAAAATTCCACAGCCCCCTGTGTATAACACACAGGCACAGTTTACCCTCTATTTTCAGGGTAAAAAAGTGAGCGTTGTACGCCAATAAATACAGTATTTATTTTTTACTAGTAATGGCGGTGATCTGCGATTTTTAGCAGTACTGAGACATTGCGGCGGACAGATCAGACACTTTTGACACATTTTTAGGACCATTTACATTTATACTTAGTAGGAACAAACGATGCGTCTCTTCTCCCCTGACAGAACAGGGATTTGTGTGTTTACACACACAAATCCCCGTTGCTGGCTCTCGTGCCCACGATTGCAGGTGGCCGACAGGGCAATCGCACCCGCTAGCCACACGCAGCGGGCGCACACTACCAGCGGCTCTTAAAGGGGAAAACGTACCCATACAGAGTTTCGCCCAGCCGCGCCATTTTGCCAACGTATATCGGTGTGAGGGGACATTAGTATCTCCCCTCCCACAGACCCTCGCAACCACAGCACAGGGTTTTGGTAAAGAGGTCCATGTACCCATCAACATGTTTAGGGCATGTGGTATGGTTTTGGGGGGGCTCATTCCCCCTGCCCCCGTCCTCCCTCCTTTCCTGACAGGCTGCATGCTCAGAGAAGAGGGTCTGGTATGGATTTGGGGAGAGGGGGGTGCCCCCCCAAATCCATACCAGGCCGTTGAGTCTAGTATGGATCTTGAGGGGTAACCCCACACGTTCACTTTGTAGCAGAATACATATTGACCAAAATTGATGAAGAAAATAGATTGAAAGAAAAGAAAGTAAAAAAATACCCTGCCAAAAGAAAGCTCTATTTGTGGGAAAAAATGGACGTCAATTTTATTTGGGTACATCGTCACACGACCGTGCAATTGTCAGTTAAAAAGAAGGCAGTGCAGCATTGCAAAAAATGGCGTGGTCAGAAAGTGTGGGGGGGGGGGGGGCGCGTAAAACCTTCTGGAGCTGAAGTGGTTAAGGTGTCTGTGCTACATGTGTGAATATAAATGCTGGGGCATTTTTCTGAACTGCAGAAGAGGCTTGGATAGGCTATGAAACCACTTCAAAATACAGAAGTAGTCAACTTAAATGTGACTAACTACTTCCACTGTAGATGTAATAGGGGAGAGTGACTAAAACTGGTACACACAGAATCTGGCGCTGCTTTGCATAGTAACCAATCGGCTTCCAGTTTTTTTCTTTTTGTCGATGCTGAATTGGACAAGCTGAAGTTAGAAGCTGATTGGTTACCATACACAGCTGCACCAAATTGTGTTTGCACCAGTTTTAGTAAATCTCTCCCAATGGTATTTTGTTATTTTCATGGCCATCAACCACTGAAAACCGCTCCTTCTCACTCCGGTTCCCCCCATTCAGCTTGATGGTAACGGTTAGCAAGCAACGAAAAATTGTAGATGATTGGTAAGTGTTTAAACAGACCGTTGGTGAACACCTCACCTAAATTGGTAATGACAACTGCCTTCCCTGCCGCAGACCAAGATATAAAAAATAATTCAGAACAATCATTACGTGATTAGGGTGACTGCTGATTACAGCATGGCAAGAGAAACTTCATGCTCAAGCAGGGATTCTAGCAGGGAAAATTGGCTGGATAATAGTAAAAAGTGTGTAATTTTATTGATTGTGCAGACTGCTGTAAAGTATGATCTGTTTGTATGGGTGCCTGGTGGTACTACATTCTACTGCACAAGTCCTCAACCTCAGAGGGTACTTCTGTTCCTAAATGAAATTACACATAATAGCTTAGAGCTAAATCATAAACCATGCATCCCGGGTACGCAAGCATAGTAGTTTTGCTTAGTTATCTAAAAGCATAAGGCTTTACTTAGAGAACACTTAAAGGGGTTGTAAAGGTACACCCCCCCCCCTAAATATCTTCGTGAGTTTGGCGTTTTATTGCCAAAGCTCCTGAACTCCACTCAATAAAAGCCTGTGTCCATGTACACTAAGCTTTCCAGAGTTTAGGTGCAGCAGAGTTCAGGTGCAGAAACTGTAAATGTCCCTTTCCTGAATGCACAATTGTGTTCAGGAGAGAGGAACCTTTTAGCAAAAAATGCAAACGTGCCCAAAACATGTGTAGATGGGCCTAAGCGCGTTTAGTGCTTGGGCATTTATTAATTTCTTTGGCAAGTACTCTGGCTAATGAAATGAATAAACCTCCAAGCACTGAACGTGGGTAAATGCAGTACCTTGTTTACGTGTTTTTTTTTTTTTTTTTTTTGCGGTGTTAAGCGTTTTTCTGTTGCCAGGAGATTTAATGTCTAGGGGAGTTCCAATGTATATGTAGGCTCAGAGATGGGTAAGCATTTGGGGTGATGTTGCTGTAAAGTTGCTATCTACACTTCATCCAGTGCTGCTATAGATTGTAAATTCTAAAGCCTCGTACACACGACCGGATTTTTGCCATTTGTATGCAATCCAAGTTCATGGCCAACAATTGTTGGCCAACAAATACGAAACGACATGTTTTTTTCGCTGTTTAGGGCCACCATTTAGGCAACTTCTGCTAATATGTTATGGTTAGCATTGTTTCTGAGCATGCATGTTTGTACACACGATCAGACAGAGGCAGACTGACAACTAATGGGGCCCCCGGGCAATAGAAGATTATAGGGCCCCCAGGCTTACAGATGGCCACCGAGCCAAGTGGCAGTACAGAGGCCGGGCAGCTAAAATCTCGGGATTTTCACATCAAAAGCATGTAGGCTTTGGACATATCAGGGACAGATGTAAAAAAAACACAGATTTTTACATACTGTCCCTGGTTTTAATGAGCCTGGCAACCCTGATGGGGCCCCCGGGGCAGTGCCCGAGTTCCTCAATGGTCAGTCCGCCCCTGCGATCGGATAATTCAACATCACACATTTGTTGTCGGAAAAGTTTAAAGTGTGCTATCCCACAATTGTTGTTGGAAATTCTGACAATTGTCTGATGAAGCGTACAAACGGTTGGATTTTTCGACAACATCCTGCCCTCACACTTTTCCTGTCAAAAAATCTGATCGTGTGTATGAGGCTTAAGACTAATGATTGCTTTAGTTCAGAAAACAATGGGAGGTGGATAGGCCCCTAGATATCTGTTGGGCCCTAGTCATCCACCTATGTTGACTAGGGGTAAATCCACCCATAAGTAGAACCCATTGATGGTCTGAAAAGTGCTGGAGCAGTGCTTTTTAGATCAAAGTAGATTGGAGCTTGGATAAGAATTTGTTGATCAATTGTATCAATAATAGCAGACTGAAATTGGCAGTCAGCTGGGGAAGAAAAGGAAGGCTTGTGTTTTAATAATGGATGCCAACAGGGCATGTTTGGAGTTTGAAGGGAGGAAGATGTTTAAGTTTAGCAACTGCTGCAGAACAGGAAGGGCCATGTTCCTTCTTTTTTTTTCCATTCATTGTTGAAGTTTGATATAGTGGCGGTATTCCATCATTAAGTGATAAGCAGTGCACTAGACGCTAGTGCTTATGTTTGGGTGTGTGTATATTTTAATATAATTAACAGGGGCTCTGTTGTGGGAGCCTCATTGCTGAAGCAGTTGTTTTGAGGTCGCCCTGTATAAATGAAATCTACTAAGTGTAATTCCATCTCGCATAATCTCTGGAGTAAAACTGGTTACATTTGTATGCATGTAGTGTGATTCATTATTCTCTTCATCAAGTGTAAGCACAGATGTTATCAAATTATTCACTCCCTGTGCAGGCTTAGATTGTATCATTCCTTCATGTAATCACAGGCAGAGACTGCAAGGGAGCTTTTTCTCTTCTAATGGTTTTCCTGAAGACAATAGGAACACAAAATATATATATTTCAAACCCGCACTAGTTGGCTTTGATCAATTCTTTGACTTTTTCTTTCTCTGATTTATAGCCGTACCCCTCACTTTTTTTTTATATACTAATGGTGCAAACTCATATACTGTGAAGAGGTTTCTAATTATCCATATCCACCCTCATCTGGCTGCTTTTGCACATCCTCAGTAAGCTATCACCTATTTCAGCAGTTCTGAAATGTTTATAATCTTGTGGTAAAAGCTAGTGTATTAATGCCATGCTGTTTGCTGTAGGACATATCTGGAGCAGATCACAGCTATTGATTCCAGGACAGTGGGGAGCCCTGCAAATGAAATCCTTGCAGTCAACTACATATTGGACAGTATCAGAGACATTCAGAAGCAGAAAAACAAAGTCCACAAAATAACCGTAGATGTACAAAGACCTTCTGGGTCATTCAGCATCGACTTTCTTGGAGGATTCACCAGTTACTATGATAACATAACTAACATAGCTGTAAAGTTAGAACCAGCACGGGGAGCACAGCATGCTGTACTTGCGAACTGCCACTTTGATTCAATAGCCAACACCCCAGGTAAGGAGATCATTGGCTTGTTTGACTAGGAACTGTATTAATTTCCTTTAAGGCTGGGTTCACACTAGTGCGATGCGGGAACCCTGTGACTCCACTGCGGGTTCCCGCATCGCACCCGACTCACACTGCCATAGGAGTGTCGTACAACATTAGCGACATCCCCATTTTAGCTTGCATATCGTACTGCAAACTGTTCTGACATGAATTGTATCACATAGGTGTGAACACCCACGTAATATGATTCTGGTACGGACCAAAAAAGGGTTCTGTGCATGTTTGGTCCGATCTGTATGGCTGAAATCGCATCGCACAGACATCACATGTGATTTGCACTGCAGTGCGAATCATATGCGATACCGTACAGCGCACTAGTGTGATCCCAGTCTTTATGGTTTGTACATACTATAAGAAAATTGAGCAAACATTTTTGTCCAAAGAATTATCGTATAATGTGTACACGACTTTTGACAACTGATTCTGAATTTTTGTACGAAAATTCCCAAAGTGACAAACTCCAAAAAAAATCTTGGACGGGAACAAAACGAACGATTTTTGTTTAATGTGTACCGTTTTCCTACAAGAAAAATCTGAAAAGAAAGACTGCACGTGATTAGAAACAATAAACAACAACAAAAAAAAGCCTTTTGTTCGAGAATATTTAGAATTTTCATACGAATTTTCTTTCATCGGTTCCGATTTCCTGTAAAACTTTGAGGAAAAACCGGAAGATTGTTCGCCCGATTTTCTTATAGTGTGTACCCCACTTTGGACTCATTTGTGTTTTGAACCTAGTTGTTACCTGTCACTAGGTGGATGATGAAACAAAGTTGTACATGTCAAAGTTCACCATGCAGTGACACTAAAGGCAATTCACAATCTCTGACTCCTGCTTGCACAGGGCCTGTCTTTACTCTGATTATCTAAAAGAGTAAAGAATAATAGATTGGTGGCTGCTGATAAATCCTTTATTGCAGGTTAAAGTGTACAGACTACAGTGACAAGCAAAATGAACAATGTAAAGTAAATAAAGGAAAAATTATGTTCATTAATTATTCCATAGAAATATGTACTAAATTAATTCTCAGAAAAAGTACTGTATATACTCGAGTATAAGCCGACCCGAATATAAGCCGAGGCACCTAATTTTACCACAAAAAATGGGGAAAACATATTGACTCGAGTATAAGCCTAGGGTGTCCTTCTCCATGCCTCACTGTGCCCATGTCTCGACTGATGTTTAACATGGGAGTCTATGGAAGGGGTGCCAGCTGTAGGTTCCCCAGACAACAAACTTTGCACACTTGTAGAGAACAAATGGGGCTACATGTGTGCCAAATTCCGGGTCCAGAAGACCTATGACCGGCCGGTACCGGGTCCCCAAATTCACCGGAGAAATGACCGATTAACATAGGAGTCTATGAATAAACAAAAAGAAGAGTTGCGCTAATGATGCCACATAATGAAGTGTGTAAATAAATAAATAAGTAAATTTAATAAATAAACATGTAATCAACTAATTGCAAATAGTGAAAAGGATAAATCTATATTATATAGTCCTGATTAAATTAATAGCACACCAGAGGGCAGATTGCCGTGTGTAAATTGCAAAAAAATCAAAAATGTCAAACAGTCCCCAAAATGAACTCAAGGATGTGTCTTAGTCCCCACACAATAGATGAATCCTAGATGAATTGTCCAAATCCAAACAAAAGCTCTAAGGATGGAAAGTTAGGCAGATGAAGATGAGGAAATTCCACCACCAATCTGAGTAAGGTTGGTTAGAATGAGGAGAATCCTGAAAGCACACCGAGGAAGGAGTAAGTATTAAACTCTTCTTAGAAATCGGCTCATATAAGGCATATCCGTCTACTCAATCTAGAGATGGACTGCAAACTTCACTGCTTTCAGCTAATTCTCGCCAGGTGTGTGTAGGAATCAGTCTCTGTTCAGGGCACTCAGCTCCGCTTTGAGGCTCCAATACCCAATGGGATAACCCAGGAAAAGATGAGGATTTAAATAGTGAAGTACCGCCAAACTAGGCCTTTATTAAAACGTGTATGTCAAGGTACACTCCATAATTTCTCAGTTAAAAAAACAGATTACAAACAAAACGTACGCCCGTGCTTCCGAGGTCACGTTCAACGCGATGACGTCAGTGCGTCAAGGGCGGACCCACGCACTGACGTCATCGTGTTGAACGTGACCCCGGAAGCACGGGCGTACGTTTTGTTTGTAATCATTTTTTTTAACTGAGAATTTATTATGGAGTGTACCTTGACATACACGTTTTTAATAAAGGCCTAGTTAGTTTGGCGGCACTTCACTATTTCAGTCCTCATCTTTCCCTGGGTTCTCCCAAAAGGTGATTCCAGTATAAGATGAGGGGGGCGTTTTAGGCACAAAAAAATTGGCTAAAAAACTCGGCTTATACCTAAGTATATACGGTAATATTTTTTTGAAATGCCCAGCATTTACAGTACACAAACATACATATATTAATTGCTGCACATTTGTTGGCTTTCTGCAGGTGCCAGTGATGATGCTGTAAGCTGTGCTGTACTACTTGAAATCCTAGGATCGCTGTCAAGTACTCCAGTCTCTTTGAAACATGCAATTATATTCCTGTTCAATGGTGCGGAAGAAAATATCCTGCAGGTAGCCATCTAGTTATCTATTCTTTACTACTCATAGCACTTAGTTATTAGACTCTAACTTGTGTCTATGGAATATGTTAAAAATGCTCAGGCCAACGCTGTTAGAGGAAGATTTCATCAAATGAGATGAATATTTTTCCACTGAAAGCCTATTGTTGAAATGAGTGCCACATAGCATGATTGCTAGGTTTAGCTTTGTAGCTCTTTGTGAATGGTCAGGCATTCTTATGTGTCATATGTAGTGCTCAATGCCTGCTGGTATCCTTTTTATTCTTGCGTGATTCTTCATTCTAACTCATAAATGGCTTACCAACCCTCTATTAATCTGGAGTCTGCAGTGCTACAATTAACTTATTTTTTTTCTAAACCTACCATACAAATCTACTGTGCACAAGCCCAATTCTCGCCTACAAGAATATTTGTGCCATTGCTTCAGCGCACGTGTGCCGATGACTTTGGCAGACACAGAGGATATCCAGGGTAGCTACAGGTAAGCCTTAAAGTGATACTTAAGGTTGTATTTTATATATATATATATATATATATATATATGAGAGACAAGCATGTCATACTTGCCTCCACTGCGTTTTTGCACAGAGTGGTCCAGATCGTCCTCTTCTGGGCGTCCCTTGACGGCTCTCGCGGCTCCTCCCCGCATTATATAACCCCCTAGGAGAAGCGTTCTCCCGGGGGTTACCTTGCGGGCATGCTCCCGAATCCAGCATTTGGCGTCCATAGCTGCTGAATGCAGGACTTGGCCTGCCCCCTGATGCCCGTGTCATTGGATTTGATTTGATTGACAGCAGCAGGAGCCAATGGCTGCTCTGCTATCAATCTATCCATTGAAGAGCCGAGAACCCCGGGCAGAGAGACAGCACGTCCTCGGCGTGTGACATTCCAGGGCTCGGGTGAGTAAAACGGGGGGGGCTGGTGACTGCCAGAAGTTTTTTTCACTTTAATGTATAGGATGCATTTTTTTATAAAGCAATGGGATCTCCATTCGCCTTATTGAAAAAACAGGAGGGTTTACAACTCCTTTAATATAGGCTTACCTGTAGCAAAAAGGGTGTTGTAAGAGTTTACAACCACTTTAAGAGAGGATATCATTGCAATATGCAAGTCTTTAAATAACGACTCTAGTATTGGGAGAAAAGTATTTAACCTAAGGTCTTTAAAAGAACACATGCAGCCAAACATTGAAATTCGATGAGAAATGGTTCATTCTTTAACTGCGTAGCTGTTATCTTAGCAAATGCAATATACAGGGATATGGAAAATAGTTACACACACTGAAGTTGAACTGGATAGACTGGTGTCTTTGTTAAGCCTTACCAACTATGAAACTATATATGTTACAAAAGAATATAAAGCGAATGGAGAACCCATTGCTTTATATAACTTGGCAGGCTATATTTCCCATTTTTAAATAAAAGGAGTTTTCTGGCATTCTAGAACTCTGGATTATGAGATATGAGCCCATTTTCAGACTTACAATCTAAGCTTTTCTTTGGGCCTGGGAAATGTGCTCTTTTGACTAATGTTTAAACCGCACTAGCATAGAAATTTTGAATTCGTTCTTGGTTCTACATAATGTAGAATCTAAACATTTAGTGCAGGTACCCAGTTACTTTCTAGAGTGTCTGGGAGCCCACAAACCCTGGTCACTTTAATATGTAAACACAAGCTTCCGCCGGGATGTTAGCATGTGTTTCTGTACCCTCTCGCACCTCTCATTTCTTAGTGATGCTCCCCATCTTATGGGCAGGAAAGTTTAAGCTTCCTAAGGCTATATTCACACCTAAGCATCATGGTTCTTAAAGCGTTTTTTTATTTTTTCAAATATTTTTTTTGTGTGCTTTTGTCAGGCATTTTCGTATTTCATATTCCTTTCATAAAAAAAGGTGCGGAGATCTGCTGTTTGAGCAGAAAATGTGCAACCAAACGCTTGCAACATTTGATAAAAGCTCCTGTCGCACTTTTCAGGTGTTTCCATTGAAGTCTTTGGGGACAAAAATGCTAAAAATCTTCCTGAAAAGTAATTGTGGTTGGTATGTGAGTATCGGAGCACTTTTAGTGACTGTGCACATGGGAGCGCTAAAAAGTAGATGATGTGCAGGTACCACTACATACCCACACTAACAGAAAACATACATTTGCTTAGATGATACCATATGAATGTAAAAAAAAAATCTATTTTTTTTTTTTTCATCTCAGGGCAGCCATGGTTTTATTACTCAACACCCATGGGCCAAGCTTGTTCGTGCTTTCATCAATTTGGAGGCTGCTGGTGTTGGTGGAAAGGAGCTGGTATTTCAGACAGGTATGTAGTCCTCAATGTGAAACATTTGATTCGGTGAAGCTGCTTATGTTTTAGACCTATATTTAACCGCTTCCCAACTGGCCACTGCACTTAAACTCGCTCAGAATGTTCCCGGTGGACACAGTGCATCACCGCTTAGCAGAAGGGCTCTGTGATTGGGCATTCTGATCACATGATGGCTGTGTCCAATCAGCACTTATAGCTAATTGGACACAATATATAATTAGCACTTTTACTGCTTTACACACACTGATCACCCAGCAAGTGTCCCCACACCGTGCCCTGTCAATGTAATCGGGGGGTCCTGGTTTACTAACACTTTAAAGAGGTTTCTGCACTTTTCTTGTGGTGTTTTGTTTGATTTTCTCTTATGTTTTTCCCCAGATATACCTTGTTATGGTTTTATTCTACACTGCAGCACGTTCTATATTCTCACCTTAGACAAGACTATCATCCAGCATTTTGTGGCAAATATTAATAAACAAGCACGTTAAACCCATCATGGCCTAAAATTTCTAAAGCTTAAAGGGCTGCTAAAGGAATTTTTTTTTTTGTAATTTAAAATAACAAACATGTTATACTTGCCGCCACTGTGCAGTTCATTTTGCACAGAGTGGCCCCAATCCACGTCTTCTGGGGTCCCTCTGCGGCTGTCTCTGGTCCTCACCGCAAGTACTGACCACAGTCATGCGAGAGCGCTCGCATGGTGGTGAGTAATTGCGGGCGCCCTCCCGTAATACAGCAAGCAGCCACTGGATGTGATTGACAGCGTCGTCAGCCAATGGCTGCGCTGCTCTCAATCCATCTGCTCTAGCCAATCAGCGGCCAAACTGAGCGGCGAAGAGGATCTCGGGACTTTCGAGGGGTCAGGTATGTATAACGAGGGAGGGGGAGGGGGCTCGGCAGTATTGGATGCTTTTTCACCTTAATGCATAGATTGCATTAAGGTGAAAAAACATTTTCCTTTACAACTCCTTTTAAGTATTATTAAACAACCATATAAAGCATATAATGTCAGACCTACAAAAAAATGCCAGGTGACCTTACAAGGCAATGTAGGTCTAGTGAAGGACCATAATATTATTCCCAGAGGATGTATACCATTGCCTTGATTAAAGACTAGAGTGTGCACATTATTGAGTTACTGGTTTATCTATAGTTGTGTTTTGGATTTAAAATTGTCTTGACAGGCCCTGAAAACCCATGGCTGATACAAGCATATGCTGAGGCTGCCGTCCACCCTTTTGCATCAGTGGTGGCTCAAGAGATATTCCAGAGTGGTATTATCCCTGCAGATACAGATTTCCGCATTTACAGAGATTTTGGCAATATTCCAGGTTTGTTTTAATGTTATATCTAATGATATCTTATCTTAAAAACTGTTTTTATGCATTATAAACTTTTTAATTTACCAATGAATTGTATGTCGTTTTTTTGCATCTTCTACCTAATTTTTTTTCTTTATATATTTTTTCAGGACTTTTAGTTGTGGAATGTACTTTTTTGTCTTGCATTGATGTGACTGAACCAGCTATATTTTGTCTTGCATGTTTGTTTTGTTATCAGATATACTGGGAGGGATGAAGGGAACAAATGGAAACTTATAGGTTGATATCAGTTTCCCTTCCTGCTTGCGTTTTACTTATTTTTTGTTCTCTGTTTTAAGTGGGGATTAATGATAGAATATACATTTTAAATATAATTAGTATCTCACAAAAGTAAGTACGCGCCTCCATATTTTTGTAAATGTTTTATTATATCTACACTTTGCTACAGTATAAAGTAGTGAATGGACAGCTTGTATAACAGTGTAAATTTGCTGTTCCCACTAAATAACTCAACACACAGCCATTAATGTCTAAATCGCTGGCAACAAAAGTGAGTACACCCCTATTTGATAATGTCCAAATTGGGCCCAATTAGCCATTTTCTCTTCCCGGTGTCACGTGACACGTTGGTGTTACAAGGTCTCAGGTGTGAATGGGGAGCAGGTTTGTTAATTTTGGTTTTATCGCTCTCACTCCCTCATACTGGTCACTGGAAGTTCAACACGGCACCTCATGGCAAAGAACTCTCTGAGGATCTAAAAAAAAGAATTGTTGCTCTACATCAGTGTTTCTCAACTCCAGTCCTCAAGCCCCCCCAACAGGTCATGTTTTCAGGATTTCCCTCAGATGAAATGGCTGTGGTGATTACTAAGGCAGTGAAACTGATCAAATCACCTGTGCAAAATAATGGAAATCCTGAAAACCTGACCTGTTGGGGGGGCGTGAGGACTGGAGTTGAGAAACACTGCTCTACATAGAGATGGCCTAGACTATAAGAAGATTGCCAAGATCCTGAAACTGAGCTGTAGCATGGTGGCCAAGACCATACAGTGGTTTAACAGGACAGGTTCCACTCAGAACAGGCCTCGCCATGGTCGACTAAAGAAGTTGTGTGCATGTGCTCAGCATCATATCAAGAGGTTGAAGGGGTGGGGGGGTCAGCCTGTCAGTACTCAGACCATATGTCGCACACTGCATCAAATTGTATGTCAGCCCAGAAGGAGGCCTCTTCTAAAGACGATGCACAAGAAAGCCTGCAAACAGTTTACTGAAGACAAGCAGACTAAGGACATGGATTACTGGAACCATGCCCCTTGGACTGATGAGACCAAGATAAATGTATTTGGTTCAGATGGTGTCAAGCGTGTGTGTCGTGGCAACCAGGTGAGGAGTACAAAGACAAGTGCGTCTTGTCTACAGTCAAGCATGGTGGTGGGAGTGTCATGGTCTGGGGCTGCATGAGTGCCACTGGCACTGGGGAGCTACAGTTCATTGAGGGAACCATGAATGCCAACATGTACTGTCACATACTGAAGCCGAGCATGATCCCCCCACCCCCCCCCCTCCCTTCAGGGACTGGGCCGTAGGGCAGTATTTCAACATAACGACCCCAAACACACCTCCAAGACGAACACTGCCTTGCTAAAGAAGCTGAGGGTAAAGGTGATGGACTGGACAAGCATGTCCCCAGACCTAAACCCTATTAAGCATCTGTGGGGCATCCTGAAATTGAAGGTGGAGGAGCGCAAAGTCTCTAACATCCCCCAGCTCTGTGATGTCGTCATGGAGGAGTGGAAGAGGACTCCAGTGGTGACCTGTGGAACTCTGGTGCAGAGAGTTAAGGCAGTGCTGGAAAATAATGGTGGCCACACAAAATATTGACACTTTGGGCCCAATTTGGACATTTTCACTTGGGGGTGTACTCACTTTTGTTGCCAGTGGCTTAGACATTGGCTGTGTGTTGAGTTATTTTGAGGGGTCAGCAAATTTACACTGTTCAACAAGCTGTCCGTTCACTACTTTACATTGTAGCAAAGTGTAATTTCTTCAGTGTTGTCACATGAAAAGATATAATAAAATATTTACAAAAATGTGAGGGTGTACTCACTTTTGTGAGATACTCTGTGTGTGAGTGTATATAATATATTTCTAGATTAAAAAAAATGTTTTATCTATAGATTATCCATGCTCGTTCACATAGTTGTACCTTTTTTCTTCTTTTGTATGGACCTGTGAGGCCTCGTACACACGATAGGATTTATCTGATGGAAACGGTCCGACGCAGGATTCACAGGATCCGACGCATGTGGGGACAGATATGTCCGCTGGTTAGGCTTACTAACCAGCGGACATATCCGACGGGCAGCTCTCCGGCGGAAAAGTTTCAAAGCATGTCTCCGTCCAAATCTGTCCGCCGGCCCCTACAGACGAGCGGATTTTTCGCCTGAAATGGTCCGTCGGACCATTTTCAGCGGATAAATTCCCTCGTGTGTACGAGGCCTTACTGTGTGAGTCTACAATTTGATGGTGACTCGGTGTGGATATGCAGTTTGTCCCATGGAGAAGTACCGTATTTATCGGGGTATAGCGCGCACCCCTAAAGTTCCCCCGAATCTCCTGTAAAAAAAAATGTTATAACATTTTATTACTTACAGTTTTGGTGTCTTGCCCGGCGTCCGTCTGCGGCCTCGGTGGTGTCCTCCCGGCTTCTCCAGCGCTGTCTCGAGACGAATCCCCGCTTCCCGCGCTCAGTTTGAAAGCCTCCACCGACATATACCGAGTGCAGTACACTCGGGTACATTCGGCAAGGCTCGTGCTCGCGCTCTGTGACGTTTATGCGTGCGCACGAGCGAAGAATGTACCCGAGTGTACTGCACTCGGTATATGTCGGTATATGTCGGCGGCTCACTTCAAACTGAGCGTGGGAAGCGGATATTGGCGTATATCGCTCACCCACGATTTTCCCCTTATTTTAAGGGGGGAAAAGTGCGCGGTATACGCAGATAAATACGGTAGATAATTATGAATGTACACAGCCATACATTTAAATCATAATAAATAGGATCTTGTTAGTGGTATATCTGAAAGATGGGAAGTGTACAGCATGTTTAGCAGTCTGCAATGTGTTTAGCAGCATTATCAAATATAATTTTGACCATCTTGGGACATTTTGCTGTGTTTTTTATTTTTTTTAAATCCCTGTACTGCCTGTTATCATTTAGGTATTGACCTGGCATTCATTGAGAATGGCTTCATATACCATACAAAATATGACACAGCAGATAGAATTCACACAGACTCCATCCAAAGAGCAGGTTGGTAATATTTTGGTAACATTTTTTGTCTAACATACATTTTGCTGTGAATCAAATGTAAGGAAATATCTTGTGCAAAAAAAACCCTAGTGAATACAAAATATATTGGCTGACTAGGAAACCCTTTTAACCACTTAAGGACTTCACGCCGATATACGTCAGCAGAATGGCACGGCTGGGCACATCAACGTACCTGTACGTTGCCCTTTAAGCCCAGCCGTGGGGTCGCGCGCATGCGACCCGGTCCGAAGCTCCGTGACCGCGGACCCGATCACACCTACAGTTAGAAACAGAGATGAGGTCACACTTAACCCCTTCACAGCCCCCTTGTGGTTAACGCCCAAACTGCAATTGTCATTTTCACAGTAAACAATGCATTTTTCTTTTTTTTTTTAATAATTTTTATTAGTTATAAAAGACACATAAAATATTAACAACCGGACAGCATACACTGAGCCGTACCAGGCCAACATGGCCCATTACAAAGGTACAAACAAAGACCGTCTAACTAACAGAGACAGTGCCTAACTAACAACCTAGCAAAAAAACACAATCCCCCCCCTGTATTGTATTCTAAATCTTTTCATAAAAAGTCTGATCTAATCTATTTATAAGTTTTCCATGCTGTACTCGTATGTATTATATTTTAATGTGATTTTTGTATTTTTTTTTTCACCCAGGTGACAATATAATGGGGGTATTGAAATACTTGGCATCCTCACACCTTCTTGCTGATTCGTCAGAATATCGTCATGGGAACTTGGTTTTCTTTGATATGAGCGGCTTCTTTGTGCTGTCCTATCCAGCTCGCATTGCTACCATTGTAAATTACATCATTGGCGCAGCTGCTTTGTTTTATTTAAGCAAAAACACCATTAAATACAAGCGAGCAGGTAAGCTATTGTATGTATTGGCGATGATTTAAAAAACTTAAAGTGGAAATCCAGCTTACATCTAACTAGCCTTAAAAGAGCTCTCCTATCCTAAAACCATATGTTAACTAACCTGTGTAAGAAAGATGTCTATACTGTACCCCACTATTTTCAAGCCTTTCTAGTCAGGTCACATGATCTCCTCTGTGTCAGCCAGCGGTGGCTACAAGGCATTGAAGAGAACACTCTCCTAGTAATGCCCATATACAGACATCACCCATAGGCTTCAGTGCTCCGTCCATTGCTGGCTTTCCCTTCTCTCTGCTGCAGCAGAGCTGGTTTAAGACGGGAGCTGGATCACGTGACTGGGCCAAAGCAGCCTGAAAATGGGTAAGTATATACATCTTTCTTGCATTGGTTAGTTAGCATAGGTGTTAGTAGGGGGCCAGGACAGTTTTAAGGCTAGTTAGGTGTAAGCAGGAATTCCACTTTAATAACGTTGTTATATTATGTGCATAATACTATTATTCAGGATTTATATAGTGCCAACAGTTTGCACAGCGCTTTACATCAGGGAAAACAGTACCGTCCTAATACAATTCAATACAGATGGGATCAGAGGGCCCTGTCTCTTTGGACATCCTGTATTTATTAGGCTGAACTGTAAAATTTACAGTCTGTCGTCATGGCAAAAAATTTGAGACAAACTTAAAGCGGAGGTCCGGCAGTAAAAAAAAAAAAATGTAAACACTGTAGCTGCCGACTTATAATAAGAACACTTACCTGTCCAGGTTGCCCGTGATGACAGCTGCCGAGGCCCATCCGCCATCCTCACTAAGGGAAACAGGCAGTGGAGCCTTGCGGCTTCACTGCCTGTTTCCTTCTACGCGTGCGCGAGTCGCTCTGTGAATGGGCGGCCTACTTCTGTGAGACACGCACAGTTCCCAGAAGTCGGCGTGCCCCATTCCCCAGAAGACAACGTGAGGAGGATGAGACCGAGGAGCACTGCGTACAAGGAAGGGGCAGATTAGGAAGATCTGCCTAGTAACAGCCATTTCTGGTAAGTATACTTTTTTTTTTTTTTTTTTTTTTTTAGGGGTGGACCTCCACTTTAAACTGATTTGAAATGTCGATCAGTTTGTGGCCATCTCTACTCGCCAGAAGTCAATCAAATGGCAAGAGACAAGCTGGGAAACTTTTCTCAATCGGTGACTGCAGCTGTTAATCAGTGTAGTCTGAGCAGTGCATGCTGGATGTCAAATTCCAATTAACCAGCGCGGTAGAGGGGGTGTTCTTGGGTAGTGGGGTAGGGGAGTTCCACCATCCACCTCATTTATGTGGATGGAGCAATCTGGCTGATGAACAAAAAAAAAATAAAAAATAAATGGCCAGCTTTAGTTGGAAGATTTCTGGCTTTTGTAGTTCAGCTATTATATATAAAAAAAACAACTCTGGAACATTTAAAACAATGTTACCAATATTATGTCAGTACAGTTAAAGTACAATTGTAAGATTTCCTTATCTCAATTCAAAATTAATGCAATTCATTGTTTTCTTAGTTTTTCATCTGCTCAGTTTTGTATTTATTTATTTAAAAAAAAAAATGTTTTTAAGAAAGGATTTCTTTGTTATTACACATGGCATACATAACAAATACAATGGAATAACAGAAAGGATATTGCTATTCGCACAAAACTGTAATGATGATGCACTACATTTAGTGGGTGATGAAATGTGGGTAGTTCACACTGGACAAATCAGCAGGCAACAGAAGTGGGGAAGAGGGGGTTCCAGTTTTTTTTTTTTTAAATGATTTCTGCAATTTCGAATGTAGGTGTATTCATTGTGAATTTTATTTTGTGTAGGTATGAACTATGCTCGTGACCTCATGGTTGGACTATTCATCACAGTGACAAGCTGGGTCTCGGCTCTAGTAACTGTTCTCATCATGGCGGTGCTGGTCACGTTGAGTGGCTGTGCTCTCTCATGGTATACACATTTCTATGTGTCTGTGGCTCTGTATGGTGCTGCTGGTCTGGCTAAGCTCCTATTAATGCACTCGCTGGCTAAACAATTCTATTTTACAGTAAGTGTTCTCATGATTTTGTTTTTGCTATTCATTGTTAAGAGATTTCACACACTGGAGGGAACAAAGAAAATTCAATGCCTTTTAGAGTAGATCTAAACATATTAATTTAAATGTTGGCTATTCCTTGCCCTTGCTTGCTGCTCTGTAACCTAAACTGACCCAAACGCTTCTGCAATACTTGCCTAGTAGAAGCTTTGGGACGAATTTGAACACTAATGTTTGGAACAGCTTAGGTTAAGGAGAAGAAATGATAATGAAAGATATGATTGTGCAATCTTTAACATCTAGGTCTTTTTGTAGATAGGTGAAAGTGGGAAACGTGATATTGTGCACTGCTTCTCACGCCCTCTTTATTACAATGCAGAGGAGTGTATGTAGCACAATCCAATGTTCCCAGGAGGGGTTGGCTTTACTGGGTTAAAGTTTAGTAGACAATGTTGACTGTCCACATTGGTTAACCAGTGTATTGCCTTTTTTCTATGGCATTGTAAAGATATTAAATGCACTAGCATATCATTATTTAATGTATTTTGCTAAGATCTTCTCGTTAGTTGATATAAAAAAAAACTTTATCCTAAAACTATCATGGATGATTAACATCCTTTAATGACCAAATGGTTTTTGCAGTGTCTAGCAAATATCAGTTCTGCTATATCATTTGAAGTGGCTTAAACTCTATCACTTTGCCCACTCAAAATCTGTTGATAGTCCACTTGCCTATGCTCCCTCCTTCATCCATCGCCTGTCCTCCTGTTCTTGTGAAGTGCCATGCTCCCTTGTTGCTAGGAGGAAGCATATTCCTTCCTTCAATAATACGGTGCTGCTCTTCCCCTTTGTCAAACCCTGTGTATGCTGCATTGGATTGTGGCGGGTGTTAGACATGAGTTTTGGACCTGTCAATTCTGCATTCTGGGAGGAGGTCACTTCCATTTACCCAGAAGCACTGACTATGGAGCTACAGGGATTGTGGTGCAGAGGGAGTTTTTTTTAAGTAGGTTAGAATAGGTTAGAATAAAACAAAGCTGTCTAGTTTATAAAGCCCAATTTTAAGTTGGCCGTTGCAGTATTTAGCCTGGACAGTAGATGCCAGCTGTTGGCTCAAGTGAAAGTTGCCAGTGTAGTACACTTACCCTTTACTTTGCTGCTATAGTAGACTGGTCTCCTTCTCATGCCAGTTTCCTGAACAATATGGCAGAATATTTAGTATGCTGGATGTTGTGTGATTTGACTCCCGTTTTGAGGCATATCTGTGTTTTCTTCTTTGGTTCTCCAGAACACAAACAAGCAGTACCTTGGAGATCTCTTCTTTGATGTGTCCTTGCTTTCATGGGGCATACCAATGGTGCTTCTTACTAATAAAGGCCTGTGCTCTGCTTATTTCTTTGCCATGTGGTTGATTTTTCCTTTGATCACAAAGATGTTACTTCAGCAAGAATCAATTCATCAAGGTATGTTTGTTTTAAGGTATGATTAGTGATACGTGATGTAGCATTTAAACAAACTCCAGTATACTTTTTTTAATAAATTCCATTCTGATATTCCTATGATGCAGATGGTTGACCTTTTAATAATGTCTTGTAGTCTGGGGGCAATACAAGCAGTTGTATAAGAACTGCATACTGATGCTGCCATATTGGACTGCTTCAAAATAAATGTATGCATACTTTAAAGTAGAACTAAAGGCTAACTTTTTGAAGAGAGCAAGAGTGGGGTATAACCGTGTCAATTTTTTTTTTTTTTTTTGTCATCTGTGTCCCATTGGGGATATTTCCTTTTTTTTCCTGTCCCATAGCCAGAACAGGAAATTAATACACATCCTACAAAAGTGAGGTAGTCCTTTGTCATCAGGGTCACCAAAACTAGTGCCCTCATTGGAAGATTTCCCCTCTATTCCTGTTCTGGTGACACTTATTTGTCATGTTTTCATTATCTGTATATATTTCGAGCACTTTCACCTAATATCCCTTGAGGAAAGTTGAAAAGGGAAATCGGTGATTGAATTTTCATGTATCACACCAACATGCATTATATGTTCTTCTCCCCCCTGTGTTGGAGGATGGGAGATAGGTAATTTCTTCACAACGTAGACAGTTGCACACGTGTATTTTTGTGCCTTGTTTCACGATGTACAGCAAGGCAATGTGAAATATGTGCATTTTTAGTGACTGTTTTGTCTCTTTTGTACAATAAATATTATTTATTTTTTATGAATCTTTTGTATATCGTGTTTTGCTGCAACAAAGTCTTATGGGGGATATTTTTAATTGCTAAGCAATAATCCCATTCAAAAATTAAAAAAATCAAACTAAGACCTTTTCGGGCACTTTAGATCTAAAAACAGTGACTTAAAAGCGCCTCTTAAGCCACACCAGTGTGAAAGCCCAACCGCTTTCACACTGGGGCGGTGTGCTTGCAGGACGGGAAAAAAAATATTCTGCAAGCAGCATCTTTTTGGGGCAGTGGGGGAATAATGTATACGCTACTCCTTCACTCTCCCTGCCCATTGAAATGAATGGGCAGCGCTGCTAAAGTGCCTGCTAAGTGCTTTGGCAGCATCGCAAAACATGGGCACTATTAACCTTTTCTTCAGCCTCTAGCGGGGGTTAAAAGCACCTGCTAACGGTCGAAAACTGCCGCTATGACGGCGGTAAAGCTCCACTGAAACTAGCGCTGCTTTACTGCTAACGCCCCAGTGTGCAAGGGGTCTAAATTCTTCCAAAGCAAATACACTTTTGCACACTTGTACTGACTATTATTCCAGTGTTTCTCTTCTCCCTCAGTTTCCTCTCCCTCACTCTAATATGACCCCAGTGCTAACAGAGAGGGGCAGGGTGGGGCCAAACACTAATGCTGTGCAGGCGCCAGATGTCCTCCTTATCAACCGATTAAATCATTGGTTGTTAGGATGCCAGCGACTAAAGGGTTGTAATGGTGCATAATGAAAACCTGTGGCTGTGTGTAACTAAAAGGCAGGCTTTATCCACCCTCTGGCTTGTATACAATTCCCTTTTTTTTTTTTTGGGCATTTTGCCAAAGCACCCTGAAGAAACCTGAAGGCACCCTAGTTAAAGGCTTCTGTAAAATATACATTAGAGTGTGACAGGGAGATGCAGAAATGCTATGCCCCCTAGAGGACCTGTGTGGAATTTATTATTTGTTTTGGAACTCGGCTTAATGCTTTATACCTAATAGATGTCTAGCAAACTTTGCATTGAAAACAGAGGTTCTAGATCTGCATATATTGCATCTTCCAAGTACACAGTAAAATTGTGCTCCCGTTTTTTTTTTTCTCCCTCACAGGTTCATCCTATAAATACATTTCCATATACCTGTTGGGATTATTTTTTCCTTACCTGCACACCATGTATCATGTGTGGGCAGCGTTTGAGATGTTCACACCTATCCTTGGACGCAGTGGAACAGAAATCCCACCTGATGTGGTGATGGCCGCTTTAATGGTTGTTTGTACAATTATGCTTGTATCTTACTTTGTAAGTACCCTTAATATACCTATTATGTCTACTATGTAACAGCCTCTTATGCTTGTAAAACACACTTCAGTAATCCAAATTAGACAGGCCCATGTTACTGATGAATGCATAGTCTATTTTAGAAACCTGAAGCATACTCCACCCAGTTTTGATATACATACAGATATGTCATCCACAGGAATAATTTTTATGGCATACATGGTATTAGAATGCCAGATTAGCCCATGTAGGTGCACTTTAGCCACATTGAGATAAGAAATGTTCTGGAGATAAATACCTGTGGTATTTTCAGCAAACAAGATAACATATTGTAGTATCTCTGCGTAAGATCCTTTCGTGATATGTTTCTCTGTTTTAGTGTTTAGTAAACCCAACAGGTCTGTACTATTATTAAAAGTAGTTAGTAAAAATACATACATGATTTACTTTACATTTTTCCTCCTTGTTTTAGATCAAGTTTATTTATCTAGTCAAGAGCATCAAAAAGTTAATGATGTGTTTGGCATTTGTGTCTGGTGTGACGTTCGTCCTTGTCTGTAGTGGCCTGTTCTTTCCATATAGTGGCAGTATGGATAGTCCCAAGCCAAAGAGGGTCTTCCTACAGGTAATCATTTTCTACTGTATATTGTATGCACTGCAGAGACATTTTAAGGATTCTCCCTTTGTAGTGTGTGCCCTGTTGTCAGTGGAAAATCCAAGATGCTTTTATTATTCTATAGCTGATTGCTGTGTGCGCTAGACTGTCTTTTTTATATATATTTTATTTGCCTGTTGTTTTTTTATTTTTTTGTCTTTTGTATAGTAGTGTTTTTGAAACAAAAACAAAATGGCCAATGCTGCTCATTTTCAAAAATGGCCAATGCTGCTCATTTTCAAAAATGGCCATTCCTCTTTTCTATATATTGCATTATCCTGGTTTAGTTCATCAGCTGTCTCTGTGGAAGCGCAGCCCCATTCAACCCTATCCATTGCTTAAAGGGGTTGTAAAGGTTTGTTTTTTATATTCTAAATAGGTTTCTTTAAGCTAGTGCATTGTTGGTTCACCTTTTCCTTCCATTTCCCTTCTAATTTGTTTTTTTTTTTTGGGGGGGGGGGCAGAATCCAGGATCCAGGTTTTGGTAACGTATCAAAAAAGATATTTATAATCCAGGAAATTAGTAGAATGAAGAAGATTGAAAAACTGGAGGAAGGAGAGGGCTTTGCATTGGAGTGAGTTTAGCGAAGGTGGAGAACCAAAAAGAAAAATGGAGGAAGTAGGAGGATGGGAGAGAGTAGAACGACGACGTGGTGTCATTCTAGAAAATGTCTTGTAGGGAAGCTTCATATGAGTACTAAAGTCTACTCAAGCGTCCCACACTTACTCTGGCTGTGAGGGTTTTCATAAGTTTAGCCACTCAAAAACAAGAATGCAGGTCAAGTGTGGTCAGCTCATGCGACCCCTGCCAGTGAGAGGCAATTGAACAGATTATTGGCCACAAGATGTTGATCAACGTTCTAGCATTTTTGGACACATGGGATGGTGGGAGACCAGGCAGGTGTACTGTATGTGGCTAGATCAAGTTTGAGTCGCATTTGTAAAAGTGTAGATGAGTTTCTACTTCCTGCCAAAAGCAGTGTATCTTGAGACAAGTTCAGTATATGTGGAACAATGTCCCTTAATGGTCCAGACACCTCCAACAGCAGTCTGACATATATAGTCAATAGTATTGAGAAATGCAGTGATGTGGTAGAAATGATAACAGATTTTAATTTGGTTCACTTTATAGACTGTGCAAATATAAATTTAGTGTGCAGCCTTCAGGTTTTGCCGAATTCTTTGTTGTAAACTTTTATTCATAGCGTACACTATCAGGGATTGGAGCCATCAAAACTTTATAAACCAGTCCTTTGCATGCTGCTCCTGCAATGCAAAGCTTTTCAAAGGGTGAGGGGGAAGAGGAGGTCAAGGTAGGTGCAATAGCTTGCACAAAATGTTTTATTTGAAGGTAACTAAAAAGTGATCTAGATAGTAGTAGTTCAAGACACTTTTGTAGAGTAGCAAAAGGGAGAAGAATGTATGGTTCATACATCTAAGGTATTGCCAATTTACAGGAGAGATTTAGGTTTCCATAACGATAATATTTCTAGTATAGCCAGAGTATAGAGAAGAACAAATAAAGATCTAAAATATATTTTTTAAATATAATTGCTAAAAGTATATACAGTAAAACCTTGGTTTGAGAGCGTTTTGCAAGACAAGCAAAATGTTTAATAAATTTTGCCTTGATATACAAGCGATGTCTTCATATAAGAGTAGCGTCATGTCACAACTGAGTATAAAAAAGAGAGGAGCCTCCAAGTGTAGCAATATGGCTATATTTAATAAAGGTACAACATTTAGTACCTTATTGCTACCCTTAGAGGTGCTTCTCTTCTCTTTTATACCCTGTAAAAATTCTGGAACAAACTTAATCTTCGCAAACCAAGGTTTTACTGTACAGACAAATTGGTGAAATGGTCCAACTTATATGCAACCACCGCTGTATCCAAGTGTCATGTGACTCCACCAACTGTGCAAACCAGTGTTTTATTTGTAAGTGCAATACCTTATCTTTTTATATTAAATACGTTTTAAAATGGAGAACACTAGGTCCTGTGTGCTTTCTCTTTGCTCCCACATGTACACTGTCCATATTTGGGACCAATACACCTGTATATGGAAGCTTTGAGGATGTAGAAAGTGGCATCTGAAATCTCATTCCCTGGAGGGGATAACCGCGTGTTATGACCTTACTGGTTTGCACAGATGGTGGAGTCACATGACACTTGGAATTATTTATATTTGGGCACAGCGGTGGTTGCATACAAGTTGGACCGTTACACTCATTTATTCTGTATATACTTTTTGCAATTCTATTTAAAAAATATTTTAGATCTTTATTTGTATTTTAAATGCATGAGTTTTTGTGACTTTATGCTCTGTTCATGGTTTTTATGTTGTATACGTGTAATTCTACACAAGCTTTTAGAGTTGCGCTACACTATATTTAGGTTATTAGTTATTTAAACCATTCAATGTGGTAACATTTATTTTTGAAGTGTTGGCAAGCAGCCCCCGGAGTATAATGATTTCACTCTATTCATTGTTTATTATTATTTGATTGTGCTAATTGGTTACACTTTGGGTTTTCAGGTGTCACATTTATTTCTAAATATTCCAAGAATTCCAGGAGTACTGATTGGAGGAGCAAAGTGTTTCAAGAGACTGGAAGCTTAAATTGATAAGCAGGGCCTCCGATTTTAGAGTTGTCAAACTTGTAGCCTGATAAGGACACACATTCTTTGAAGCAGGAATCGGGGGTAGTTAGAGGTTGTGTAACTGTTGGAGTATGTCCTCTGCAAAAAGCAAAGGTTTAATGGGACGATCATTGATGGAGACCCCAAATTGTGATCCATCAGAAATAAAGTAGGCAAGGGATTGACATCACATGCTTAAGAATTCAGAGCTGTGTGTTTATGTCAGAGCGGAATGTAGGAGCTTTCTATATTTCTGGCACATCAACAGTTATTTTTCTGTACTTGCGGAAGGGGTGAAACATGGGGAAATGTGCATGTATTCTACAAATGTACTTTGTGTGTTTGTATGTTTTTTCCATAATCCCTGACATGTTCCTTTTTCTCTACTGTTAGCATACAGCACGGACCTTTCACAATTTGAATGGGGAGGTGGTAAAGACAGATTCTGGTATATGGATAAATGCCTTTGATTACAGTGGATTATATCATGTCACTCCTCATATACCTGAATTAAATGACACAGTCAGAGCCCCATGCGAGGATGCTCCATTCTGTGGATACCCTTGGTTTTTTCCTGTTCATTTTTTGCTCAGGTTAGTGGTCACGTCATGGTATATATATATATATATATTCTAGTCATCTGCATGACTGTCTCTAACTTGTAAAAAAAAACACCAGTATAATAAACATCAATTGTGGAACAAATTAAACTTTGCTTGCCACACACGGCAGCTTAAAGGGGTTGTAAAGGTTTGTGTTTTTTTAATAGCAAACATGTTATACAGAGTGGCCCCGATTCTTCTCTTCTAGGGTCCCCTGCGGCACTCCTCTCCATATGGAGGGCTCCCTCGGAGACGCACATTCCAAGGGAACACCCGTGCGGGCATGCTAAGCAGGACTCGGCCCTTCCTCTGGCTCCCATGTCACTGGATTTACCAGCAGCTGGAGTCAATGGCTGCACTGTCAATCTATCCAATAAGTACCTGAGACAACAGCTAGAGGTTTAGATAAGTAAAAGATGGGCTCTGGGGGGCTGCTGCACTACAGAAGGTTTTTCACCTTAATGCATAGAATGCATTAAGGTACAAAACCTCAAGGGTTTACAACTCCTTTTTAAAGGGTTTGTAAAGGATTTTTTTTTCTTGAATAGCTTCCTTTACCCTAATGCAGTGCTGTTTTCATGTCCTCATTGTTAGTTTTTGCTCTTAAGTTGCTGTAATTCTTCTCTGATCTCAACACTTCCTGGTTGTCTGTTACCTGATGACCACAGTCCTGTGAGCTTTCTCTCTGTGGTCACTAATCAAGGAGGTGTGATTACTGTGTGTCTAAAACCCCTCAGCACCAATCACTTTCATTTTCCAAACCATCATTGCCCTGTATTGGCTCTGTACATCACAGAAACAGGAAACGGCATGCAAAAACGAAACTGAAACTGCGGGTACATTATATAGTTTATTTTTATATATTTTTTAATCATTTTGAAAAGGAATCTGTTCACCATTATGTCTCTATACCCTGTAAACAGTAATTTCAGCAAAAAAAAATTCCTTTACAACTCCTTTAAGTTATTGAACTTCTAAACTTAATTTTATGTTACAATTGCAAAACAATTGAAGACCTAAAATGATAGTTTCTATCAATGCAAGGATTGTAATTGCTTTGATTTAATTCAGCGGAAAATTCTGGTATTTGTAATTTCTATTTGAGGTGGTTAAAATTTTCTAAAAATCAGCACTCTATGACTATGCTAACAGTTTGATTTTTCTATTTCTAGGACTTTTTCGATCCAGTGGGGCTTGGAAAATTGCAGTGACTATTTTTATAGGGAGACAAGAAACATTCGAGCGACTGCACTCCAACAATCCACTTTATTTGGTATAAACATTAAAACCAGACAGCTGGAACAAGTACAGCGAGGGACAAGCAAGTAGACACGTTTCGCGCTAAAGTCGGAGCTTAATCATTACCTTATGATTAAGATGATTATTAAAGAGGAAGTAAAATCTCCAACAAAAAATTAAAAAAATACCCTGAAAGACAAAGACGTAATGAGCTAGTATGCATAGTATCCTAGCTCTTTATGAAGTACTTACCTGGGATCGAATCCCCCCGAAGCTGACCTAGTTTGCCTCCTCTGTCGCCGCCATCTCTCCCGGAGTGAATTCCGGGTATTGCGGCTCCGGCGCCGCCACTAATGGCATGATTGCCGTTAGCAATGGCACACTCAGTTGCGCCTGCACGCCGTTGCCTACACTGTTTAGGAGATATTTGTTGCACCTACAGGTAAGCCTTCATCTAGGCTTACCTGTAGGTCAAAGTGGTCTGTAAGAGTTTACAACCACTTTAAATGCTGACTTTAGGGCAAGACACGTCTAACTACTTGTCCCCCACTGTACTTGTTCTATCTGTCATTTGATTTTAATGTTTATACCAAATAAAGTTGATTGTTGTAGTACAGCCGTCCAGATCTTCCTTGTTTTCCATTGTGCAGCACGCAAGCTGGGCTGGACCCTGACTTGAGGAGTCATAAAGGGATCATTAGATGCTACTCACCTGGAGAAGCAATACAGAGGGGGTTATTTACAAAAGGCAAATACACTTTGCACTATGAGTGCAAATTGCACTTGAAATTGCACTGAAAGTGCAGTCGCTGTAGATTTGAGGGGGACATGCAAGAAAAATTAAAAAACTGCATTTTAGCTTGCACATGATTGGATGAGCAGAGCTTCCCCTCATTTCACATCTTCCCCTCAGATTTACAGCGACTGCAATTCCAAGTGCACTTTCAGTGCAATTTCAACTGCAATTTGCACTTGTAGTGCAAAGGGTATTTGCCTTTGTCAAATAACCCCCAGAGTGTTGACCTGTTTTTTTTAATAAATTGTCCAGAAAGGTTCAGCATTGGTACTATGGGGTTGATTTACTAAAGGCAAATTCACTTTGCACTACAAGTGAAGTCGCTGTACAAATGAGGGGAAGCACTGACGATTTTTATCATCTAATCATGTGTAAGCAAAAATGCTGTTTGTAATTTTTCTTGCATGTCCCCCTCTGATCTACAGCGACCGCACTTCCGAGTGCACTCATAGTGCAAAGTGTATTTGCCTTTTGTAAATCGACCCCTATGTATAATTTTATAAATAAATTGCAGCGCTAAAGATGATCAAGTGCTCTAGTAACAAATAGTATTTTCTGTACTTGCTGAAAATGTTCTTGGCCTCAAAATAAATAAATGGAGCAACCACATCTTAGGGCGGGTAATCTGCAATATACAATATGTTCTTGGGTTTAGGTTAATTCAGTTATGAGCAATGTTTTGGCTGCATAGAAATCGCAAGCAATGCTACCTGCCTTTTGTGGGCACAGCCTTTGCCTTCTGTCTGCTTTTTTATTGGACATCTCCAAAGTTCAGTTTCTCTTTTTAATATTATCCATGTACCTTTTTAAGAGTGTAAGTTCAAACACATTGCAGTAGAATGTACGGTAATGTGTCAAATCATTGAGGACTTAACTGTGCTAGAATATTGTTTTAGTGTTTTTGCAAGAGTTCCTTATTGCTATGTTTAACTTGTACTTTATATGGCGATCCTTTGTAACTGTAGATGACTATGTGGCATAATAGTCGGATCTCTACATTTTTATAATTAATGTATTTATATGCTCTGCCTGTGTTGTGGGCCTTTCTTAATGTTTGGCCTCATGGTTTGCCTTAAACTTGTGTATTTTTTTACTAAACATATTGAAACAGAATATTGTTTTTACATACACTATTATGCAGATTTGTTTTGCTTTATTCAAAATATACACAATAATGTGAAAAAATGGTGCGCAAATGTAAAGAAGCAAATATATGGATTATGTTCCCCCCCCGCACAAATAAACAGAGTATCTCATCTTGCAGTATTTTTAAAATGCTAGAATTTATTAACCACTTCGGGTCCGCGCTATTGACAAAATACGTCAACAGCGCGGACCTGTGGCGCTGGGGTCACGTCTTTGGACTTGATGTATTTGTAATTCCCCACGCGCGCCACTGGGTGGCACGCAGTGGGGAAAAACAGTCCCGTCGCATCACCGAGGATTCGATGTGTGTACTCGGCGGCCGCGGTGTCTGTCAGGTACACACGATCGGCGGTGACAGAGCAGGGACGTGGAGCTCTGTGTGTAAACACAGAGCTCCACGTCCTGTCAGGGAAAGAGACCCATCTGTGTCTCTTGTACATAGAGACACAGCATCGGTCACCTCCCCCAGTCACGCCCCTCCCCCCACACAGTTAGAACACACCCAGGCAATACATTTAACCCCTTCCTCACCCCCTAGTGTTAACCCCTTCAATGCCAGTCACATTTATACAGTAATTGGTGCATATTTATAGCACTGGTCGCTGTATAAATGTGAATGGCGCCAAAAATGTGTCAAAAGTGTCCGATGTGTCTGCCGTAATGTCGCAGTCCCTAAAAAATCGCAGATCGCCGCCATTACTAGTAAAAAAAAATATTTAAAAAAAAAACATAATTCTGTCCCCTTTTGCGCAGTCACTTATTGTGTTTTTTTTTTTTTTACAAAAATACGTAGAAGAATATGTATCGGCCTTAACTGAGAAAAAAAATAGTTTAAAAAAAAAATAAATAATTGGGATATTTATTGTCAGTTAAAGCGACGCAGTGCCGGAAGCTGAAATTTCGCCTGGGCACGAAGGGGGTTTATGTGCCCAGTAAGCAAGTGGTTAAGAAGCTAACCAATCAATTCACAATATTGACATCTTGTACCTTGCACAAAAATAGAACTCCAATCTGCTGTCAAACAAGTTCCAGCTCACTGTTTTCCTGGTCTCGGAGACCCCGGGAATGACGTCACAGGGAAGGAGCTTGTGACGTAATTTCTGGTCCAGAGAGCAATGTTAATGGATTGAGCTTAGTGATCATCCTTACTGTGATTGTGGCCTTTAGTCATAACATCGAGGTGAGCGTGCATTGCACCTAGGTGATTAGTTGGTGACTGGAATTAAAGCAAGTCCCTGTTTTATGCACTTAGGAGCAAGGATTTTATATTCATTATTAATTGTTTCTTTTATTTTTATTTTATTTTCATTTGAGTTTTATATTTGCTTTTTTGAATTGGCACACCATTTTTTCTTGTTTATGGTTTGCTCTTTTGGAGGTCACTAGTAAATGGTTGCAGCTGTTGACCTTTTTAGGTGGTAGTTGATCACATATTTATTTAATCTGTTTGTAATTTTTTTGTTTGTTTTTAGAAATCCACATCACCGCACAAGTATTTTGTGCACAGATTTACTCAAGATGTATATTTTTTTTTACTTTTTTCTAATAGGAAAAACTGGTATCTCCCAACACCCCCTCCTCCTGTGTCTGAAAACGTGGTATTTAAACTTGCATCCAGGGAAGAGATGCCATGGGGTGCTACTCGAATAAGCTTTGAGGTTAAAGGTTGGTTAATGTCCATGTATATATTTTATTCTACAATTGCTTTCTATAAACTGTGCATTGGCCTTAGAGCATAATAAAAGTCATTATCAGAAGAATAACACAAGCTGAGCTTTACTGTGAACAAGAATCAAAACTTCCTCTGTGATTCTGTAGTAAATGACTTTTACCCTCACTCAATCCCAATGAACATTGTTCACAATGGTTTTGCTTAAAGGGATTACTGGGCCCTGTGGGGGAAATGCTTCCAATTAAAGCTGGCCATAGATTATACAATTGTGTTATTCAGTTTCCCTTAGATATACCTGATTGTATACATTTTGAAAGTGTTTAGGTTTGGCCTCATATTTATATGGTTTTGGTTAAATCTAAAGGAAAATTATTTGCAATAAAATTGTACAATGTATGGCCAGCCTAAGTTATGTCCACTGTACAGTTTTGTTAGATGTTGGGAGACTTGCGTGTACACTGATGAGCTACCATACTGGGTTTAACCACTTGAAGACCAGGCCTTTTCTGTCACTTTTTGTTTACAAGTTTAAATCCGTATTTTTGCTAGAGAATTACTAATAACCCCAAAGTGTGTGTGTGTGTGTGTGTGTGTGTGTGTATTTTTATATATATATAAATATAATAAGATTTGCAGGGTGAGGTGCACGTCCGTCGGGCGTTGAGAGAAAAAAGCCAATAAACTCCAAAGCTCATTAACACTAAAAAACCCCCAGGTGTGCATGGGCACATAGGCTAACATAGAGTTCAGTTTATGGGCTTTAAAAAAACAAAACAAAACACCAATAAACTACAGTTTATCAAAGGCTATTGAGGCGATCAAAAATTATCCAGTCTTTGATCGCTTCTGTGACCAGCCCGCTGCATTGTTGGATTGTTTCTCAGGTGTGCCGGTTAAAAAAGTAAGCCAGAGAAATACCAGCAGGAGGGGACGTCCCCTCTCGATGTTTCTGAAAGCGTTGCAGCGGATCATGAGAAACTTTCCTAAAAAAAAAAAAAAAAGTGGTGTTATGGCTGATGGCTTTAGAGTGTGTGTGTGTGTGTGCGATTCTGCACTTCCTCCTTTTTAGGGGGCACGTGACTTTTGCTGTGATAGTTCAGCAGAAGCCGATGTGCAGATCCTGGGGACTCGATGGCCTCCGGCGATCATTGGTAAAACACGGAACTGAAATATGCCTGTGTAAATCGGGCTTATCTTTGTTCTGACGGGGGAAAGGATGATCTGCAGATGCTAGAATCAATCTAGTCAGCACACCGTTAACCGCTTGATCGTCCTAGATGTCCAACCCCTTCCCAGCCAGTGTCATTAATACAGTGATCGTGCATTTTTTTTTTAAACACTGGTTCCTGCAACGTGTCAAAAGTGTCAGTTTCTGATAGTCCACCTTAATATCGCAATCGCTGCCTTACTAGTATAGAAAAATAAAATAAAAAAAATTCCGATATATCAGGAAACATAGGTCTGCAGAAGGCCGCAAAGCCGCGAACTCGATTACCGGCCGGTGCGGCCCGATGTCTTCGCGCGGCGGTGGAGGTGGGGGATTCACTGACAACGGGTGTGGTGGAAGATTGGAAGCTATTATCATTTATTTTTTCACATATTCACTCCCAGCAGCCTTTCATGGATGTCCTCTCGGACTCAGTTTCCCAATGTCTGCTGTGAAACGGAGTCCGAGGATGAGAAGACGTCCTTGATAGGCTGCTGGGAAACGCCTATCACAGAACGGGACCAGGAGAAGACCACAACATTTAAACATCCAAGCAGCATGGGCATTCTTCTCTGAGCTCTGTGGCAGCCCGGGATTCAGTGACACATACCAGCGCAACGTGACCTCCGTTTTTGGATCGGAATAGCATCCAGGGACCTTCCCCACCCCCCTTCAGCGTGGCATGATGTCTGCAAAAATTAAAGGGAGACAGACACCCCCAGAAAAAAAATTGCCTATTTGACCCAGCCAGCCGCCGGACAAATCCAAGATGGCGATACAGCGCCTGCCTCTTTCCCCTCTCGGCTCTGTCTCACAAAGCCACAACATTGGAGATGAAGAAGATGGCTTTATGGAGCTCACCAACCCTGAGCAAGGCTTGTCCATCTCCTAAACAATGAATGGATGTCCGCAGCCTGTCAAGTATTTCAGGTACACTGACTCGGGCACAGTGAGGTTGCAATGGGCACAGCGAGGTGTGAAATTGGGTATTGTTGGCCCCCTTTTTTCCGCTTACAGTAGCTGCTGCATTTCCCTCTCTGGGCTTGTACTCGAGTCAATACGTTTTCCCAGTTTTTTGGGGTAAAATTGGGTACCTCGGCCTATACTCGGGTCGGCCTATACTCGGGTGTATATACAGTAAATTGGTAAAGCAATATTGTTTGTTCTTTGTGCCTTTCCTGGGCATGAGATGTGTTTAAATAGGGTCTGTCTATATTATCATTCTGTTTTTCCTTTTTAACAATCTGTATAACTAATGCCGTGTACAAGAAAAGTTCGATTTTAGCTTTTGCTCGGAAATTCCGACCGTGTTTAGGCTTCATCTGACATTTTCTCTCGGAATTTCCGACAGCAAAAATTTGAGAGCTGGTTCTCAAATTGTCCGACAGGAAAAATTTTTGTCTGCAATTCAGTTCGTCCTGTATGCAATTCCGACGCACAATAATAAATCAATTCGACGCATGCTCGGAATCATTGAACTTAATTTTTCTCGGCTCGACGTAGTGTTGTACGTCACTGTGTTATTGACAGTCGAAATTCCCGACAACATTTGTGTGACCATGTGTATGCGACACAAGTTTAAGCCAACATTCTGTCGTAAAAATATCCACGGTTTTGTTGTCGAAATTTCTGATCATGTGTACGTGGCATGAGGTTATCATATTTGCTATAGTTGAAACCTTGTAGTGGAAAGAGAATAGTGACATCAAAATTTTAATCGCTGCAAAGTTTTCTAAAAAAATTTTTTTTTTTTTTCCACCCTAGGACCAAGTCACATGACAGTATATGTGCGCCCACATGACCCTTTTGTGCTATCTGGCTGGTCTCTGGGTGATGGGATACCAGTGGCAAGCAATGGTGGGGACTACTTTGTATATTACTCTCATGGCCTGCAGGCTCCAGTATGGAAGTTTTGGATTGAATTGAAGGTGAGCATAAGAAACAACCCTTGAAGGGCCGACTTTGTGGCACTGTCAGATTAAATGTAGATGTAATATTTTGTGTTTTTTGAACAGAAAAGCAGAAACCTATGTTCAGCATTGTATCTTTAAGGGAACCAGTCTGGACTGGGCTTAAGTAAAAATCAATATATTCATTTTTAAATGATTAACTAGAATTCTGAAATATAAAATATTGCAAATATTGGTTTGCATCTGTATTTGGCTTAATTTGCTTTGTCGGAGCTTGATTAAAACCTCTGAAAGAAAGGTGTCTTTGGTCACCTGATGTTTAATAGTTGCTGTCCATGTAAAACTGCCTAGTTTCATGCTCATGCATGTGTTATTAGTGTGACATTAAGCATTGCCAGGGTCAAACATTCTAAAGGATTAAAAAAAGAGTCAGTTCAGTTTGTCAGACTGTTTTAAAATTAGACTGGACTGGAGTAAAATAATGCCCCTGTGAGTAATACAACCCCAATCCCAAAAACATTGGAACACTGTGTAAAAATTATTTTGAAAAAATGTGTTTTATGAGATTTGAAAATCATTCATTTCATTCCATTCTGTTTTTATGTACAACATATGAAATGTTTAAACCAAAAAAATGTATCCTGAAAAAAATGTAAACTGAAAAAAAAAAAAAAAAAAGTAATTTTGAAATTTAAGTCAGCAACACATCTCAAAAAAATTGGGACGGGGCAACAGAAGGCTGGCAAAGTAAGCGGTTCGAACAAGGAAGAGCTGGAAGAACATTTTGCATCTAATTAGGTTAGGCAACAGGTCAGTAAAACAATTGGCTAATACTAGGGCGTATTACAGAGTTCTGGTGTCTCAAAAATAAACATGGGCAGATGTTTGCCAGTCTTAGAAATTGTTTAAAACGCAGCTTTTCAAACTATTTCAGAATGACGTTCTTTTAATGTAAAATTGCAAAGACTTTAACCACTTGCCTACTGTGCACCTACACCCCCTTCCTGCCCAGACAAAATTTTAGCTTTCGGCACTGCGTCGCTTTAACTGACAATTGCACGGTCGTGCGATGTCTCCCAAACAAAATTGACGTGTTTTTTTTTATATTTTTTTTGGCTATAAATAAAAAAAGAGCGACAATTTTGAAAAAAGACACAATATTTTTTTGCTTTTTGCTATAATAAATATCCCATTTAAAGAAAAAAAAATGTATCTCAGTTTAGGCCGATACGTATTCTTCTACTTATTTTTGGTAAAAAAAAAAAAAATCGCAATAACCGTATAGTGACTGGTTTGCGCAAAAGTTATATTGCCTACAAAATAGGGGACATAATTATGTTTTTTTTTTTTTATTAGAAATGGCGGCGATCCTTCTTTTTTTTTTTTTTTCGGGACTGCAACATTATATTGGACACTTTTGACACATTTTTAGGACCATTCACATTTATAAATGCTATAAATATGCATTGATAACTGTATAAATTTAACTGGCAGGAAAGGGGTTAACCACTAGGGGGCAGGGAAGGGGTTAAATGTGTGTCCTAGTCAGTGTTCTAACTGTAGGGGGAGGGGGTTGACTGGGGGAGGTTGCGGATTGTGTCCCTATGTACAAGGGACACAGATCGATCTCCTCTCTCCCTGACAGGACGTGGAGCTCTGTGTTTACACACACAGCTCCACGTCCCTGCTCAGTTACTGGGCAATCGCGGGTGCCCGGCGGCCATCGTGGCTGCCGGGCACGCGCACTGTGTTCCCAGTAACGCGACGGGTGCGCACGCTGCAGGTGGCATGCGCGCACCCTAGCGGCTTTAAATGACAGGACGTCCTATGACGTCCTGTCAGAACAATAGAGTATCCCGCCCGCCGTCATTTGGTTCGGTCGGGTATTAAGTGGTTAAATATATAGCATCATCTACAGTACATAATATCAAAAGATTACAAAATCTTTGTACTAGGGACAAAGCCAAAATGCAATCCTGGATGCCGTGCTCTTCATGCCCTCAGATGGCACGGCATGAAAAACAGGTTCTGTGATGAATATCCTTGCATGGGCTCAGGAGTACTTAAAAAAATCACTGTCTTTTGAACACTGTTTACCATGTCACCCAAAAATGCAAGCAAACCTCTATCAGGCAAAAAAAAGCCATAACTAAACATGATCCAGAAATGCCATCTTCTATGGGCCAAATCTCATTTAACTGCTTGCGGACCGCCGCATGTACATTTACGTCAGCAAAATGGCACAGGCAGGCACATCAACGTGTATATATACGTGCCTGCCTTGCCGTGGGTCCGATCGGGACCCCCTCCGGTACATGCGACGGTCCGTTTTGCCGTGGGAGCGATCCGGGACGAGGGGGCGGCGGTTCGTTTTTGTCTGCCCCCTCCGGATCGCTCCCAGCCAATGCGCGCGCTCCCCCCGTGTGTCACTTCCTCCTCCTGTGTAAACACAGGAAGGAGAAAGTGATGTGATCTCTCCCTCGGCGGTTTTTTCAACCACCGCTGAGGAGAGATCACATCTCACAGTAAGTGTACACAACACTACACTGACACACAGACACATAGGCACATTTAACCCCCACGACCGCCTCACCCCACCCTCCCCCCACCCTCTCCCCCCCCTGTCAGTGTCACTGAATACAGTGATCATATGCATGATCACTGCAGTTAGTGTCAGTGTGACAGGCAGTTAGTGTTAGGTCCAGGGTAGCCCCCGTACCCCCCCTAATAAACTAAAGACGTGGCTAAATAAAATTTGGCCTAAATGTTTGACTAAAATTTTGTTTATTTGATTTCTCTTTAACAAAAAGTAAAAAATATTGTTGTTTTTTTTCAAAAATGTCGCTCTATTTTTGTATATAGCGCAAAAAATAAAAATCGCAGAGGCGATCAAATACCACCAAAAGAAAGCTCTATTTGTGGGAAGAAAAGGACGCAAATTTTGTTTGGGAGCCACGTCGCACGACCGTGCAATTGTCTGTTAAAGTGACGCAGTGCCGAATCGCAAAAAGGGGCCTGGTCATTTACCTGCATTTTGGTCCGGGTCTTAAGTGGTTAAAATGGTCTCTTGCAAAGTGAAAAAATGTTCTGTGGTCAGACAAATTGAAATTTAAAAAAAATTTTTTTTGGGGAATCGTGGTCACAATTTCCTCCGGACTAAAGAGGAGAGAGACCTTCCAGATTATCAGCACTCAGTTCAAAAGCTTGCATCTCTGATGGTTTGGAGGCCCTTATGCATTAATGTGTATGGAATGGGCAGAAAGGCTATCCAGGTTTTAGAGCAGCATATTCTCCCATCCGGATGAAATCTTTTTCAGCAAAGACCTTGTATATATCGGTAGGACAATGATGAACCTCATACTGCTTCTATGACGGCAGCATGACTTCATGGTAGAAGAGTCTGGGTGTTTAACTGGCCTGCCTGCAGTCCTGACCTTTCACCAATTGAAAATATTTGGCGCATCTTGAAACAGAAAATATGATGAAAACCCAGGACTGTTGAGCAGTAAGAATCCAATATTAGGAAAGAACATTCCTCTCCCAAAACTCCAGCAACTGATGTCCTCAGTTCCCAGATGTTAATAGAATATTGTTAAAAGAAGAGGGGATGCTACACCATGGACAACATGGCCCCGTCCCAACTTTTTTGAGATGTGTTGCTGCTATTTAATTTCAAAATTACCTGACTTTTTTTTCCTAAAATGGAACATTTTCATAGTTTAAACATTGGAAAGTTTTCGATTGTGAATAAAATATGGGTTCATTTGATTTGCAAACCACTGTCTTCTGTATTTTACACAGCATGCCAACTTTTTTGAATTGAGGTTGTAAATGAGTACCGTATTTGCCGGTGTATAAGACAACCCCCTTTCCGAGGCTTCCGACACTTCATATTTTTTTTCTTTCTGGAGCTGGAGCCAATCGCGGCGAGCGATGTATTCTATTAATGAATACGAAGCCTGCTTGGATTGGCAGAGGTTGTAACATCAGCCCAGGCCTTTCTGACTCTCAAAGCCAATCCAAGCAGGCTACTGTATGTAGCCTGCTTGGATTGGCAGAGGTTGTTACACCAATCTGAGCAGGCTCTGTATTCATTTGAATACATTGTTCACCGGGATTGGCTAAGCGGTATATACTGTATGTAGCCGAAGCTACATACAGTATTGCCACACTTCCAGCAGGCACCCGAACAGCTGACCCGGCGTATAAGACAACACCCTGCTTTTTGGCCATTTTTTTTTTTTATGTGTAAAAGGTAGTCTTATACGCCAGCAAATACAGTAATAAACTCCCAGGAGGGCCAGTAAGAAAAATGAATGCTCTAGCGTCAGTGCGGGTACAAGAAGTAAAAAAATTCCATGGGTTCAATGGAAATTATAATTTCCCAGGTATCCGATGTTCGTGGTAATGATAAATGTCGTCATATTAGCAGTAGTAATAAATGATTTGGCATTAGTGGTCAGTAGGAGTAATAAATGCCCCATTGTCGGTGATCAATGGGAGTAATAAACACCCCAACATCAGTGGTCAATGGATAGAATATGTTGCCCCATTCTTGGTGTTCAATGGCACTTTCCTTACAGGCTCTGCAACGAAACGGGGGTTTCGGATCTCTGCCCTTCTCACCAGCTAGTGACAAAGGACTGGCCAATCTCACACCACACTGTCACTTGCGTAACAATGCCACCTGCGTAACAATGCCACCTTCAGCTGCACCCGCTTGCGGGCCCACAATCTAGGTGTCAAGCAGCCTGAAAGAAAGTTAAGTTAAGTTAGACAATTAACCCTTTAACTGCCATCCCAACTTTTAACAAAGAGTTGGAGGGGGGAGAAAGCCATCAGAGCTGCTGGATCTCTGTTTTTTACACAGAGAACAAAATGTAATGGCGGACCATGAACAGAATGGCTGCTACACCTAAGCTATTGGTGTGCACAGTATGCATGGCCATTACAGGTTCATGTCCCACTCCACTCTTTCTGGTGACATCACAGCTGGGCCTACACAGGCAGTATCAGGAGATCACCCTGTACTGCCTGTGTTAAACTGCCAGGTGTTCTTGCTTTCTCAGCACCCATTGCCACTTGGTGGTCACCTACTTTTGGTTTACAGTTAGAAAGTACTACATGCATGGCCTGGTTTACTGGTTTATGTTGACCAATATGGAGACGACTGATCTAAATGAAGCTAAGTAATGGAGCAAAGATATTTTCTAGGTAAGCCTGCATTCTTCTTTTTAATTGACCCAATTTGATTCTTACGGAAGCCCCAGTTGGTGCCAAGTAGGTAGAAATATGGCAGTTGCCCCCAACAACCATTTAGATTCTATTTTTGATTCTCTAACCTGCACTTTGGAAATGTAATGAAACTATACATCAGAACGGTCTCGGAAACAAGCAACGAATTAGCCTTTCTCACGTATTATACCTCTCATCTCATTATATCTCATGTAATCTACCTTTCCCACGTCTGTCACCATGCAAACAGGATTTCACTGCATGACCTATATGAATATGCAGATTTATAAAGCAGGGCATCGTTATCTGATAAATAATCCTATTTGCATGGTGAAAGGAAAGATGAATAAATGAGAGAAGAATTGTCTGCCTGTTCTTGTTTTGACTGGTTTGAAAATAGTATATTGACACTTCAGCACATGTGAATTAGTATAAGTCGATGTTATAAAGTGCTCTGTTGTGTGTTTGTTTTTTTCACAGCTTCTTTCAAAATGTTAACTGAGTGATACAATCTGCTTAGACCTGGAAAATGTGTAATATATTTATACATATCTGTCTATTTCAGGGTTCAGATGATTATTCTGATGGGATGGTCACTGTTGCTGTAGCATCTCACTATTTCTTTGGATCTAATCAGCATTCTCCTCAGCTGGATGCACTTCTTCTTAAATTCCCAGATTGGAGCTTCCCATCCAGCTGGGTCAGCACATACGACCTGTTTGTCTATTGATGTCTTTCACCATTGGTGTGGTATGTGCATGTACAGTGACCACTGTAACCAGAGGAAGGAATTATGGGAAAAGAATAATGAAAAGTGGCCCATGACAGTCCATTGATCTGCTGCTTGGTTCATGGTGATGGTCTAGATGATTGGATTATAAAGACAATTTTTTGGGGGGGGACAAAATTATGCAAAAAAAAAAGAAAATTGGAATGAATCATGTGTATAGCAAAGTATTCAGACATCGGGCGCAGAGACTAGTAGTGATCCATGGAGTCTTAATAGTTTTCACACTGGATGTCCCTGTTTACAAAATATTAATATTAATTATTGTTACCCATCTTGCCTCTAATATAATGTTAATTATATTTATGGGATATTGGTCAAAGCTGATTTTGATATTGGGTATATAAGTAGGAGCTGACTGCCTAAAGATCTTTTCATAAATTTGTACACCTTATATTCTGAGTGGGCATGTATTATGGCTATGGAGTTTGAGAGCACAAATGAAAAAATGTAGCCCCAGCTTCACCGTCTAGAAAGGAAAACTGTACCAATTTACCAAAATGATCTGTCTAGTTGGAGGCTTGCTTGTCCGTATTTACCTGGATATCTGGCCCAAATCTCATGTTTGTGTATTTAAGGTTAAGGCACGCTCTGATGCCTAAAGTAAGGTCAGTGAAAGAGGTTGTGTCTGTCAAACAATATTCCATCTTTTTACAATAGTCGGTCTGAAGAAGTGACCCCAAGCACAGCACTATTGCTTTGAAGACCTACAGATATCTAAGGAAGGCCATACATGGCACAGAGTGAGGGTTACAGGAAAGAGGGATCCTTTCCACCAAACCATTGTGTTCTTCTGATCAATCAACTTTGGTACATTCAGCCTGTCCATACATGGTTCTAAACTTGGTAGGTTCCTGCTGAACCGGCTGAGGTTTCAAACTATCTATGGCTGGCATTCGTGTTCTGTGTGATCTGTTCACCCATTGCAGCCCTTAATACAATATATTTTGCGAGCACTTTGCACCCCTTACCAAATCAAAATAAGAGCTCCACATGTTTGTTTAAAATCCTCAGCCAAGTTTTGTTATTCTAAAAACCTAAGAGCTTCATAAAACTGCAGACTGCTATTAAAATCCTAAGCTTAAAACTGCATTTGAACCCCACCAGCTTGTATATACAACCTAATGACTATAGGGTGCAGCAGTGTACATCTTGGATATCATGCAATTTAGTGTATGGTATGGTAATTCAACCCAAAAAGCCTGAAATGTGTGTTCAATGAAGGAAAACACTGCTTGTACTTTTTTTTTGTGTGTGTGTCCCCCTTTAAATGATCAAAGCTGCCCGTATAGCAGCAAGCTGATTTTCCCTAAAACTGCCCCAATGTGAAAATGCTATATTTTTTTTATTTAATTTTTATGAGAAGCTCAATATTATATGAGACCTCAAAAGTGCAGTATATTGCAACAGTTCCCGATAATCCTTCTGTATTCAAAGGTGGAATGATACGCAAACTGCTGTCACCAAAATACAGTTGTTATTATTGGAACCGAGGCAATTAAAACGGCTAACGTCAAAATTCCAAAAGAGACATGCAGTCATGTAAACTTGTGTAACTGGAATGCTATCTGATTGGCTGCTGGCCAACTGGCTAGAATAATTCTCACGTTTGTCTTGCCAATCATCATTCTTGATCTGGGTCACAAACATGAGAATTCTTTATCTGAATACCTATCGATCGTTGTGCCAAGTATATTGGAAACGTTCAGGAGTGGGAGCCTCAATGTGCTTGACAAGTAGCATGAGGATTTGAAAAGTGATCACTCTCTGCTATGTCTTGTTAAATAATTTGCCAATTAGTGCTTCATGATAGACGATTCCACAAAGCAGCCTCTGCCTATTCCTTTATAACGTTCATGAATCTGTATTGCACACACCAAAACAAAGTGCAGCAGTCACATGAACTTGTTTAGAGAGCTCCCATCATGTAGCCAGGTATTCACTAAACCATATATTAGAATGTGTTTGACATAACCCAACCTTATGCCAATGATATGGAGTCTGAGCAAAATTTCTCCAGATAAAAAAATAATCGCTTATTTCAGTGCCTGATTTAGTGTATGCCTTTTATGTACAATACAAGATTTCTTTTTCTATACCATACCCAGTTTTTTTTTTTCTTTAAAAATCCTGATATTTTTACTTGAATCTAAACTTTATATTTTTTTACAATGTTTTTTGTTGACCTTCCCCAAATAAATCCTCAGTGTGCACTGATCTGGTAATCTTTGGTCTAATACAAGCATTGTCTACATGCAGGCTCATTCAGCAAGACGAGAGAAAAAAAAATAGTGTGGTAACCCCTAGCAACCAATCGGCATTCATCTTTCAATCACTTGATTTCTGCACAGTGAAACCCGAATTGTTGGTTACTTAGGCATCCACACCGCACTTAAGCTTTGCTGTTTGTGTTGCCTACATAAGCCCAATATTGATTAGTACTACTATAGCATTTATCGGTTTCTTTATTTAGTACAACTATCTGTCTTCTGGGAAATTCTTTATCGCCTCTATTGGGTGCATGCTGGCCAAGTTTCCTATTGCTGGATAAGAGGTAGTACCTTTTTTAGAGGTACCACGTGAAGCTGGCTGACCTGAGCTTTGTGTTCAGTAACTCTAAGGCCTTCTTCACACAGGTTGTAAACTGTAGAAGAGCGATATGTACAACAAGCTTTTACAAAACCATTAATGACACCTTTTAAATTCAGCTCCAGTATGATTTTCACATTGAGGTCATGCATACGATGTGATGTCAGTATTACACTTTCAGCTGATTATTTCTTCTCAGACACCATAGTACTCCTCAGACAATGCCTTCATCTGTGTTTTTTTTCTTTTTTTCTTGAAGGACCATGCAATTTTTGTTCCGGCATCCAGGGTTACTATCTACCTCCTGGACTGATATACTGGCTCAGAGCACATTCGTGTAAATCCTGGTGCCTGTGTGGCTCTTGGCTGTGTTTTAATTGAAGTTAACCTTTGTTACATGTTCCTCCCATTTTTAGGCACTTGCAGCTTCTCCCCCTCTAATCTTCCCTCCTTGTGACAGTGGGTGGGGGATCTTCTCACTGTATCCTCTGTCAGAATTTTGAAAACAGCACAGCCGTGCAGGGCTTCCCCCACACAACCATGTCATTCATTCATTCAGTTTCCTGTGCATGAGTGCCTACAAGCACTGCCAGCCATGGCAGCAGGTGGCTTGTAATGAGCTGAGAGGGCACTGGTGTGCATCCTCATTGTTCTTTGATGTAACTGCTTTGCCCATCCCTGGTACTGGCAGACCTCTATCCTCCAATCTGCAGCCTAAGAAAAATTATAAATGAACAAAATAAAAAGGCGAACTTGGCCTTTAACAAATGTTTGACATAGATCAGCACTTGTTTACGATCATAATTGGAGTTCTGACTCAATTTAAACAAGCTACCAGCTGACATTGGCACTATGTGAAGTTTGTTAAAAGCCTGCTAGCAGCTTGTTTAAAGTGACAGTCAGCACTCCTATTAAGATCTGTGTTTGATGTTCCCAAACTGGAACTGAACTAACTTTAAAAAGTTGTCTCGCCCCTATGCATTCGCACTCAACATAGCAGCACCCTATGCTTTTTAGACATTAAAACCATGGCTCTCTGGAAACTTTACAATAACCAAAGCCTGGCAGAAAAAAAGCTGCCACTGTTTTACATGGTTTCGTCTTGCCTTACTACTGTGACAGAGCAGCCATTTGTGCAAAGGGTTTTGTTGTTGCAAATATGACCCACAAGCTATATTAGCAGAGGAGAGGCATAGTGGTGCGTGCAGGTTTTTTTTTTTTTCGTATTATAAATGTGAAATAACTCTTTAAGGCCAAGTTCACAATGTAGCACTGCGGTCCATGGTAGATTTCAGGTATTTAAGACCGCTTCCAGGTATTTAAGAGGGAATCCTGACACCTTCTGGATGCCTGTTTAATTAAAAAAAATTCTGTCCATTTGTTTTTGAATAGATTCAAAGAGCTGCAACAACAAGCCAAACATTTGTCTCACAGCTGATTAGTTGAGTTTGAGAGCTGGTAACAATTGTGAACTCAACAAGTCATGTTAAATTTTCTGCAGATGTGGTGTAGAGTGTTGCACCTACAACATATATACAGTCTACTCCAACTGTATGTTAGTCCTCATTCACGCATCGGTGCTGTGACTGTGCAGCTTGAATTTGCTCTTTATGTGGCTGGAACTGCCAGATACTTACAGCAGGCAGCCTATGTTACTCTATGGGGGGGGGGGGGGGCTCATCGGTTTTACACATATAGCTGCTTGTCCTAATTTAATAGGTGAGTAGTCCACATTGTGTATTTTCGGACTGCTCACCTGCCCCTGCATGCCTGACAAATTAGGATGAACTACTGCACAGGTGTCAAACTGGTGGCCCTCCAGCTGTTACAGAACTACAAATGCAATGAGGCATTGCAAGGCTGACAGTTACAAGCATGACTCCCACAGGCATGACGGGACTTGTAGTCCCAAAACAGTTGGCGGGCCCTGAACTGCTGTCTGTAGAGCTGCTGCGTCCCCAAAGAGTTGCATGGGATGCCTGCACATACTTTCTGCTGAAAAAAACAAAGTGCCAATTAATGTTGTACAGGCCACAACACCTTTAGGTGGGTGGTAAAACCACAGCTCAGCTGCCTGTTTTTGTCATCCCTGGGTGCCTTTGTAAAAGAGGCATAAGTTTCAATAAAGGTGCTCAAAACCTGCCAAACATTTCACAAATACTTTGCAAAAGCTTGCTCTACGCTTTGCTCTTTTGAAGCTAAAGCCCAACATTTGTGAACAAGGCCTTAAATTGTAGTAAGCAGTCTAACCTACATCAGGCTTCTGATGTCATGTGCTGCATATGTTTGTAGTCTATACCTGTAATACAAATGATGTGTATTATGTCAAATACTTCAAATGAATTACCAGCATTACAACTGTGTGAAGTAACGGGAAACTTCCCAGGTTTCATTTTGCACTATGTTAGTCCAATGTCCCAAATAAAGTTTTTTTTTCTATTTCATATGAAAGCAAGGTGTCATTTATTATTGTGTATTGCTTGAATAGAAGTTCCAATCAAACTACATATCAAAACATTCCATTTCTGCCTATGGTGAGTATTTTGACATGTTTTCACTAAAGGTATACAGTTTATGTATTCTTTTACCATATGCTTAGCTTGATGACCCTAGGTGTCTAAAAGGTTAACATTAGACATACCCTTCTACTTGTTTTGTCAGTGTAAATTTATATGCGGGCCTATAAGTGGATGCATTGGGTTAATTTGTATTGTGTTAAAAAAGCTATGCATTCATTTTAACCACTTCAATACAGTGCTCATAAACCCCCTTCTTACCCAGACCAAGTTTCAGCTTTCGGTGCTCTCACACTTTGACAATTACTCAGTCATGCAACACTGTACCCAAATAAAAATTGCGTCCTTTTTTTCACACAAATAGAGCTTTCTTTTAGTGGTATTTAATCGCTCGTGGGTTTATTTTTTGCGCTATAAATAAAAAAAGACTACATTTCGTGAAAAATTGCCCTTTTCTTTGTTTTTGTCATAAAATTTTGCAAATTAGTAAATTATTCTTCATACATTTTGGCCAAAATTTATACTGCTACATATCTTTGGTAAAAATAACTCAAATTGGTGTATATTATTTGGTCTTTGTGAAAGTTATAGAGTCTACAACTGATGGTGCCAATACCTGAAAATTGATCACACTTGAAGTACTGACGGCCTATCTAATTTTTGAGATACTAACAAGTCAGAAAAGTACAAATACCCCCCAAATGACCCCTTTTTAGAAAGTAGACATTCCAAGGTATTAAATAAGTAGCAGGGTGAGATTTTATAAGTTGTAATTTTTTCCCATAATTCTTTGCAAAATGAAGATTTCTATTTTTTTTTTTTTTTTACAAAACACGCATATTAACTGGTTATTTCTCTCACAGAGCATATGCATACAACAAATTACACCCCAAAATACATTCTGCTGCTCCTCCTGAGTATGGGGATACCAAATGTGTGGGACTTTTACACAGCCTGGCCACATACAAAGGCCCAACATTGAAGTAGCACCATCAGGCGATCTACGAGCATAAATTGCACATCTAATTTTTCAACCACCTATTATAATTTTGAAGGTCCTGGAGCACCAGGATAATGGAATTGCCCACAAAATGACCCCATTTTGGAAAGCAAACACCCCAACGTATAATCTATAAGGCATAATGAGTCTTTTGAGCAGTTATTTTTTGTTTTTGGAACATAAAAAATTAAAACACATTTTATTTACACAAAGTTGTCCATTTAAAAGATATTTCAAACCCATAACAAATGCATAGCAAAAATGACACCCCAAAATACATTCTGCTACTCCTCCTGAGTATGGGGATACCACATGTGTGGGACATTTACACATACAGATGCCCAACATCCAAGTAGCACCATCAGGCGTTCTAGGAGCAAACATTACATATAATTTCCTGGCAACCTATCATTTTTGAAGGCTCTTCATATTTCTAACACATAGCATGTGCATACCAAGAATTACAATCCAAAATAAATTCTATTGCGGAAAGCGTAAAACATTTTTTTTTTACCTGTGCTTTTAGTAGTGTCCACAGAAGAGAGCACTGGTCCAGGCAGCAGTCAGGGATGTGCTTAGCGACAGCAATAGTAATTCTCCAGGCAGCATATTTGCATAGTCCCGGTAGCAGTGGTGTGGCCCGTTCATGCGGCAGGCAAAGATGATGGCAGTAAGTCAGCAGCAGGCTGAGGGCCACAATCTGGTAAGACCTAGGCACAGGGGTAGAGGCTTCGACCCACCCAAATCTCTATGAAACCTCTGGACTCCAGACCCTAATCCGGAAATTACGAAACCCGGAAAAAACAAAAAAAAGGTTTTCTCCATCCGGAAAAACTATTCTGGAGCCCCTCACATATGTGAGACCCCTGTGTACTACAATAGCAGGGTAACGGATCAGTCCAAGCGGCAGGCAAAAGCATAGTCCATAAAACAGGCCAGGGTCAGTTCATGTGGAAGCAGTCCAAACGGTAGGCAGAGCCATAGTCAAAAAACAGGCCAGGGTCAATTTATGTGGAAGCAGTCCAAACGGTAGGCAGAGGCATAGTTAAAAGCAGGCCAGGGTCAGTTCACGTGGAAGGCAGGAGCATGAAAATGGTCAGAAAATGGTAAGATGGGGGAAATGGTTAAAAATATTGGCTAATATTTTAGGGATGAATGATAAAATTCGAAGCATTCGCCAATGCAAAGGCCAGGTTGGGAGGGACACCGGGGACAATGGTAGCTGGTATCTTTTCGACATCCTCTTTTGCTGCACACGCAACATCTTTTTTTGCCGTCTTCGGCCTCCTTCGGATGGTTGGATGTTGTACAGGTAGTGGCGTCCATGAAGTCGGCTAACGACATCAGAGCAAAGGGTTTCTGAGGGGAGTCTTTGTGGATAGATGAAGGTCGTGACTATTTCTTCTGTGAAGTGTAGGAAGGGGGCAGGCTTTTCAGTGGATTTTGGGTAGACTACGTAGGAATTATAAATGGCCAAATTGATAACATAAATTGCTACCTTCTTGTACCAGAATCGGGACCTCATTGATAAATAGGGCTGAATCATTTGGTCATTGAAATCCACCCCCCCATGTACAGATTGTAATCTTGGACACATGTCTTCTCTGAACTACAACTGCAGTGTCGTTGTGAATGGTGGACATCATGTGCACATCTCTGTTATCCTTTCACCTCACTGTTGATCTTTCCCCCCCTTCGCAGCTTTTTGTTCACAATGGATTGTGGGAAGCCCTTCCTATTTTTTCTGAAGGTTTGAGTTTTTTTCAATATATAAGTGTCGGAAAAGGGGCAGGCTGGTGTAAAAGTTATCAAGGTAAAGATGATATCCTTTTTTCAGGAGTGGGTAAGCTAGGTCCCATACAATTTATGCAGCTGTGCCCATGTAGGCCGGGCACTCAGGGGGCTGGAGCTGGGAATCTCTTCCTTCATATATGCGGAACGCATAAAGATAACCCGTGGCTCTCACAGTTTGTAAAATTTGACTCCATATTTGGCCTTTTTGCTAGGAATGTATTGCTTTATTCCTAGATGGCCTGAAAAGAATACCAGGGACTCATCCACACATATATGTTTTTCTGGGACATAGCGTTCTGCAAATTGATGGGAAAGGAAATTTATCAGGGGGCGAATCTTGTACAGCTTATCGGAATCTGGATGATTACGGGCAGGGCACTGGGTGTTGTCATTAAAATGAAAGAATCTCATAATCATCTCGCATCAGGACCTGGGCATTGTGGCAGAATAAATGGGCTGGTGGTAGATGGGTTTGGTGGACCAATAGGAATGTCCTTGATTTTTTATTTGTTAAGCCACATGTTTAGGGTGAGGCCAATAAACAATTTGAACTCCTCCAAATTTAGATCTTTCCACTCAAATGGACGGGCATTGGATGATTAGGGATTGTTGGCAATATACTGCCGGGCATACAAATTTGTCTGGTCGATAATGAACTGTAGAAAAGTGTCAGGCAAAAAGAGATGAAGGTAATACATTTCTGAGAAATTTTGGGTGTTGGCCTGCACACCTGCCTGTGCTGTGAAAGGGAGAATAATTGTTGATCCCGAGCCGGAAGGCAGCCATGTTGGGTTGGCAAGAACATCTGGCATGAATGTAGTGGCCCTGGCTCCTGGGGGACGTGACACTCCAGTAGTTGGGGGGGAGGATTTAATTTCTTGTGCTGGTACTGGGCTTGGGCATTTGTTAGCGAGGGGTTTCGCTGGCGGCAGCGCTGGTACTGTGCCTTTGTTCCCGGGGCCTATTGCTGGTGGCAGCGCTGGTATTGGGCCTAGGAATATAATCCTGGTTGCTGGCGGTTGCCTGGTTTTCAGAGGGTCGTGCCCTTTTAGGAGGGACCCATTCTTCACCTGAATCGTTGCTATAATCAATCGGTTCAAATTCCGAATTTGATTCGGAATCAGAATCTGATGAAAACTCCCCGGTGCCCTCACCAGTCATTGAGAGGATCTGAAACGCCTCCTTACTAGTATAGAATCTTTTCGACATGGTTGTGTGGCGGACGGTGACGGGTGATGGTGACAGGTGCACCGCTGATGGGTGACAGGACACGTTCACTGATGGGTGACTGGTGACAGGGCAGGTCACTGATGGGTGACTGGTGACAGGGCAGGTCACTGATGGGTGACTGGTGACAGGGCAGGTCACTGATGGGTGACTGGTGACAGGGCAGGTCACTGATGGGTGACTGGTGACAGGGCAGGTCACTGATGGGTGACAGGGCAGGTCACTGATGGGTGACAGGGCAGGTCACTGATGGGTGACAGGGCAGGTCACTGATGGGTGACAGGTGATGAGTGCACTGCTGATGGTCACTGATGGGTAACAGGTGATGAGTGCACTGCTGATGGTCACTGATGGGTGACAGGGCAGGTCACTGATGGTAGTCTCTTATGCGACAGGTGATGGGTGACAGGGCACGGTCACTGATGGGTGACAGAGCACGGTCACTGATGGGTGACTGGTGACAGGGCACGGTCACTGATGGGTGACTGGTGACAGGGCAAGTCACTGATGGGTGACTGGTGACAGGGCAAGTCACTGATGGGTGACTGGTGACAGGGCAAGTCACTGATGGGTGACTGGTGATGAGTGCACTGCTGATGGTCACTGATGGGTGACAGGGCAGGTCACTGATGGCAGTCTCTTATGCAACAGGTTACAGGGCACAGTCACTGATGGGTGACAGGGCAGGTCACTGATGGGTGACGGTGACGGGGCAGGTCACTGATGGGTGACGGTGACGGGGCAGGTCACTGATGGGTGACGGGGCAGGTCACTGATGGGTGTGACGGGGCACGGTCACTGATGGGTGACGGGGCACGGTCACTGATGGGTGATGGGGCACGGTCACTGATGGGTGACGGGGCACGGTCACTGATGGGTGACGGGGCACGGTCCCTGATGGGTGACGGGGCACGGTCCCTGATGGGTGACGGTGACGGGGCACGGTCCCTGATGGGTGACGGGGCACGGTCCCTGATGGGTGACGGGGCACGGTCCCTGATGGGTGACGGGGCAGGGTCCCTGATGGGTGACGGGGCAGGGTCCCTGATGGGTGACGGGGCAGGGTCACTGATGGGTGACGGGCACGGTCACTGATGGGTGACGGGGCACGGTCACTGATGGGTGACGGGGCACGGTCACTGATGGGTGACGGGGCACGGTCACTGATGGGTGACGGGGCACGGTCACTGATGGGTGACGGGGCACGGTCACTGATGGGTGACGGGGCACGGTCACTGATGGGTGACGGGGCACGGTCACTGACGGGTGACGGGGCACGGTCACTGACGGGGCACGGTCACTGACGGCTGACGGGGCACGGTCACTGACGGGGCACGTTCACTGACGGGGCACGTTCACTGACGGGCACGTTCACTGACGGGGCACGTTCACTGACGGCTGACGGCCACTGACGGCTGACGGCCGCTGACGCGGCCGGGGCGCGGCCACTGACGGGTGACGGGGCGCGGCCACTGACGGGTGACGGGGCGCGGCCACTGACGGGTGACGGGGCGCGGCCACTGACGGGTGACGGGTGATGGTCACTGATGGTAGTCTCTTATGCAACAGGTGACGGGTTACAGGGCAGGTCACTAATGGGTGACGCTGACAGGGCATGGTCACTGATGGGTGACGGTTGCACCGCTGATGGCAGTCTCTTTATGTGACAGGTGCACTTTATATGGGTGACTGATGACAATGGGGGGGGGGCAGGTGTGGTTTTGGTGCAGACACTACACAGATCTACAGATTGTAGCTCTTCTCTCCTCACACTGGAAACGATGTGGGAGGAGAAAAGTTAACGATGCGCTCACGCATGTGCCGTGCTGAATGGGGTGTCACCATTTGTAAACAGCCATGACTTCATCGCGGCCGATTACATGGTAAACAGCGCATCCGCGCCGCTGTTCACCCCTGTCGGTGACAAGTGGTGTCTCGGTAACACGCCGCCGACAGTACAGGGATGTGCGATCGCGTGCATTCCCTATTTAAATGACAGGACGTCATATGGCAAGATCAAGCTGTAAAATGTCATGACTTTTGCGGCAAATTGTAGTGAGCTTTTTCCATATTATCAAGCATGTTGCATGAAGATCTCTTCTCAATATAGCAGCATTCTGAAGAAACATCTCAGTTTTCTCCAACACTGCCTCTATGCCCTCTTCATTCCCTTCTGTGTCTGCATCATTTAGGAAGGACATATTGAGATCCAACTCTGGTAGAGAAACTGGAGTAAAAGTGTGACATTTTTAAACCCTGCTCAAAAATGTCTGTATAAAAGCTGTTTTGTCTTAGAAACTATTATATGGATGTAGAAATGTCTGCTTTTAGTCAGGTAGTGTTAGCGAATCAGAGCTAGAATTGGCTGCAGAGATTGGCGTTGGCACTTGCTCATGCTCTTCATTTAAAAAGTGGCGAAAAATGCGCTAAATTCACGTACTCAAGTACGGTCTAGAACTTGTACTTGACTCTTGCTTCGCCACTTTTAGAATGCACGCGAGACTTTTGCAAAATCTGCGAGTCGGTTTTTCTCTTGTATGCCAAAAGACAGTTGGTCTTAACCACTTCATTACTGGGCACTTAAAGGAACACTAAAGGTTCATTTTTTTTATTAGATTCATTGATTGCTGTAAGCTAGACCATTTAAATATCACTTACCTCGTTTTTCCTTTTGACCTCCAAAATACAGTAATCCAGGTTTAAAAATGCCATTTTTCGTCTCTCCTCTGGTTGCTTTCCATCAGCACCTGAGCCGTTTGGCATGGTGGAAAGCAGAATGTGCTCACCCCCTCCCTATGACTACAGCCCTGTGTGAAGATGCTCTCTTATCCCTCGAAGGCATGGAGGCTAAGCCTAATGGGAACTGTAGTTCCCTTAAGGCCGTGATGCAGCAAGAATGAATGCGCACCGCAAACCTGGAAGTCAGTGAGAATAGCAAATCAGGAGTGATGGAGGTGAAAACAGCTCGATATCAACAGGTATCAAAATAGTTATAATGCAAAACATTACTTTTTACTTTATCAGCTACTGTCAGACTTTAATTTAAGAGGAAAATATTTTTATGTTTACAACCCCTTTAACCACTTCCCGCCCAGCCAATAGCAGATTTACGGCCGGGAAGTGGTTATGAAATCGTGACTAGCCGTTCTCAAACGTCTAGCACGATTTCAATGCCGAGCGCGCCCGGGTGATGCGGGGTGTCAGTCTGACACCCTGCACCTCCGATCTCGGTAACGAGTCTCCGGCGGAGCCTCGTTACCACGTGATCAGCCGTGTCCAATCACGGCTGATCACGATGTAAACAGGAAGAGCCGCCGACGGCTCTTCCTCACTCGCGTCTGACAGACGCGAGTACAGGAGAGCCGATCAGCGGCTCTCCTGACAAGGGGGGGTTCGCGCTGATTGTTTATCAGCGCAGCCCCCCCTCGGATCGCCACACGGACCACCAGGGAGTGCCCACACTAGACCACCAGGGTACTTAAAAAAAAAAAAAGGGACAAAAAAAAAAAAGGGGGCAGTAAAAAAAAATGATGCCAATCAGTGCCCACACATGGGCACTGATTGGCAACATTGATCCATCAGTGCCACCCCTCAGTGATCATCAGTGCCACCCCAGTGTCTGTCAGTGCCAATCCATGCCCAGTGCCCACCTGTGCCACCTATCAGTGCCCATCTGTGCCGCCCATGAGTGCCCATCAGTGCCGCCCATGAGTGCCCATCAGTGCCCCATACCAGCGCCGCCTATCAGTGCTACCTAATCGGTGCCCATCAGAACTACCTCATCGGTGCCCATCAGTGCCACCATATCAGTGCCCGTAATTGAAAGAGAAAACATACTCATTTACAAAAAAAATTAAACAGAAAAAAATAAAAACTTTATTTTTTTTCAAAATCTTCGCTCTTTTTTTTTTTTTTGCGCAACTAAAAATAATCGCAGAAGTAATCAAATACCACCAAAAGAAAGCTCTATTTGTGGGGAAAAAAGGACGCCAATTTTGTTTGGGTGCAGTGTAGCATGACCGCGCAATTGTCATTCAAATTGCGACAGTGCTGAAAGCTGAAAATTGGCTTGGGCGGGAAGGTGCGTAAGTGCCTGGTATGGAAGTGGTTAAACCCCCTTCGTGCCCAGACCAATTTTCAGCTTTCGGCACTGACGCATTTTGAATGTCAATTGCGCGGTCATACAACACTGTACCCAAATTATATTTTTATAATTTTTTTTTCCCACAAATAGAGCTTTCTTTTGGTGGTATTTGATCATCTCTGGAATTTTTTTTTTTTTTGCACTATAAACAAAAAAAGACAGAACATTTTGAAAAAAAAAACTTTTTGTTATAATAATATCCCAATTTTTTTTTAAATATTTTTTTCCTCGGTTTAGGCCGAAATGTATTCTTTTACATATTTTTGTTAAAAAAAAAAAGGAATCACAATAAGCATATATTGATTGGTTTGCGCAAAAGTTATAGCACCTACAAAATAGGTGATAGATTTATGATTTATTTTTTTTACTAGTAATGGCGGCGATCTGAGATTTTTTTTTTTTGTCAGGCCTGCGATATTGCAACGGACATATCGGACACTTTTGACACAATTTTGGGACCATTCACATTTATACAGCGACCAGTGGTATAAAAATGCACAGATTACTGTAGAAATGTGACTGGCAGGGAATGGGTTAACACTAGGGGGGATGAGGAAGGGGTTAAATGTATTCCCTGGGTGTGTTCTAACTGTGTGGGCGGAGAGGACTAACTGGGGGAGGTGACCGATGTTGTGTCCCTATGTACAAGGGACACAGCATCGGTCTCCTCTCTCCCTGACAGCATGTGGAGCTCTGTGTTTACACACAGAGCTCCACGTCCCTGCCGATCGCGTGTACTCAGCAGACATCGCAGCCGCCAGGCACATGCATCGCCTGTGGTGTTTATATTGGTCCAGCAGTGCACCAACACCTTTGCAGCCATTGTGCTAAATGCTGGGTGCTTGGTGTGCTCCTGTACCTTTAAGGAGGGGTGGCTCCCCTTCAGTCCACCTGCCCCTATCTATCCATTAAAATGCATGTGCCTCCATTGTGAGGACACTCACTGTTAGGACCACAGAATTATGGGGTGCCTTGGCGCAGCTCTGTGGCTTACGCATGCGTTTAACAATGTGCGTTAAAAACAGGGGTTTTGTCCGCACGCATTTGCAGACAGGTTAATTGGTTGTTCTGCTAGCTGGTCGGTAAGTAGGCTTGGTTATTCCCTGGGCATTCCCCAGGTTCTTGTTGTTACATGCATCGCCTGCTCAGCAATGCGCCGGCATAGTGTTTACCCGCTGCGCGCACCCGGGTAATGCACATAAAAGGACGACAACTTGAGAGCCGCGCTGTGGACGTCTTTCGTCTATAGCGCGGGTCTCAGGTGGTTAATTAGCTCTACTTTTTAACGCGGCACAATTTCGAACTACCTAAATTTGGCGCACGAGTCGCTGTCAGAAGCAAAAGCATTTCAAAATGCTTCAGGAAGTTGGCGCAATACATTAACAAGAGGGTTCAGTTCCAGAAAAGCGGTGCAGCATAGTCAGTGCATTATTATTAATGGTTAGTCTCATGGACACTGGACATTAAAATTGTATAAAAACGCCAGTAGCTTTGCAGCAAGTTTAACATGTTTTGCAATAGCTGTTTAGCTTTTTTTTTTTTTTCAATGGATCAAAACAAATGCTGGTGAGCCTCGTTTATAAGTGTTTTTTTGACAGAACGTTTTTACAGCTGGAAAAACTCCTCTCATAACCCACTAGTTTTTATTATTTTTTTTAAGGCAAAAAACACCCCAGCCAAAAACGGCTGATAGCAGCCTATGTGTGCATGGATAACATGATGGGGAGTTTAATGACTGTAGAAAAAAAGCCAAAAACATCTGATGTGCATGAGGCCTAATAAGCATATTATACTTGCTAGAAAGCAATAGCCACCTTTCCGATTGACCTACACAAACTTATCCTTACACTTCAAAACGGCAATAACCACAACACATGAAATACATGGAAAAGCTTTATTTTAATAATTTATTGCACTTATTAGCATTAGTGTCTGATATAACTGAGCATTGTAACAAGAATGAAGAAATGTATTTGGAAGAAAACCTTAATCTGATATGTCCTTGATGGGTGACAATTAAAACACAGGTTTACTAATTCAATTACCAAGGTCCAAAGCTCACAGCTGGACACAAATTCACACGATGCAAACCCAATCTAACTACAGCCAATATGAATGTAGTTTTTTTTTATTATTATTTACAAAATCACTGTCAAAACTCTCCATAGAAATAATTGGCAGGTTTAATCGTAGGTGGAAAATTATTATATTTTGACTAGCCGTCACATGCATCTTCTTTGCAGTTCACGCCATTTGGTTCCCAAAGCTCAAAATTCAACAATCGCCAGTTTCCCGATGCTCTATTCACAACAGTACATCAATGAAAGCACTGTTGTGAACATTCCCTTATATTTCACTTATGAGAAGGAACAAACCCAAACTGTTTATATATTGCAGCGGCTGTATTCATTTCCTTTTATCTTTATTTTCACCTGGTGATCCAGCAAGTATGTCATTTTTCAAAGTGGTAGGGACAAACCAATTAACACTGTAAGGGGTGCTCAGTCCAGTCAGCTTTTATATATTTATGTAAAACAACCCAAAAAGTTTGCTGCAACTGCTTAACCACTTAAGACCCGGACCTTTAGGCAGCTGAAGGACCCGGGCAGTTTTTTGCGATTCGGCACTGCGTCGCTTTAACCGACATTTGTGCGGTCGTGCGACGTGGCTCCCAAACAAAATTGGTGTCCTTTTTTTCCCACAAATAGAGCTTTCTTTTGGTGGTATTTGATCACCTCTGCGGTTTTTATTGTTTGCGCTATAAACAAAAATAGAGCGCCAATTTTGAAAAAAATGCAATATTTTTTACTATAATAAATATCCCCCAAAAATATATAAAAAAACATTTTTTCCTCAGTTTATGCCGATACGTATTCTACCTATTTTTGGTAAAAAAAAATAAAAAAATCGCAATAAGCATTTATCGATTGATTTGCACAAAATGTATAGCGTTTACAAAATAGGGGATAGTTTTAATGCATTTTTATTTTTTGTATTACTTTTTTTTACTACTAATGGCGACGATCAGCGTTTTTTATGGCGGACACTTCGAACAATTTTGACACATTTTTTGGACCATTGTCATTTTCACAGCAAAAAATGCATTAAAAATGCAGTGTTTACTGTGAAAATGACAATTGCAGTTTGGGAGTTAGCCACAAGGGGACGCTGAAGGGGTTAAGTATGACCATCTCTGTTTCTAACTGTAGGGGGGTGTGGCTGTAGGTGTGATGTCATTGATTGCATTTCCCTATAAAAGGGAACACACGATCGATGACGCCGCCACAGTGAAGAACGGGGAAGCCGTGTTTACACACAGCTCTCCCCGTTCTTTAGCTCCGGGGACCGATCGCGGGACTCCAGCGGCGATCGGGTCCCGCAACGCTTCGGACCGGGTCGCGTGCACGAGCCGGCGACATTGATGTGCCCAGCCGTGCCATTCTACCGACGTATATCGGGGTCCTTAAGTGGTTAAAAGGGTTTCCTAGTCAGCCAATATAGTTTGTATTCACTGTTTTTGTTAAAAAAAAAAAAAAAAAAAAAATCGCAATAAGCGTTGGTTTGGGCAAAATGTATAGCGTTTACAAAATATAGGATAGTTTTATTGCATTGTTAGAAAACATTTTTTTTACTACTAATGGCGGCAATCAGTGATTTTTTTCGTGACTGCGACATTATGGCGGACACTTCGGACAATTTTGACACATTTTTGGGGCCATTGTCATTTAAAATGCATTGTTTACTGTGAAAATGACAATTGCAGTTTGGGAGTTAACCACTAGGGGGCGCTGAAGGAGTTATGTGTGACCTCATATGTTTTTGTAACTGTAGGGGGGTGTGGCTGTAGGTGTGACGCCATTGTGCGTTTCCTTACATAGGGAATCACAATCAATGCGGGTGCCACAGTGAAGAACGGGGAAGCTGTGTTTACACACAGCTCTCCCCGTTCTTCAGCTCTAGGGACCGATTGCGGGACTCCAGCGGCGATCGGGTCCGTGGTCCCAGAACTTCGGACCGGTTTAGCGTGCACGCGCCCCCGCAGCTGGGCCTAAAGGGCAACATACAGGTACGTTAATGTGCCCAGTCGTGCCATTCTTCCGAAGTATATCGGCGTGAAAGGATCCTTAAGTGGTTAAAAAGTGTTAGCTGCTGTAGCAGATTTAGCTGGAGTTTAGTTTTAAATTTATCCCAACGCTACCTTCTCCCCAGGCCGACAATGCTGACTTGCAATTGTGGTGTGCCACAGTCTGGATTACCAGGTGGAACACCTAATGCCGCGTACACATGGCGATGAACTGAAAACGTCATTAAAATTGATCGTGTGTGGGCAAAAACGACCAATTCCAACATGCTTGAGTGTCGTTTTTCAAAACGTCGTTTTTTGTTTCAGGGTGTAGCAAAAACGTTTTAAAACAACGTTTTTTGCCCAGAAGCTTTATGAAGCGAGCTTTGGAAAAGAGTGGTGTAATCGCTTTTTGTGAAAAAAACGATGGTGTGTATGCTTCGTCTTTGAAAGTGACGTTTCAGTCGTTTTTTACTTCAGTTTTTTTTCATCGTGTGTACGCGGCATAAGGCTTGGAAACTGAAGATTTTTGCAGGGAGCCTTTCAACGTTTTTTTTAGCGTTTTTGTAATAGCTTTAATCAGCGTTTGTAGCTTTTTTTTTTTTTTTACTTTCGGCGTATTGCGGGTTTTTTCCGCTGAAAAACGTCACTTTGAACGCAAATTGTGGGCGTTCAAAAAAAATCCAATAAACTTCAAAGCTCATTAACACTAAAAAAAATGAAAACAAAATGGAAAAAAAAAAAAAAAAAAAGCCTAAACGTCAAACTACAGTTTATCAGCTTCAGTGTGCATGGAGCCAAAAAAAAAAAAGCACACAAAATGCAGCCACCACATTTAAAGCAGAGCTATAAAGTCTCAATTTTTAAAGACAGCAAACAGGCCCTTTATCGAAGAAGAGACATGCAATACAATAAAATAAACCTACCTACCCTGTTTGCTGTCTTCTTTAGGGAGCCGGGGCAATGGACAAACAGTCTGACTTAGGGGTGCACCTGCATGAGTGCCACCACAGCAAGAGGCTTTCTCTAGGGGCACTTGCAGAGGAAGAGCAGAGAGTGCCAGCGTGAGACCCCAGAAGCAGAGGCAAGGTCTTTGACAGGTATCCTGTCCCCCCCCCCCCCCCGAAAGGTGGCAATTGCACCGGAGGGGGGGGGGGGGGAAATCCAATGAGCGGAAGTTCCACTTTAAGGTGGAGCTCCGCTTTAATGTTAGCGTAATTTGTTTTTTTGCTGGCCAACTAGTAGGTGTGCGGAGAAATACATTTTGTTCTGTAAAATGTAACAATTTCACTGCCTAAGCCTTGTTACCCAAGTCATGACTTTACCCTCCGAAAGGTGCCCAATGACATACAGTAATCAAACGATTACAGCAGGCTCATGGTTGCAAAAACAGTAGTTAATATGTTTTAAAATAGCTCAGTGGCCTCTATAAACCACCTCCAGGTTCACGATCATAATCACGTCAAGTGGTATGGGGGGAAAAGATTGTTCTTGATATCCACTACACAGGGGTGAGACACCAGGGCTTTATTTAAGCTCCCCCATTTTCATTAACCAGTTAAGGACCGCCGCATGTACATTTACGTCGGCAGAATGGCACCGACAGGCACATCAACGTATATATACGTTGGTGCCTTGAGAGGGTTTGGGGGTCCGATCGGACCCCACCCGTACATACGGCGGTCCGTTTTGCTGGCCGAGCGATCCGAGATGAGGGGGCGGCTATTCGTTTTTGTCCGCCCCCTCCGGATCGCTCCCAGCCAATCCGCGCGCCCCCCCCCGCCCTGTCACTTCCTCCTCCTGTGTAAACACAGGAAGGAGGAAGCGATGCGATCTCTCCTTCAGCATTTTTTTCAACCACCGCTGAGGAGAGATCACATCGCACAGTAAGTCTGCACTAACACTACACTGACACACACTACATATAGGCACATTAACCCCCCCCCCCCCGATCGCCCCCCTCTTCCCCTGTCACAGTGTCACTGAATGCAGTAATCATACATGTATGATTACTGTATTTAGTGTCAGTGTGACAGGCAGTTAGTGTTAGGTTCAGGGTAGCCCCCGTACCCCCCCCAATAAAGTGTTAACCCCTTGATCACCACCCTAGTTAACCCTTTCACTCCCTATTGCCAGCGTCACTAAGCGATCATTTTTCTGATCGCTGTATTAGTGTCGCTGTTCCCGCTAGGTAGCTAATTTTTTTTTTTTTTTGCGTTTTTTTTTTTACTAAAGACATGTGGCTAAATAAATTTTGGCCTAAATGATTGACTAAAATTTCGTTTATTGATTTTTCTTATAACAAAAAGTAAAAAATATTGTTTTTTTTTTTTCAAAAATGTCGCTCTATTTTTGTATATATCGCAAAAAAATAAAATCGCAGAGGCGATCAAATACCACCAAAAGAAAGCTCTATTTGTGGGAAGAAAAGGACACAAATTTTGTTTGGGAGCCACGTCGCACGACCGCGCAATTGTCAGTTAAAGCGACGCAGTGCCGAATCGCAAAAAGGGGCAAGGTCATTTAGCAGCATTTTGGTCCGGGTCTTAAGTGGTTAAGAGAAATGGGCACCTGGGAGGTTCTCAGCCATAAAAAACAGATCAAATTATTATTATTTTTTTTAAACAAAAAACGGATACAAGCAGAATTGCACATTCATAATATACACTGATATAATGCATGGGCTCCTTATTGAACTTCACATATGTGGTGCCCTCACAGAAGTTTATGAATGAGCTTAAGCGGCATTACTTTAGCTTCATACCAAATAAAAAGTAAGTAGTAAATCCTTACTGATCATTTTTGCATACTTCTGCAAACATTTTATACAGAAATTCATTCTTCATTAACTTAAAGAGGAGGTCCGGGAAAATAAATATTAAAAGCCAGCAGCTGCACATACTGTAGCTGCTGGCTTTTAATAGACACTTACCAGTCCTGGATTCCAACGATGTCGGCAGTAAGGTTCCCGGCGTGACGCCAAAAGGCTACACTGCCGCCACCATTGTGGGTAAGGAAACCCCAGCAGTGTAGCCTTTCAGCGTCACACCGGGAACCCTACTGCGCATGCGCGAGGCCCGCTCCTCTCTCCTATTAGCCCAGCGGCCAGGGGAGGAGGAGGAGGGAGCCCCGCGGTGACGTCACGGCCAGACTACCGAAAGTGGAAAAAATTTTATTACGATATGTTGTCTGCTTATTACAATGTTAGTGGATATTTATTAAAAATAGAAGCTGCTATTTATAAGACCCCAAACATTCAGAAAATTGTTGGGGGGGGGGTTGAGTATGAAAACTTCAAAGCCTGTAATGTGAATGGTAAACCAGCAAATCACTACCTGAAGAGCAAAATGGGACATGTGGGGTTGAATTTTCGTTACTAGAGCCTACAAGTTTACAAATTTGACACCCAAAGCAGCAACCGTCTTCTAAGATTACCTCCTTTACATAAGGCTTTTCCTGTTCTCAACCCAAAAGAGATGTAAATAAGTGTATACGAGTTTCTTTTCTACTGATGAAAAAAATGTGGTCAATAAATATGCTGGTTTAAAACCAATGTGCAGAGTTTATGCCTGGTCAAATATATGGCTTGTTGTGTGTTGCTACAAAATATGGTACAATCTGTGGTATGTGCCAAATGTGCCCCTTAAACACTAAAGGATCGGAAGGATTTACCCTCCTAATGACCAGACCGGTTTTTACAATACGGCACTGTGTTGCTTTAACTGACAATTGCGCAGTCATGCAACGCTGTACACAAACAAAATGCACTTTAATGGTCATTGTAAAGATCTCACATAATTCCATTGTATACTTTGTTGCATTTGCTTATTTTGGTTCACACAGTTATTCATGTACGCACTCCAAATGTCAAATGGCTTTAACACACCACAAAAAAAAAAAAAGTCTGCCACTGCTGACCTCCTATTCTGAATGCTAGTTACCTGCCAATGGCTTTAGTACTTCCTAAATCACTTGACAAAGTATTTTTGACTTTCTTGGAAACCTGTTGGCCCCGAGTCTATGGCTGAGATATTAAGGCGTTTGTAAAGGCAGAAGGTTTTTATATTCATGCATTCTATGCATGAATATAAAAACCTTTTGTGTGTAGCAGCCACCCCAGCACCCCCTCATACTTACCTGAGTCCCATCTCTCCAGTGATGTCTACGAGTGTGTTAGCTGTGTGTTAGCTCTCCAGGACTGTCCTCCTTATTGGCTGAGACACAGCAGCGGCAACGACATTGGCCCCCACGGTTGTCAGTTAGCCAAAGAAAAGAGGGGGCGGGGCTCTGTGTCCCCATAGCAAGCTGCTTGCTGTGGAGGCCCTTGACAGGAGAGAGGGGTCAGACGCAGCAAAGAGGGAGAAGAGGATCCGGGCTGCTCTGTGCAAAACAAACGGTAAATATAACGTGTTATTTAAAAAAAAAAAAATAGACTTTACAATCACGTTAAACACAGTAAGACAGCATTCTCATGAGATTGTGGCTTTTTTTCTCAGAACGGAGTTTCCTTATGTCCCAAGCTTCAGGAGAGAGGACTGAACAACTGTGTCAAAGCAACCTTTCCTCTACTGGAGCTGCATGTCTTCTTTTCTTCTCAACAAGCACCCCCCCCCCCCCTCCCCATTGGTTCTATGAAACCTGTGTTTAATGATCCCCATTTAGTCTTTAGCCACATTCCAATGGGTTACGAGAAACATTTGGTCCACATTTTAGTCAAATATACAGTATTTCTTATAAAAATAAACATGTTTGTTATGTATAAAATAACAAATAAGCTTTTTATTATTAGATCAAATTGCACAATACAAACAGGCCAGTTTCTTTAGCGTAATACTGTTAATGTGAGGATTTTCGGCCTTCTTTTACATTTCCAATCTATGAAAATGATAAAGAATCTGCAAGAGATGATCTCTGACATAACATACAATTAGTTTCTCGTGTCTTTCTGTCCAAACAGGCATGTCCTATGGAAGTTAAAATAAAGGCTAAATCATACAGTTTATAAAAATGGTCAAAAATACATTTTTGCTTATAGATGAAATTACTGTTACGTATAGCATCATGAAACAGGATTACAAATGTTATTTACAAAAACCCTATGTTCAGATGAATTTTTGTACAAAGGCAATAAATAACCTTAGCGTATATAGAACCTTATTGTACCTTAGTTAAAAAAAAAAAACACACTAGGAGGGCCGTTTAGCATTCAGTCACAGTAGTTAAAATGTTATTTCTGTAGATAAACAGTGTAGCTGATGAACCAATATTTGGGAAGGTTGCCTCCAATACAAAGTGCAAAGAAAAATGGCTTTCCAGCTTGAGGCAGGCTGAATCCGATGGCCCTGCGAGATTATCTTACAGATCCAAAATATGACAATTTTTTTTCCCTCATCTTTAGAAAGAAGTATTCACAAAAATACATAGTGCTATTTACACTATAATACCAAACCTCTTTAGAAAAATCATAGCACCCAAAATACTCCTCCAACCTCAGTCTGCTCCTGCAATCTGGATCTTTGCCGACACCGAAGTACTGGGCTCTCTACTTCAGCAGCCACCACGTGGCTCTGCTCACGATACAAATGCTGATGTGCCTAACCAGCCGTCAAGGCTCTTAAGATTGTTAGATTGGAGAACTTGAAACAAGTGGGTGGCTGAATTGCTTTTCTCTTGCCTGGAGAGAAGGAACCTCTTCAATAAAAGCTACCGCTGTGAAATCATAATCATTGAAAGGCCTGAACACCCAAAGGAAGGATTATCATTTCACGTTCACTCCAGGTGGGGGACCTATTATCCGGATTTGTAGCAGGGGTCCTTTATACTGTGCTTCAAACACATCTGAAAACATGTTTATTATCTTTAGTATATAAGCTCTGCTCAGCCTTGAATCCATTAATTCAACAAACGCACTTAAGAGTTTTAATTGATAAGAATAAAAATGTATTTGAAAAAAAAAAAAATGTATATAAAGAAAAAACAAAGATAAGGCTTCAATTTTCTTAGTGATGGTTTCTTGGAAACCACTGAAAACAAGTCATCCCACATCCATTAGAAGTGTCAGTTGTGTAACCAGCCTCTTGTGACTGTCGGTAATACTGCTGTGATTTCAGTCTGCAGAATTTGCTGCTTGTCGTTAGGAAATAATGCAATCGTAGCTCCCTTCCTGAAAGGCCTCCTCTTGCTCCTGTCTAGACACATTCTCCTCGTGTCTGCTGACATTACAGCTGCCCAGGTCACTTTGAGGGCTGGCACTGTGGCTGGTTGAGCTGCGGCTCTCCTCTGCCCTGGGGCTAGATTGTTCTATGACCTTTGAGATGACTGTGGGCTGAAACACTTCAGGCTGCACTTGTTCCACTGCTACTTCGCTCAGTTTCTGGAGCTGAGGTTTTATGATATTTAAGAATGGCTTGTATCCAGGGCTGAAAATAAACAAACATATATAACATTAGAAATGGATTACTACTAGAACTGCATTAAGTCAAGTTAGGCCCCTTTCACACATACAAACTGTTTGTCTGGATAAGCCCGGGATGATCGGACTCACTGGAACTGGATTTCTAGCACTTAAAGTTCTTTTGACATTGGTTGAGATTTCATTTTGTAAGCAATTTAAACCACCATCTTGTAAACTTCCAAATATAATTTAAACTTTGTATTTCCAACAGCCAAAATTACTCTAATTTGAGAATGTCTAAAAGGGTTAAGCTTCCTATATTCAGTCTGAACGTCAAAGTTAAAGAGGAGGTTCACCCTAAATATACAATTTTCCATATGATCCAGCATACTGGCGTCAGCGCCAGTATGCTGTTTTTTTTTTTTTTTTTTTTCAAATGCCACACTTACTGTCTAATCTTGAATTTTGATTCATCTCCCCCTCGGTGGATGGCGCCTGTATATCCCGTCACGGCTTACGAAAATACCCGATTTAGCACTCGGGTATTTCCGGCGCAATACGGCGCCAGCGCACAGACCTAAGAGCTGACTGCGCAGGCGTCGTATTTCTCCGAGTCGCCCTCCGAAAAAAGCCGAAATAGGACTCGGAGAAATACGGCACCTGCGCAGTCAGCTCCTAGGTCTGTGCGCAGGCGCATATTGCGCCGGAAATACCCGAGTCCTAAATCGGGTATTTTCGTAAGCCGTGACGGGATATACAGATGCCATCCACCGCGGGGGAGATAAATCAAAATTCAAGATTAGACAGTAAGTGGAGCATTTAAAAAAAAAACAAAAAAAAAACAGCATACTGGCGCTGACACCAGTATGCTGGATCACATGGGAAAGATTATATTTAGGGTGAACTCCCGCTTTAAAGTCTCAGTAATATCAGTAGAAAAGAAGCGTTGTTCTGGTTTAATATAATTTCCATACCATATTGAAAAAAAAAAACAAGGGGGGGTTCTTTCAAGTATAGATTGACGGATTACTATAATATGTTTAAAAGGGAAACACCACATTGTAATTCTTATTCAGACAAACTGGTTTATGGGATTGTACAGTTCAGGGAACAATATGTGGAAAAAATGGTTTTAAACTTACAGGTGGTGACAAGATGGAATAATGTGACCGACTCCAGATTTAACAGCGAGTGAATGCATGTCATCATGGCATTATACTCATAATGTAGTTTATTTAAGCAATTTCAAATTAGTATTACTTTATACAATTTAAAAAAGGAGTCCTAGAGTAAAGAGGACCTTGTAATGACACTTTGTTGAACTTGACAGGAAAGGAACCATGGTGGGAATTTCACAACATTTATTTACAAGCTTTGTATTCTAGATTATTCTTTAGAAGTTGACTACAGAGTAGAGTTGGCAAAAGCCACTCTTGCACACAGCGCAATATAAAGAGACAACAAAGAAAATAATTATAGGTTTAAAAAGACATTTTGTAAGGTCATGTAAATGAACCATTTTATATGACCTGGCATAAAGGTAAATATTAATTAAAATGTACTAGTTTGTATTTCTTTACAGGAAAAGTACACACTAATATGTAAGGTGTTATTACAGACTTATCCAATTTTATTTAATGGAAACTGGAAAAAAAGATGGGCAGGTGTTCTGAATTTTGTAATATTACATCCAATTAATAATAAAAAAAAGTATTTCTTTCTCGTACATCACGGGACACAGAGCGGCATATTCATTACTATATGGGTTATATGGAGTACCTTCAGGTGTGGACACTGGCAATCTCAAACAGGAAGTCCCCTCCCTATATAACCCCCTCCCCTAGAGGGAGTCCCTCAGTTTTTTCGCCAGTGTCTTAGGTGTTGGTCACGGAATAGCTTTGCTCCACATCCTTGGGATTAAGGGCGGGCTAACCGGATCTGTCCAAGGAGCCTCAGTGCCAAAGTGGACAGTACCCGGGCCCCAAACCGTGGGGTTTTGCCTATAATGCTCCTCTTTGGAGGGCTGGACCCTGGGCCCAGGACTTGGAGTTCGTAAAGACCATAAGTTCCTGTTTGCCAGGGTGCTATATAGGTCCAGGACAGTGGGTACCTTCATAGGACCCCAGGGCCTGAAGGTCTATTACGCTACCCACGGAGATGGGAGAAGATTGGATCGTTTTGCTAGACAAACATCCTGCAGCATGGAGCAGGTAAGAGGGGAGCCTGCGGGACTTGGTTCGACAGCAGGCTCTCCGGGGTAACCTAAAAGGGGGGTAGCCTAAGTATGCTCTGCATTGGCAACCTTGCTCACTATGTCTGAGAAGACAGGATGATCCCATTACTCCATCACTAGGTTCCCCTGTCTAAGAATTGTGTTTGCTAGCTACCTGCTGCTTTCTTCCTAGGGCTAGTAAGGATCCCTATGGGGCCTTTTGGAGAGTCCTACCTGGCCGGGGGTTTGAATCTGCCGCCTGGTACTGCAGTCCTGGGTCTCCAGCAGCGCGGCTCCTCCATGTTCTTCCTGCTCCGGCATACGCGCGCGCGCACGTCTTATAGACGTTTTTCGCGCCGTTCGGAGGGGAGGGCGGGGGGGGGGCGTGCCTGCAGCGTCATCAGGGGCGCGCCTTGTGCTGTTATAGATCAGCAGGCCATAGTCAGTGCTCAGTCTGAGGCTGATCTCAAAGGGAGAGGACGCAGAGCGGCAGAACAGTGACTCCCGGTGGCGGAAGAGGGGTAGTACATGCTGGACTTTGTTCCAATGCCTTTCTGTTAAGCCAAAAAATCCCCCTTTTTGCAACAGGTTGGAGGCTGGCAAACTAAGTTTGGGGTCGCTGTATGTTTGAAAAAAAAAAAAAAAAAAAAGGACTTATATATTTAAAAAAAAAAAAAAAAACATACGGGGCCCCATCAGTTTTTGGGCATTAGTGAGCTATTGTCCCCTAAGCTCTAGTTTTGTACTCCTGGCCACTACAGTCTGTTGTTGTTGGCGGAGTCCCTCGATTTTGTATTATGGCTTCCAAAGGTTCGGGGTCAAAGGGTACAAAAAAGACCAAAAAACAAAGGGGTTCCCCCTCTGATTCTGATGATATGCCGATACTTTCCCCGCAGCTTATTCCCATAAAGGTCGCCTTGGATGAGCCATTAGGGGGGTCTGGTGCGGAGGCTGGCCCAGATCAGCCCAGCCCTGTGTTTATCACAGAGGAGATGCTAGCTGTATCCCTAGGGGGGCTAGAAGAGAGAATAGCAGCATTGATCGCTAGAGCTATTCCTGGCAAGAAACGGGTTAGATCCCCATCACCAAGAGGTGTATCCTCAGATGCTGAAATTCTCTCTCCGGAGGAATTGGAATCGCAGGAGGATCAACTAGACCTGAACCAAGAGGGTTCAGGGGTTGAGGGATCTACCTCTGAGGAACCATTTTCAGACTCCCAGACAGAGAGACTGTGGGTACAGTCTTTGACGGACATGGTCCGCTCGGCATTTAGTTTACCATTGCCAGAGCCTCAGGTTCCTCCGGTATCCTCTCTGGGCTCTTTGAAAGCTCCTTTAAGCAACGCAGTTTTTCCAGTCCATCCTCTCTTGGAGGAATTGATCTTTCGGGATTGGGTACGGCCGGACAGGATTTTTCTGCCACCGAAGAGATTTGCGGTCATTTACCCTATGGAGGAAAAATTCTCCAAGAGGTGGAAGCTCCCAGTGGTGGATGCAGCCATCTCATGTGTGAATAAATCACTAACTTGCCCGGTGGAAAACATACAAATGTTTAAAGATCCGGTTGATAAACGGTTAGAGACACTTTTAAAAGCATCCTTTGCTACGGCAGGAGCAGTGGTACAGCCAGCTGTGGCTGCAATTGGAGTTTGTCAGGCGTTAAAGGACCAGACAAAAGAAATGCTAAAAGACATGCCTACCCAACAGGCAGAAGAGTTTTCCGACATTCCCAGAGCTCTGTGTTTTGCGGTAGATGCTATAAAGGATTCCATCCAGCAGGCCTCTCGTTTATCACTATTTTTGGTGCACATGAGAAGGCTCTTATGGTTGAAGAACTGGGCGGCGGAGCCCCCATGCAAAAAGCTTCTGGCAGGGTTTCCCTTCCATGGAGGACGACTCTTCGGGGAGGATCTGGATAAATACATTCAGACTATTTCAAGTGGCAAAAGTACCCTTTTACCGGTCAAAAAGACATTCCGGGGTCCTACATTTAAGAGGCAGCTCTTTCCTGTCTCAGGGCCCTCAAATTCCAGGCAGTAGACGGCCGCCTGCACGATCCAACGTTAACAGTAGATCGCAGGGACAGGCCCCTGGGGGTAAGAGACCATGGTATCGCAAGCCGACAAAGACAGCCCCTAAGTCTGCCTTATGAAGGGGCGCCCCCACTCTCGCGGGTGGGGGGAAGGCTTCGTTTCTTCTCAGAAGTTTGGGAAGCCAAGATCTCCGACAAATGGGTCCGGGCGTCTGTAACCGCGGGCTACAGACTGGAGTTTCTAAACTTTCCTCCGCCTCATTTTTAAGAGTCAAGGCTACCAAAGGATCCAGCAAAGAAGGCCTCGATGCTGGCAGCTTTGGATCACCTGCTTTGCCAGGACGTAATAATAGAGGTGCCAGCCCAAGAGCAAGGGCTAGGTTTCTATTCCAATCTCTTTGTCATACCAAAGCCCAACGGCGATGTCAGGCCAATCTTGGACCTAAAGAGTTTAAACGGTTACCTAAGGGTTCGTTCCTTCCGGATGGAATCCATCCGGTCAGCAGTCGCCACGCTCCAAAGGGACGATTTTCTGGCTTCCATAGACATAAAGGATGCTTACCTTCATGTACCAATCTTTCAGTCGCATCAAAGATTTTTACGCTTCGCGGTGGGGCAGCGACACTTCCAATTCAGGGCGCTCCCCTTCGGGCTAGCCACGGCCCCCCGGGTATTCACGAAGATCCTAGCCCCAGTTTTAGCCAATCTAAGGATCCAAGGGGTCACAGTCCTAGCATACTTGGACGACCTTTTAATCATAGATCACTCACGGCCGTGTCTGCAACAGGCAGTAAACCTCACGGTTCAGTACCTCGAAGGGTTCGGCTGGGTCCTAAACCGGGAAAAGTCAGCGTTCCAGCCTACAAAGCAGTTGGAATACCTCGGCATGAGGTTAGACACAGAACAGCAAAGGGTGTTCCTGCCCCTTGTAAAGATCGAGGCTATCAAGGGGTTGGTTCAGTTGGTTCTAAGCAAGAAAAAACCAACTATTCGCCTGTGTATGCGATTACTAGGCAAGCTAGTGGCCACGTTCGAGGCAGTACCATACGCTCAGATCCACACTCGCGTCCTACAGGCAGCCATTCTAGCAGCCTGGGGCAAGAGAGCACATGCCTTAGAGTCCCCTTTGACGCTATCATCAAGGGTCCGACAAAGCCTGGCCTGGTGGTTGAACCCTCAGAATCTTCTAAAGGGAAGATCCTTCAGCCCTGTTGTCTGGAAGGTAGTTACCACAGACGCCAGCCTGGCAGGCTGGGGGGCGGTCTTCGAGGGGTTCTCTCGCCAGGGAACTTGGGTGGAAACAGAGAGGCAGCTCCCCATCAATATCTTGGAGATCAGAGCTGCTCGCCTAGCCCTCCTGGCATGGACCTCCAGATTACAGGGGTCCCCGGTGAGAATCCAGTCAGACAATGCCACAGCGGTGGCATACATAAACCACCAAGGGGGAACCAGGAGTCAGGCCGCTCAGAGGGAGGTGAGCTTGATTTTTCAGTGGGCAGAGGTTCATGTACCCTGCATTTCGGCGATATTCATTCCCGGAGTGGACAACCTGCAGGCAGACTTCTTAAGTCGCCAGATTCTGTCGCCAGGGGAGTGGTCTCTGCATCCCCAGGTCTTTCAGACAATCTGCCAGAAGTGGGGAATGCCAGACGTAGATATAATGGCATCCAGGTTCAACAAGAAACTAGACAGGTTCGTGTCTCGAGCGAGGGACCCTATGGCCTGCGGAACCGATGCGTTGGTTTGCCCTTGGCATCAATTCAAACTTCTATATGCATTCCCTCCGCTACAGTTACTTCCTCGCCTGTTGCGCAGGATCAGAGTGGAGCACAAGCCAGTCATTCTAGTAGCTCCAGCTTGGCCCCGGAGGACATGGTACTCACTAGTCCTGAAGATGGCAGGGGGAGACCCTTGGACTCTTCCTCTACGACCAGACCTACTCTCACAAGGCCCGATCCTCCACCCTACATTACAACGTCTAAATTTGACGGCCTGGAGGCTGAATCCCTGATTCTCAGGGGTAGAGGTCTGTCTAGGCAGGTAATTCCTACCCTGATTAGGGCTAGAAAGCCGGCCTCCAGGGTGATTTATTACAGGGTGTGGAGGAACTACGTAGGCTGGTGTGAATCCAAAAGATGGAATTCCCGCAAATATACCATTGATAGGGTGTTAAGTTTTCTCCAGCTAGGAGTGGATAAAGGCCTGGCATTAAGCACAATCAAGGGACAGATTTCAGCTCTGTCAGTGTGGTTTCAGAGGCCGCTGGCCACCCACTCGCTGGTAAAGACCTTCATACAGGGGGTCTTGCGTATTAATCCTCCTGTCAAGTCACCAATTTGTCCATGGGACTTAAATCTTGTCCTGTCCACTCTACAGAAACAACCCTTTGAGCCGTTGGCTGAGATTCCTTTAGTTTTACTGACAAGAAAGTTGGTATTCTTGGTCGCCATAGTTTCGGCCAGGAGAGTGTCAGAGTTAGCAGCCTTATCGTGTAAGGAACCATATCTCGTTCTACATAAGGACAGGGCAGTTCTCCGGCCCCATCCTTCCTTTCTACCAAAGGTTATATCCAATTTTCACTTGAACCAGGATTTGGTACTTCCATCCTTCTTTCCGAAACCCACATCTAGAAAGGAGGGGTTGCTGCATACCTTGGATATTGTCCGGGCCATGAAGGCCTATCTTAAAGCTACAGAAAAGATCCGGAAAACAGATGTGTTGTTCGTTCTACCAGATGGCCCCAAGAAGGGGCAGGCAGCTGCAAAATCCACCATCTCGAGATGGATTAGACAATTAATCATTCAGGCCTACGGTTTGAAGAGGTTGCCTCCTCCTTTGTCGGTAAAGGCCCATTCTACCAGGGCCATGGGCGCCTCCTGGGCAGCACACCATCAGATCTCTATGGCTCAGATATGCAAGGCGGCGACGTGGTCATCAGTCCACACGTTTACAAAGTTTTATCAACTAGACGTGAGAAGGAATGCGGATTCTGCCTTTGGACAGGCAGTACTACAGGCTGCAGTTTAAGATCCTCGGGATCAGGGGCACCCTTGGTTGAAAAAAATAAAAAAATAAAAAAAAATAAAAGTTTTTTCTTGACTAAGTTGGATTTATTATTATTATTTGAGTATACCTCTAAATTAAATCTCGTTTGAGAAGATGTCTCCCTCCCCTCATTAAAGCATAGCTTTCGGACATCCCATATAGTAATGAATATGCCGCTCTGTGTCCCGTGATGTACGAGAAAGAAAAAGGGATTTTTAAATACAGCTTACCTGTAAAATCCTTTTCTTGGAGTACATCACGGGACACAGAGCTCCCACCCCTCTTTTGGGGAACATTTTTGGGAGGCATACTGCTTGCTACAAAACTGAGGGACTCCCTCTAGGGGAGGGGGTTATATAGGGAGGGGACTTCCTGTTTGAGATTGCCAGTGTCCACACCTGAAGGTACTCCATATAACCCATATAGTAATGAATATGCCGCTCTGTGTCCCGTGATGTACTCCAAGAAAAGGATTTTACAGGTAAGCTGTATTTAAAAATCCCTTTATTTTTATGGATCAATAAATAAATGGATTAAATACTTATGTTCTGCTTACGACCAAGGTGGTCCAAACCAAGAAGTATTCCCGAAAGCTGCAAACCAAGCAATCGCAGATAAGAATTCCTCCATTGTTACAAAGGAACTGTCCCCTACAGTATATCTCTTCCTCTCTGCTGTTGTCGAGAAATGGCCTGCTGACAAGTAAAATTAAAACCCTTGCTGATAACAGGACACTGTGCTGGTTACCCTAGGAATGATAGTCCCCTATTTCTGCCAGTGTCCTACTGCCTGCCCCCCCCCCCAAGCCCCCTTTATTTTGTGCTCTGAGCTTTTTTGACCACCCCCTAAGCATTGCCAGCGCTATGTAGCAGTTGGATGGCCCGTGAAGCTATAGTTGCATAAACAGAGCATGCAAGAGTACAAAATAGCCACAAAAAGTCCTCAAACCAGTCCTTGTTCTGCCTGGAGAAGGAAAGGCAGGAACCCCAATGTGGAATGAAGGACCCCAGTGTAGGATGAGAGGAGGGTACAATCTGGGACTACCACAAAAAAAACGAAAAAAAAAAAAAAAAAACAGCAAGAATCTGGGTTTACCACTAAAGCACTCGCCAATCTACGCTCCAGAACCCCCCCAGGGGAGTCCAATTTTTATGGTGCCCAATGCCAGAAGGGCCTTCAGAGACTCAACTCCCTCAGCTGGGGATTACTGCCCTGGACCTGTACAGCAATCTGTTAGTCAGCTAGGCAATATATCATTGCTCGGGGTTCCGTTCAATTCCGACTGGAAAACTTACAGGCATTCCTAATGTGTCCAGTGCAGGGTCCAGGTACCCTTTCCCCTGAACATAGAAAAGCCATAGGCAACTGATCTGGAAAAGCCAATCTCCAAATCCCTGATGAACCTGTTGAGAAGCTAGCTATTTTCATGCAGAGACTGCACAGATATGACCACCACCTAAGACACTAGCAAAAAAAATAAAAAGTGAAGCCTTGCCTAGCTGAGAGGGTTTCCACCTAGGAGGGAACTACCTGTTTATTTTTAGCCAATGTCCAATCACCTGAATGTGACAACATAACCTTTTTGTAACGGATGGATGCAAAAAATTAATGAAAATATGTACAATAAAGAAACTACCAGTTTGTGATGGTCTGCATAGACAATTACCCCCAAACATAACCCATTACTTACAGAATCCTTTAACAAAAAAAAATGAATAAAAAAAAATCTTGAAATTTAGGGTATGGATTTAACAGTAAAGGAAAACAATATAAAATGGTCAAGCTATTTTATTGTGAAACAATGTAAAAAGACTTGTGGTGATGGCAAATATATTCTGTATTGTCTGCACATTCTAGCCAATAAGGAAAAACAGTTGCTGGTATACAAGTGAAGCCCACATATTTCTATAGTATTTCACAAAACCCCCCCACCCTAGAATCTACAGCTTTATACTCACCAGTCAGTTGTGGCCCAAGTATCCACTGCTTGAAGCCCGGTTAGAATACCCTGTAACATCTCTTCTGCAACCTCAGGGCATTGCATAAGATTTAAAACCTGGTTAATGATGGACGACTCTCGCAGTATAAGACCAACGACCACACACCACTCCAGGCATCCCGCTTCCATAAATACATGAAGCAAATAGCTGTATAAACGTACAACCAAAAATTGTACATTACAAAACAAACACCACACTCAATACAAATGCAGTTACTATTACATATAAATAATTTAGCCAAACTTAACGCTGAATCTCTAAGCTAAATAAGTGTCAACGCAAGCCTGTCATCACCAGTACATTTAATTTGTTTATTTTTACAGTTCGCAGTGTAAAAATGAAATGATGATCCTCAATGATTGGTTTGGGCATGAACATATGTTCCTGTTAGCACACATTCAGGTATCTACCAAGCTCTTTACCTATGCAATCTATAAAAATAGAATAGAGGAAGTGACTGGAAATCAGGACTGAAATTGTACATCTTGCTCCCCCAAGTCAGAATCGCCTTGTGACTCTCTGTAGACCCTTTTATACAGCCCCCTTCCCCCTTATTTGGTACTAGAAATAAACGAATATCCCAAACATGCGTTTTTCTTATGTATTCATAATCCCAACTATTGCATATATGAAAAGAAATATATAGGACTGACCATTTGCTCATTTGTAATTTCAATATTTTTGCATTTTATCCTGCATAGAATTATTTTTATTTCCCCAGGCAAATATGCAATCCTCTCCTGTATGCCAGAACAAATATCACGGTAAATTAATTAACACTACATTATGAAATGATTAGGTATCCAAATGACACATGAGGGGAAGAGTCAAACACATACTGAGCTTCCATAGCTATTCTTTTGGTGTTAGAGGGTTCAATAAATACAGTAATTCTTGAAGGAATGATGCTTTACATTGTGGGTAAGAAACCACCCAGGGAAGGAAATGCTCATGTAAAGCCTTGTGCACACAATGAGAATAGAATGAAAAATCAGATCATCACAGAGTGGGGCTGTGGATATGAGGAGATATTACAAGTGCCACGATAGGATTGCAAAAAATATATACACATATGTATAGGGAAGACTACACATATGCATAAGGTGGATGATGGACTTAAGAGGCGTAATAAAATTTAAATATGGATATTATAAAATTATAGTACAAAGTTAGTAAAATACACAAGTTAAATAACAGAGTGCCATAGATATTGCCTGGAATTAAACACATTGGTGTGACAAACCACCTACTAATTAGAAATACATATACAAAGGATCGACAAAAAGTGGGAGGCTCGCAACCACTGGGTGTGGAATTTGAAGACCAGTTGAATTCTCAGGAAGGTGGGATGTCACGCGGTGTTTTAGCCCAACATGTTTCGCGTTGTATAGACGCTTCTTCAGGAGCTTTACAGTAGCTTATTCCAATTAAGGAAAATTAAAAGAAAGGAACAGTAATAATATGGGCAATTTGAGAACTCCAGTGCTCAAATTCCTGGAGACTGTCACCAGGGGCAGAGGTCACGCTAAACTCAAGCAGGTCAATGATCTTCTGATTGGAGAGGCGCACTCTGGAGTACCTGTGGGATTGCCTGTGTACGCCTTCTGGGCTTATTGGTCAATTGTTTCCTACCAGCGAACTGCGGCTGTCTTTTAAATTGCCTCTTGGAATGCCAGAATTACTAACCACTAAGCATTGCCTGCGTTAAGGAATTATGCTTTGGTCTGACTTACACTAATGAGCATTATTGGGTCCACCTGGAGCATTTGACAAGGATCCCACTCCTTCACTCCTCTATACGTGGCAATACTCATGCTGACCATCCTAACAACCTCTGCCCATATTATTATTGTTCCTTCCTTTTAATTTCCTTAATTGGAATAAGCTACTGTAAAGCTCCTGAAGAAGCGTCTATACAACGCGAAACATGTTGGGCAAAAACACGTGTGACATCACACCTTCCTAAGAATTCAACTGGTCTTCAAACTCCACACCCAGTGGTTGCGAGTCTCCCACTTTTTGTCGATCCCTTGTATATGTATTTCTAATTAGTAGGTGGTTTGTCACACCAATGTGTTTATAATTCCAGGCCATATCTATGGCACTCTGTTATTTAACTTGTGTATTTTACTAACTTTGTACTATCATTTTATAATAAATATCCATATTTTAACTTTATTACGCCTCTAAAGTCCATCATCCACCTTATGCATATGTGTAGTCCTCCCCATACATAGGTGTATATATTTTTTGCACACAATGAGAATATTGCTCAAACATAACCCGTTTTTTTTTTTTTTGCAGTTTAGTCCTATTTAAAAAAAAATGAACAGGCTACTCAAGTTACGAAAATAATACAACTTAAGAAGTGATGTAATGTATTGTAATGCATTATTTTTCATTTCCAAGCATGCGTGGACTTGGTCTTCTGATTTTTTTTCTAACCAATACTGTACTAATTAAATGAAGATCGTTAGTTCTGGCATCGTACAAGAACATTTTTCGCATCTGTCCCTTTGGATAATTTAGCATGAATGATCATAATTGGCTCTCGAAAGCCGTGTACTACCGATTTGATTATCGTACGATCGCTTCAAAGGCGGTATTTTTCATCCGGTTTTCTCACTGTGCGAGTAGGCTTCACATCATTCTTTATCTTAGGGTTTTTTTTTTCTTTGACACATTCAAAATTTAGTTGTGAGTGAGTTTGCTTCGTAGCCACAGTTATAGAAAAGTTGCTGCTTACCGTAGCTGAACTTGTGATTTGTGAGGTCCCTTATTGGCCAGTTCCATTGAAATGTGTTCAAGCTCTGACTGGGTCAGACTCAGCGTGGAGAAGTTTTCATCAACCATGGTCCAGTCCCCATCCACCATAGAGCTTGTTTCGGTCAGGTCAGTTGCAGATCCAATGCTACATTCATCTCCTGTAGATCATACATTTGGGTCAGCGTTTTATACCGAGACAGAGCCAAACTTACAGTTCACTATAATCTGGTGACATTAAATCTGCTAAAGGTATTCAACACAACAACAAGCCATGTAGAAGGGCTTTATGGGATTTTTATTACTAGACAAAAATAGATTTTAAAATGCATCAAACAGGCCAGTAAATAATTTAAGTACTAACAAATTGGACACCAAAATTGCCTACAAGAACTTAACTTTAAAGTGGTTGCGGGGAGGGGGTGGGGGGGTAAGCGTTAGAAAATTATTTCTCATACAAAGGGTACATTTTTCAGTATAAGCCCACGTTCACTGGGTCGATTGACATGTCAAATTGCTTGCCAAATCGGTGGCTATTGCTTTCCAACGGCACCGTCCAAATCGGTGAAAAGCCGACTTTGCAGCGCGGCACGGATTCCCAAAAGTGCCTGCACTACTGCATGAACCCGCATAGATGCCTGTATGAACCTACACAGAGGTCAGTCCCCGAGGGTTGGACTGTATTTCTGATTTGAAATCGTGCGAGTTCAGCTGAACTTGCATGATTTCAAACCCACATCAGTGTGAACCTAGGCTAAATGTGTTTTTCATGAACAGCCTTTGAAACACATTAATTACCAGGATAGAATGTTCACAGCCAAGATAAAATCTGATAAATCCTCTCCTGCGGCTGTGGAAAGTAAAGAAACCACATGTGCTCACTCCTACTCTACTATAATAATTCTTGATAAGGGTCCTGCTTTTGTCAGTGCTCAGCTTAACAAAGGGAAATACAAGGCTGAGATATCACATCAGTTGTATGCAAAAGTACCAGGCAGGCTTGGTTTCTTACAACATTTAGCCGCTATCACAGAGATATTAGATATCCGATACTTCCATAAACTGCCAGATAATTAAAACAATGCTGCTAATTCATGCTTTTAACCATTTCGCTGCCTGTTTTAGCTTTTTTAGAATTAGGACAGGGGTAGCGGAGAGAAATGAGGGATTGCAGAGGTGTGCGGGCAGCTCTTTGTAACATGTAATACGAACGTGAACTTATCCTTTAACAATGGACATATTTTACGACCTCCCTAAGACATGCGTCTAGAACCTTCAGCCTAATCCTTCACTAGTTCACAGAAAAGGAGGGATTGTGGGTGTTATGCCTTACAGGCCGCAGTGTAAAAATAACAGCTACGCATTTTTTTAATAAAATGTGAACTTATGCTTTAACATTAGTGTATAGCTTCTTCTATTTACTGTAAATTGTCAAACTTTTGAATGCCTTAGAAGGGAACAGTAAAAACTGAAGATAATGAAAAGCAGAAATACATGCTAAAAGAACAGGGAATGTGTTTGAGACAGAAACACGCTGACAACTGTCTGTGTCAATGCTACAGCAGGCAAAACCGCATTGGAGTTTTTCACTGTGTGGGAGACGCTGATTGGCAGAGCAGAGAAGACTCTACTGCTGGCTAGTTCCATCTCCAATGTACATCTAGTTTCTCTGTCTGCCAATCCTTTTGAGCCTGACAGTGCTCAGATCGCACATCTACACCCATTGGCCAGGGCAGGGGAACATCCAGCTTTGATCTGTATGCTCTGTGGCGATCCTACTGAACCGGAGAGCGTTCAGATCACCCAACTATTGCCTGCAGCTGCACAAAGTTTCTCCCCCCAGGGCAGGGGAACATGCAGCTTCTCTCTGGCGATCCTAATGAGCCCGTCGGGACTCAGATTGCACATATACCACATGCAACTGAATGTGTTGTTCCTTTCAGGGCAGCAATGAGAACGTCTGCCACTTGCCAGTCGCAATGCGTTTCTCCCCTAGTTAAACCGGCTTTTCTCAGACTATACACACAGACTTGAATGTCAGCCAGTTCCTGCTGAGCTATCCAATTATCGCCCCATGTGTACCAAACTAAAGTCTGCCACGTGTCGGTCATAATGTGCAGCAATGACAAAGTCTGGCACAGGTGCCAGTCATCTACCTGATCCTCCTCCCCATGTTACAGGAGGCATCTAACACAGTCTGTTTGCAGCAGTTTTGAGGCTCTGCTAGAGGCTCCGCTTTTCATGTGGCTCCTGGGGGGAAATGATTTGCCCACCCCTGCTCAAGCTCATTTGTGTTCCTAATCTTTCAACACTGCAACATTTTCCAGTATCTCAAAGCTTCACCAACCTTTATTTAATAATGGAGAAAGGAAAGCATCCTGGGTGTGAGGACTGTGAGAAGAGGCCGTGTCCATCTCTCTCTGGGTTGTCCCAATGCTACCCATCCAACTGTGACTTCGAGGAGCAGTAAGAACACCGCTATCCATGTCCATGTTTAGGAAGTTTTCTGCAGACTGGGACTTAAGGAACTGATCTCCAATAACTGCGTAAAAAAGCAAAAAAACATTTGTCGCTAAGCACATGTGAGAATATTTTACATGAGATAGAGATACACACACAGTTTAAATTTATAAAATTTTCAGTCTAACACTAAATACAGACTTGTGTACAACTGTGACATTATATATATATATCAGGGGTGCAACGGATCACCCCCTTTGGATCGGATCACTATGCGATCCGCGGATCGCCACCGCGGGCATAGAATTAGGAAATGCCGCGGCTTCGGCCTAGCTCCGGAGCCGCAGCCATCTTGGTACACCCGGCGGCGTGTGTGCGCCTCGAGCGCGGGCTCCTCCTCTGTTTACACCAACAGAGGAGGAGCCCGCGCTCGAGGCGCACACACACGCCGCTAACGGGTTAACTGCAAGTACAACGGGGGCGACTGTGCTGTACTATGGGGCTCACTGTGCTGTACTAGGGGGGGTGACTGTGCTGTACTATGGGGGTCACCATGCTGTACTGGGGGGGGGGGGTCACTGTGCCTGTACTGGGGGGGGTCACTGTGCCTGTACTGGGGGGGGTCACTGTGCCTGTACTAGGGGGGGGGGGTCACTGTGCCTGTAACTAGGGGGGGGTCACTGTGCCTGTAACTAGGGGGGGGTCACTGTGCCTGTAACTAGGGGGGGGTCACTGTGCCTGTAACTAGGGGGGGTCACTGTGCCTGTAACTAGGGGGGTCAATGTGCCTGTAACTAGGGGGGGTCACTGTGCCTGTACTAGGGGGGGTCACTGTGCCTGTACTAGGGGGGGGGGTCACTGTGCCTGTACTAGGGGGGGGGGTCACTGTGCCTGTACTAGGGGGGGGGTCACTGTGCCTGTACTAGGGGGGGGGTCACTGTGCCTGTACTAGGGGGGGGGGGTCACTGTGCCTGTACTAGGGGGGGGGGGTCACTGTGCCTGTACTAGGGGGGGGGGTCACTGTGCCTGTACTAGGGGGGGGGGGGTCACTGTGCCTGTACTAGGGGGGGGGGTCACTGTGCCTGTACTGGGGGGGGGGGGGGTCACTGTGCCTGTACTAGGGGGGGGGGGTCACTGTGCCTGTACTAGGGGGGGGGTCACTGTGCCTGTACTAGGGGGGGGGTCACTGTGCCTGTACTGGGGGGGGGGGGTCACTGTGCCTGTACTAGGGGGGGGGGTCACTGTGCTGTACTAAGGGGGGTCACTGTGCCCGTACTACGGGGGGTCACTGTGCCCGTACTACGGGGGGGGGTCACTGTGCCCGTACGGGGGGGGGGGGGGGTTTCACTGTGCCCGTACGGGGGGGGGGTTTCACTGTGCCCGTACGGGGGGGGGGGGGGGGGGGTCACTGTGCCCGTACGGGGGGGGGTCACTGTGCCTGTACTACGGGGGGGGTCACTGTGCCCGTACTACGGGGGGGTCACTGTGCCCGTACTACGGGGGGGGGGTCACTGTGCCCGTACTACGGGGGGGGGTCACTGTGCCCGTACTACGGGGGGGGGGGGTCACTGTGCCCGTACTACGGGGGGGGTCACTGTGCCCGTACTACGGGGGGGGGGTCACTGTGCCCGTACTACGGGGGGGGGTCACTGTGCCTGTACTACAGGGGGGGTCACTGTGCCTGTACGGGGGGGGGGGGGGTCACTGTGCCTGTACTAGGGGGGGGTTACTGTGCCTGTACTAGGGGGGGGGTCACTGTGCCTGTACTAAGGGGGGGGGGGTCACTGTGCCTGTACTAAGGGGGGGGGTCACTGTGCCTGTACTAAGGGGGGTCACTGTGCCCGTACGGGGGGGGGGGGTCACTGTGCCTGTACTACGGGGGGGGGGGGGGGGTCACTGTGCCTGTACTACGGGGGGGGGGGGGGTCACTGTGCCTGTACTACGGGGGGGGGGGTCACTGTGCCTGTACTACGGGGGGGGGGGGTCACTGTGCCTGTACTACGGGGGGGGGGGGGGTCACTGTGCCTGTACTACGGGGGGGGGTCACTGTGCCTGTACTACGGGGGGGGTCACTGTGCCTGTACTACGGGGGGGGGGGTCACTGTGCCTGTACTACGGGGGGGGGGGGGGGGTCACTGTCTGCCTGTACTACGGGGGGGGGGGGGGTCACTGTCTGCCTGTACTACGGGGGGGGGGGGGTCACTGTCTGCCTGTACTACGGGGGGGGGGTCACTGTCTGCCTGTACTACGGGGGGGGGGGGGGGTCTCTGTCTGCCTGTACTACGGGGGGGGGTCACTGTCTGCCTGTACTACGGGGGGGGGGGGGTCACTGTCTGCCTGTACTACGGGGGGGGGGGGGTCACTGTCTGCCTGTACTATGGGGGGGGGGGGGTCACTGTCTGCTTGTACTACGGGGGGAGAGAGATGTGGATATTACAGTGGGGGAGATTTTTTTTTTTTCTTTGCTGATCCGAAAATGATCCGATCCGTGACTACCGATCCGAGGATCGATCCGATCCGTGAGTTTTTTGATCCGTTGCACCCCTAATATATATATATATATATACAGTGCAGAAAATAAGTATTTGAACACCCTGCTATTTTGCAAGTTCTCCCACTTGGAAATCATGGAGGGGTCTGAAATTGTCATCGTAGGTGCATGTACACTGTGAGTGACATAATCAAAAACAAAAAATCCAGAAATCACAATGTATGATTTTTTTAAACTATTTATTTGTATGATACAGCTGCAAATAAGTATTTGAACACCTGAGAAAATCAATGTTAATATTTGGTACAGTAGCCTTTGTTTGCAATTACAGAGGTCAAACGTTTCTTGTAGTTTTTCACCAGGTTTGCACACACTGGAGGAGGGATTTTGGCCCACTCCTCCACACAGATCTTCTCTAGATCAGTCAGGTTTCTGGGCTGTCGCTGAGAAACACAGAGTTTGAGCTCCCTCCAAAGATTCTCTATTGGGTTTAGGTCTGTAGACTGGCTAGGCCACGCCAGAACCTTGATATGCTTCTTACAGAGCCACTCCTTGGTTATCCTGGCTGTGTGCTTCGGGTCATTGTCATGTTGGAAGACCCAGCCTCGACCCATCTTCAAAGCTCTAACTGAGGGAAGGAGGTTGTTGCCCAAAATCTCGCAATACATGGCCCCGGTCATCCTCTCCTTAATACAGTGCAGTCGCCCTGTCCCATGTGCAGAAAAACACCCCAAAGCATGATGCTACCACCCCCATGCTTCACAGTAGGGATGGTGTTCTTGGGATGGTACTCATCATTCTTCTTCCTCCAAACACGGTTAGTGGAATTATGACCAAAAAGTTATATTTTGGTCTCATCTGACCACATGACTTTCTCCCATGACTCCTCTGGATCATCCAAATGGTCATTGGCAAACTTAAGACGGGCCTTGACATGTGCTGGTTTAAGCAGGGGAACCTTCCGTGCCATACATGATTTTAAACCATGACGTCTTAGTGTATTACCAACAGTGACCTTGGAAACGGTGGTCCCAGCTCTTTTCAGGTCATTGACCAGCTCCTCCCGTGTAGTCCTGGGCTGATTTCTCACCTTTCTTAGGATCATTGAGACCCCACGAGGTGAGATTTTGCATGGAGCCCCAGTCCGAGGGAGATTGACAGTCATGTTTAGCTTCTTCCATTTTCTAATGATTGCTCCAACAGTGGACCTTTTTTCACCAAGCTGCTTGGCAATTTCCCCGTAGCCCTTTCCAGCCTTGTGGAGGTGTACAATTTTGTCTCTAGTGTCTTTGGACAGCTCTTTGGTCTTGGCCATGTTAGTAGTTGGATTCTTACTGATTGTATGGGGTGGACAGGTGTCTTTATGCAGCTAATGACCTCAAACAGGTGCATCTAATTTAGGATAATAAATGGAGTGGAGGTGGACATTTTAAAGGTAGACTAATGCCGCGTACACACGGTCGTTTTTTGCGATGAAAAAAAACAACGTTTTTTGTGAAGTAAAAAACGACGTTTTTGAAACGTCACTTTCAAAGACGATGTTGCATACACACCGTCGTTTTTTTCACAAAAAGCGAGGTTACGTTCACCACACTTTTCCATTGAAGCTCACTTCATAACTAACTTCTGGGCATGCGCGGGTTGAAAAACGTCGTTTTAAACGACGTTTTTGCTACACACGGTGACTTTTTGTGAAACAAAAAACGACGTTTTGAAAAACGACACAAAAAATTCAAGCATGTTGGAATTTTTTTTTGGTCGTTTTTTTTAAGACAAAAAACAACGTTTTGCCCACACACGATCAATTTAAATGACGTTTTAAAAAACAACGTTTTTTTTCCATCGCAAAAAACGACCGTGTGTACGCGGCATTACAGGTCTTTGAGGATCAGAATTCTAGCTGATAGACAGGTGTTCAAATACTTCTTTGCAGCTGTATCATACAAATAAATAGTTAAAAAAATCATACATTGTGATTTCTGGAATTTTTTTTTTTTGGATTATGTCTCTCACAGTGAACATGCACCTACGATGACAATTTCAGACCCCTCCATGATTTCCAAGTGGGAGAACTTGCAAAATAGCAGGGTGTTCAAATACTTATTTTCTGCACTGTGTATATATATATATATATATATATATATGTACACACATATATATATATACACACACATATATATATATACACACATATATATATATACACACATATATATACACACACACACACACACACACACACACCCCCTTGGTTAAATTAAGACTTCAAACACTGCCATTACATTTACAGGGACATAGGTCAAGAAAGCAAACAGTGCACATACCTGCCCTGAACTTGCCATTTTTAAGTGGAGAGCTGATAGAGGTAGCTGGAATAACTGGAAATGGCCACAGGAAATCCTTGTGAAGCTTCTTCAAGGCAGTAACAAAGTCTTCCACCCGTGCAGCCCGTGTTCGCTCTTTGCATAGCCAGCCTATTAACTCAAAGCCCAGCTGAGCAGAGAAGGAGCCAAGGTCTTTAAGTCTGATTTCCTCCAGCAGTCTCCGGGCATGCCGCCACAGCATCATATCTATGTACATGTTCTCTGCACACTCACTGTCTTTACTCAACCTAAACAAATAACAATCAGATGTAACACAAACAGACCAATCCACAACAGACCTGAAGAGATCTCATCTTTTGCTTTAACCACTTGTTTCCTGGGGCAATTTTTAAATTTTATGCACACATTAAAATTAGCATTTTTTGCTAGAAAATCTCCTAGAACCCCCAAACATTACATATTTTCTGAAAGCAGAAGCCCAGGAGATATATATATATATATAAAAAAGTGTCTGTTGCAAATTTTTAACTACTTAAAGGGGAGTTCCACCCACAATTTCACTTTTTAAATATAAATACCCCTGTAATACACAAGCCTAATGTATTCTAGAAAAGTGGCCATCTTAAGTGTGGGCACCATGAAGCCAGACTGTATGACTTCCTGGATTTCAGCTTTGCATATCTCGCACATACTCAGTGCTGCACAAGCAATGTAATAGGTTTCAGTCAGGTTTGCAAGGACTACTGGGAAACATGGGATGCATATCCCAGAAACCCTTGCAAATAGCCTTGTGACTTAATAGCCTAGGCTAATAGGGAGGAGGAAGTAATGAAGGACTACAAAATAAAAGGTATTTACAAGCAACAAATAAATAAAAATTGTCCATTCTGAACACTATGAGATTAGGGCATACAGCACAGACAAACATAAAAAAATGGATGGAACTCCACTTTAAGGACCGCCTAATGCCGACATACATCAGCAGAGCAGCACGGCTGGGCATAAGCACGTACAGGTACGTCGCCTTTAAGAGCCCAGCCGTGGGTCACGCTCGCGACCCAGGCCTGAGCTCCGTGACCGCGGCCGTGGACCCGATCACCGCCGGTGTCCCGCGATCGGGTCACAGAGCTGAAGAACGGGGAGAGGTTAGTGCAAACAAACCTTTCCCCATTCTTCGTAGTGAGTGTCACTGATCGTCTGTTCCCTGTCATAGGGAACGACAATCCGTGACATACACCAAGCCACGCCCCCCACAAAAATAATTACTCCCTTAGGGCACACTTAACCCCTTCAGCACCCCCTACAGGTTAACCTCTTCACTGTCAGTGTCATTTTCACAGTAATCAGTGCATTTTTTATGGCATTGATCGCTGTAAAAATTACAATGCTCCCAAAATGGTGTCAAAAGTGTCCGATGTGTCCGCCATAATGTCGCAGTCACGATAAAAATGGCGGATAATTATTAATAAAAATGCCATAAAACTATCCCCTATTTTGTAGACGCTATAACTTTAGCGCAAACCAAGCGCTTATTGCGATTTTTTTAACAAAAATATGTAGAAGAATATGTATCGGCCTAAACTGAGGAAAAAATTGTTTATACATTTTCTGGGGATATTATAGTAAAAAAATATTGCAAAAAAAATACTGCAAAATATTTTTCAAAATTACCTCTCTATTTTTGTTTATAGCGCAAAAAATAAAAGCCGTAGGGGTGATCAAATGCCACCAAAAAAAAGCTTTATTTGTGTAAAAAAAAAAAAAAAAGGATGGCAATTTTGTTTGGGAGCCACGTCACGCGACATTTGTCCGTTAAAGCGACGCAGTGCTGAATCGCAAAAAGGGGCCTGGTCCTTCAGCAACAAAATGGTCCAGGGCTTAAGCGGTTAAATTATATTTGCTCAGCCGTTTATCAAACTTAAATTTTCAGGAAAAATTTGACTTTAATGCATTAAGGTGCACACAGATAAAATAGAATACCCAATTTCTTTGGTAAAATATGAATGTGGTGTTGAGTGAATAGATACCAAACATGTCGAGATTTAAAATTGAAACAGCGGCAAACTATGGTACCTACGATTTTCCATACTTGGTGCTTTAAATGCCTTTACAGGTTAGGAGTTTAGAGTTGGTCATAAATTGTGGTCCTAGAATTATTGCTCTCACTCCAATGTTCACAGCAATACCTTACCCTACATGCATGTTTGAAGGGGTGCTTTTAAATTAATTAATTTAACTTTATTGCTATCACAAGTGGGTAAAATTATATAATTTTATGATAGTTTTGGGCAGGTGACATGTACTCTATATGGAGACATCAGGGGTCCATTAGAACCTGCTCTCCAAAGCAACTAACCAAGCACAGATTTGATGCAGGTTAGATGCTTCTCTGGCTGTGACAGCCAGGATGAGAAGTCACTTCTAGGATTATTCGTCAAAGAGGTGATGGGGAAATGCATGTTCCTCCATCTCCTCTGTAGGCAGTGGTCCCGATTGCATACTGCGAGTAGTGACAGGAGAAGGGGAACTTCAGAGCACTGTAAGGGTGATCACATTTACATCATAGTTGATCGTTGACTGAAAAAAAAAAAAACAGTACCAAAAGCAGCTGCAGCCATGATCTTGGAATTAGCCATATCCTATTGTGACATTTATATACGTATGCTGGACGGAAAGTGGTTAATCAACACAGCTAATATAAGGGATCATCTCTACTCTACATGGCACTACATTTATGCAATTTCAGAAAAGCAGTAATTTAAATTAAAAAAAACACATGCATTGTTTACGGGTTCCCTATTCCTCAGACACATGTTATTGTCTTTAATTAAAATGGGGGGGTATTTATCTTGTGGCAAGGCAGTGCTTAAATGGAGCAGAAGGCAGCACGTGTGACAGATTTATTACAAAGTTACATTCCGTGTTATAAATTCCGCCTGCATTAAACCTGACCCTGATCACTTCTCACCTATGTCTCTGTCTAGATTGGAAATTCGTTTGATCTGTCTTTGAACTTTGCAAACGCTCACACTTGCTTGCCTAGGAATACAGATAAACAGGTCTGTAAACCTGTTGCAGAAAACTTGCTAAAATTAGGTGCAGTACAATTTGCAACTGTGTCACAAACTTGCTTGATAAATGTCCCCCCAATGTCAAACACGTTTTCCCCAAAAAACTAGGCAGAAAACAGCACTTTAAGTGTTAAAAACACTTTCCTCAGTACAGCTCCTCCCAGGGGGCGTGGTCCCCTGGGTATAACTCACTCTCTGACTCAGCAGCTCCAGTTCGTAACAAGCAGTACAAAAAAAAAAGGAGGGGTGGGTGCTGTGTCTGTCCATGAACTCAGAGAAATGGATTTTACGGTGAGTACAAAAATCCTATTTTCTCTTCCGTTCATGGACGGATGCAGCAGCAATTGACTTTAGGGACGTCACCAAGCAGTGTCGAAAAATTTGAGGGGTGGGAAAAAAAACAGCAAATTAAGCTTCACCCCAAAACAAACCATAGTTCCTCAATGGAGGAACTTCAACCTTAAGCAGCCGCCTGCAAAACCTTGCGGCTAAAGGAGGCATCTGCAGATGCACTCACGTCCACCTTGTAAAACTTGAAAAGGTGTAGGTTGACGACCAGGTCGCTGACTTACACACCTGTAAAACAGACGCTTGATGGCGAAAAGCTCAAGAGATAGCAATCGCTCTGGTCGAATGCGCCGTAACCAGAAAGGGAGGCGCCCACCCCTTTAGGGCATAGGCCTGGAGCACGACCTGTCCGCTCCACCTGAAAATGGAGGCCGAAGAGACCGCCAGACCTTTCTTAGGACCAGTCATTGACACGAACAGCGAGTCCGATCTCCGAAAACGGAGCCGTAGCAGACAAGTACGCCGTAGGGCTCGCACCACGTCCAAGTAACGTGGCCTCCTTCGAGTTCTTTGGTTGAGGACATAAGGATAGTAAAACAATGTCCTCATTAATGTGAAAAGTCGAAACAACCTTCGAAAAGGAACAATGGCTGCTGCCGCAGCACCACCTTATCCTTGTGGATGACCAAGTTCAAAAGCCTTGCAGGACAAGGCCGCCAGATCAAAAACTCGTCTGACCGAAGGAATGGCTATTAGGAAGACCACCTTCTGGGACAGTCAACGGAGGAATCTCCCAAATGTCTTCAAACGGAGCCCTTTTGAAGCATCGAGAGGACCAAATTCAAGTCCCACGAAGGCATTGCCTAACCCCCTGTACGAACGTACGCACCAGGGAGTGCGTCGCCAAGGGTCGCTGCCAAAAAACAGCACACGTAGAGATGTAGGCCTTCCACGTACGAAGGCAAAACCTACGTGAAGTAGTCTTCCGTGCAAGTAGCATGATAGAGATCAACGAGTCCGACGGACCTCGGTCCTTCAGCACCTGGCTCTTAACAGCCATGCCATTTAAAGCCAGCGACTGTAAAGCAGGGTGAGAAAAATCGGACCCTGCGACAGAAGATCTACTCTCTGGGGTAGAAGCCAAGGGACATCTGCCACCAGACACACCAGGTCCGCGTACCAGAGACGGTGCGGCCGATCCGGAGCGACCAGGATTGTTGGTATCCCCTCCGCTTCCACTCTGCGCAACAGGCGAGGGAGAAGTTTCAAAGGAGGGTAGGCGTAGATTAGGCGATAGCGACCCCACGGTGCCACCAAGGTGCCTGACGCGTCCGCCCAAGGGTCTCTTGACCTGGCCACGCCTCGAGTGCCCCATTTTTGGCACTTCCGGGTGCCACGACCATTTTCCCTGGATGTGTGCAACCTCCGCCGCCACAGCCGAGCTCCGCGTGCCCCTTGATGGTTGACATACGCCACGGCCGTTGTGTTGTCGGACTGGATCCTGACCGAACGGTCCTGCAGACCCAGAGACCACTTGGAGAGACGCAGCCTGATAGCCCGGAGCTTCACGACATTGACTGGCAGACAGGACTCCACCTGAGTCCAGCGCCCCTGGGCTGACTGGATACTCCAGAAACTCCCCCAGACGGAGAGGCTGGCATCCGTCGTGACCACCGTCCGATAGCACAGCAGAAAAAATTTCCCGGTCCGAAGTACCGGAGATGTCAGCCACCACACTAGGGAGGACCTGACCAGGCGACTCACCCAAATCTGGTAATCCAGAGACGAAGGGAGCTTGTCCCAACGTGACAGAATCTCTTTCTGTAACACTCGAGTGTGAGATTGGGCATACGGAATCGCCTCGAAAGAGGCTACCATGGGACCCAGAATTCTCTTGCAAAAGCGAAGCGACGACCACTTCTGGGTCGCTAACCGCTGCACCGCAGATTGCAGTATCTGGAGTTTTTCCGTCCAGGACCAACCCTAGGTATTCCAGTCGCTGAGACGGTACCAACATTGACTTCTGGACATTCAGTAGCCACCCAAATCTTTTGGAGGAGCTGGCAGGTGATGGAACCATCCTCTCCTAAATTCTGAGCTTAAAGAAGTTCTCAGGAGAAGGTCGTCCAGGTATCCCACAATAGCGATTCCGCGCTGCCTTAGCAGGGCCAGAATCAGAGCAAGCACCATTGTGAAAACTCGTGGTGCCGAAGCCAGGCCGAAGGGGAGGGCCACAAACTGAAAATGGTCCTCTTCGACTGCAAAACGCAGAAACCTCTGTGTTTTGCGCACATGGGAATATGGAGGTAAAGGAGGGACCCTGCTTATGACGAGGCTCGTTACTCTTCCCAGAATGTGGGAGAAGAGTGCTCTTACTCCCCGTAGCATCTATGATGTCATCCAGGGACGCCCAAAAAAGCTGTTCACCCTTCAAGGGTAAGTCTCCTAAGGACCTTTTAGAGGATTTATCCGCAGACCAACACTTTAGCCACACAAGGTGGCATAGTACCACCGCCTAGGCAGAGGCCCTGGAGAGCAAGGGGTGCGTATCCAGGGCCAATTCACAGACAAAACTACAGGCCCTGCACCAACTGGTCAGCCAGGCCCACACAGAGCTAAGGAGCATTATGCGCCTCCAGCTCCTGCAGCAGGGACTTTGCCCGCTCAGTAATTGTCTGCGACACTAGAGCTCCGGCCGAAACCCGTCTCACTGCCTACCCCACTACTGTGAACATGGAGCGGGCCACAGCCTCAGCTCTCCTATCTGCGGGGTCCTTAACCACTTGCCCACCGGGCTTGTTTTTCAGATTCGGTGTTTACGAGACTAAAACTGTTTTTTTTGCTAGAAAATTACTTAAACCCCCCAAACATTATATATTTTTTTTTCTAACACCCTAGAGAATAAAATGGCAGTCATTGCAATACTTTTTGTCACACCGTATTTGCGCAGCGGTCTTACAAGCGCACTTTTTTTGAAAAAAAAAACACTTTTTTGAATAAAAAAATAAGACAACAATAAATTTGGCCCAATTTTTTTATATATTGTGATAGATAATGTTACGCCGAGTAAAATGATACCCAACATGTCACACTTAAAAATTGCGCCCGCTCGTGGCATGGCGTCAAACTTTTACCCTTAAAAATCTCGATAGGCAACGTTTAAAAAATTCTACAGGTTGCATTTTTTGAGATACAGAGGAGGTCTAGGGCTAGAATTATTGCTCTCGCTCTAACGATCGCGGCGATACCTCACTTGTGTGGTTTGAACACCGTTTTCATATGCGGGCGCTACTCGCGTATGCGTTCGCTTCTGTGCGCGAACTCGTCGGGACGGGGCGTTTTACATTTTTTTTTTTTTTTGTTTTCTTATTTATTTTTAATTAGTTTATAATTTTATACATCGAAATAAAAAAAAAAAAAAAAATTATCACTTTTATTCCTATTACAAGGAATGTAAACATCCCTTGTAATAGAAAAAAGCATGACAGGTCCTCTTAAATATGAGATCTGGGGTCAAAAAGACCTCAGATCTCATATTTAGGCTTAAATGCAAAAAAAGAAAAAAAAAAAAAAAAAAGTCATTTTTCAAATTTCAGAAAAAAAAAAATGTTTCTTTAAGACGCTGGGCGGGACTGACGTTTTGACGTCACTTCCGCCCAGCAGAGCTGTGGGGGATGGGTGGGGGCGATTTTTCCCTCACTCGTATCCCAACACAGCCAGCAAGAGGACCCGATCGCCTCCGCCGTTACCGACGGCTCCGGTAAGCGGCGGAGAGCGCGGGAGAGCGGCGGGAAGGGGGGGGGGGCCCTCTCCCGCCACCGATAACGGCGATCTTGCGGCGAATCCGCCGCTGGGACCGCCATTATCGTGTACAGCACTGCCCACGGAAAAGATGGATATCTCGGTTGTGGCAGCAGCTGCTGCCGTTACCGAGATATCCATCTTTAAAATCATGACGTATTTTTACTATGACACCGTGGGCAAGTGGTTAAAGGTGGGAGCCCCTTTCACAGGTAACGTGGTAGACTCGAGCAGTCTGGACACAGGGGGGTACGCTGACAGAGGACGTTTTTTTTTTAAAGTCTTCCTCAAAAGGACAACGGACCGCAAGCATGTCGGCCGATCCCATTACTTGTATGATATTTTGTCCAGGTATGGAACACAAGGAAACACTTGTACACGTGTATGGCCACCGTATGCAGAAATAACAGCATGTGGGCCACAAGAAAATGGCCGCCGACCTATGCAAACCGCGTCCGCGGCAAAATGGCGGCCATACACGTGTTTAAAACACAGTGACACAGCAGAAAGACACAGCCCAGCACATACAGCATCTCCCCCAACAAAAACAACAGCACCTCACAGCACACGGTGCCCGGTAATGACAGAAACCCCAGGAGGGCCCCCCCTTACAGCCACCACCCAGCATGGGCAAGGAGGGAGAGGAAGGGAGAGGGTAAAGCAGGGCGGACCCTCATTCGACCTCCCAGGGAAGCACCAGCCATACCACCTTGCCAGGGCAAGGGGCCACTACTTACCCGTCCTGCGACACCGGCTGGAAGCATTCTGGAATGAACCAACGTCCGCTAAACGGCATGGCTGTCACACTGTAAAAAAGCCATAGAGACCGGTCATATGTAGTTCCCCGGCCACCCCTGGAGCAACAGGGCATGTCGTGGACGACCCAGAGCTGAGCTGAGGGCCGGCACACGCTCGATGGCCGAGCATGGGGGGACTACAAGGATCAAGATCACCCAGTCGGCAGTTGATAGTAGATGATAGTAGATCTCAGGATCAAAAAATGCAGGAACAAAACAAAATAAAAGCGAAAAAAAAAAATTGCAAAAAAATTCCAGAGTACAGGGACTCCAGAAGGCCATGTCTACCCCTGACGCTAGGCAGAAAAAAACTGGAGCTGGAGAGTCAGAGAGTGGGTTATACCCGGGGGACCACGCCCCCTGGGAGGAGCTGTACTGAGGAAAGTGTTTAACACTTAAAGTGCTGTTTTCTGCCTAGTCTCTCCTGGAAGGATATAATACCCTAAGCTCAATTGCTGCTGTGTCCTTCCATGAACGGAAGAGAAAGAAGATTTTTTATATAAGGCTGAATGTAGCTGTGCAACTCTCAAAACATTGTGAAAGGGTGGATAAAGAAATTCTCCAAATGTGGTAGATTATGTAAGGTAAATTATAATTGGTACTTTCAGGGACAAGCTTGTTTTTTCTGAAAACAATGAACATTGTGACAAATGGTCTAGGACTATAGACAAACATTATAAATTATAGCCTAGTAAAACACACCTGTAAAACAGACGCTTGATGGCGAAAAGCTCAAGAGATAGCAATCGCTCTGGTCGAATGCGCCGTAACCAGAAAGGGAGGCGCCCACCCCTTTAGGGCATAGGCCTGGAGCACGACCTGTCCGCTCCACCTGAAAATGGAGGCCGAAGAGACCGCCAGACCTTTCTTAGGACCAGTCATTGACACGAACAGCGAGTCCGATCTCCGAAAACGGAGCCGTAGCAGACAAGTACGCCGTAGGGCTCGCACCACGTCCAAGTAACGTGGCCTCCTTCGAGTTCTTTGGTTGAGGACATAAGGATAGTAAAACAATGTCCTCATTAATGTGAAAAGTCGAAACAACCTTCGAAAAGGAACAATGGCTGCTGCCGCAGCACCACCTTATCCTTGTGGATGACCAAGTTCAAAAGCCTTGCAGGACAAGGCCGCCAGATCAAAAACTCGTCTGACCGAAGGAATGGCTATTAGGAAGACCACCTTCTGGGACAGTCAACGGAGGAATCTCCCAAATGTCTTCAAACGGAGCCCTTTTGAAGCATCGAGAGGACCAAATTCAAGTCCCACGAAGGCATTGCCTAACCCCTGTACGAACGTACGCACCAGGGAGTGCGTCGCCAAGGGTCGCTGCCAAAAAACAGCACACGTAGAGATGTAGGCCTTCCACGTACGAAGGCAAAACCTACGTGAAGTAGTCTTCCGTGCAAGTAGCATGATAGAGATCAACGAGTCCGACGGACCTCGGTCCTTCAGCACCTGGCTCTTAACAGCCATGCCATTTAAAGCCAGCGACTGTAAAGCAGGGTGAGAAAAATCGGACCCTGCGACAGAAGATCTACTCTCTGGGGTAGAAGCCAAGGGACATCTGCCACCAGACACACCAGGTCCGCGTACCAGAGACGGTGCGGCCGATCCGGAGCGACCAGGATTGTTGGTATCCCCTCCGCTTCCACTCTGCGCAACAGGCGAGGGAGAAGTTTCAAAGGAGGGTAGGCGTAGATTAGGCGATAGCGACCCCACGGTGCCACCAAGGTGCCTGACACGTCCGCCCAAGGGTCTCTTGACCTGGCCACGCCTCGAGTGCCCCATTTTTGGCACTTCCGGGTGCCACGACCATTTTCCCTGGATGTGTGCAACCTCCGCCGCCACAGCCGAGCTCCGCGTGCCCCCTTGATGGTTGACATACGCCACGGCCGTTGTGTTGTCGGACTGGATCCTGACCGAACGGTCCTGCAGACCCAGAGACCACTTGGAGAGACGCAGCCTGATAGCCCGGAGCTTCACGACATTGACTGGCAGACAGGACTCCACCTGAGTCCAGCGCCCCTGGGCTGACTGGATACTCCAGAAACTCCCCCAGACGGAGAGGCTGGCATCCGTCGTGACCACCGTCCGATAGCACAGCAGAAAAAATTTCCCGGTCCGAAGTACCGGAGATGTCAGCCACCACACTAGGGAGGACCTGACCAGGCGACTCACCCAAATCTGGTAATCCAGAGACGAAGGGAGCTTGTCCCAACGTGACAGAATCTCTTTCTGTAACACTCGAGTGTGAGATTGGGCATACGGAATCGCCTCGAAAGAGGCTACCATGGGACCCAGAATTCTCTTGCAAAAGCGAAGCGACGACCACTTCTGGGTCGCTAACCGCTGCACCGCAGATTGCAGTGTCTGGAGTTTTTCCGTCCAGGACCAACCCTAGGTATTCCAGTCGCTGAGACGGTACCAACATTGACTTCTGGACATTCAGTAGCCACCCAAATCTTTTGGAGGAGCTGGCAGGTGATGGAACCATCCTCTCCTAAATTCTGAGCTTAAAGAAGTTCTCAGGAGAAGGTCGTCCAGGTATCCCACAATAGCGATTCCGCGCTGCCTTAGCAGGGCCAGAATCAGAGCAAGCACCATTGTGAAAACTCGTGGTGCCGAAGCCAGGCCGAAGGGGAGGGCCACAAACTGAAAATGGTCCTCTTCGACTGCAAAACGCAGAAACCTCTGTGTTTTGCGCACATGGGAATATGGAGGTAAAGGAGGGACCCTGCTTATGACGAGGCTCGTTACTCTTCCCAGAATGTGGGAGAAGAGTGCTCTTACTCCCCGTAGCATCTATGATGTCATCCAGGGACGCCCAAAAAAGCTGTTCACCCTTCAAGGGTAAGTCTCCTAAGGACCTTTTAGAGGATTGATCCGCAGACCAACACTTTAGCCACACAAGGTGGCATAGTACCACCGCCTAGGCAGAGGCCCTGGAGAGCAAGGGGTGCGTATCCAGGGCCAATTCACAGACAAAACTACAGGCCCTGCACCAACTGGTCAGCCAGGCCCACACAGAGCTAAGGAGCATTATGCGCCTCCAGCTCCTGCAGCAGGGACTTTGCCCGCTCAGTAATTGTCTGCGACACTAGAGCTCCGGCCGAAACCCGTCTCACTGCCTACCCCACTACTGTGAACATGGAGCGGGCCACAGCCTCAGCTCTCCTATCTGCGGGGTCCTTAACCACTTGCCCACCGGGCTTGTTTTTCAGATTCGGTGTTTACGAGACTAAAACTGTTTTTTTTGCTAGAAAATTACTTAAACCCCCCAAACATTATATATTTTTTTTTCTAACACCCTAGAGAATAAAATGGCAGTCATTGCAATACTTTTTGTCACACCGTATTTGCGCAGCGGTCTTACAAGCGCACTTTTTTTGAAAAAAAAAATAAGACAACAATAAATTTGGCCCAATTTTTTTATATATTGTGATAGATAATGTTACGCCGAGTAAAATGATACCCAACATGTCACACTTAAAAATTGCGCCCGCTCGTGGCATGGCGTCAAACTTTTACCCTTAAAAATCTCGATAGGCAACGTTTAAAAAATTCTACAGGTTGCATTTTTTGAGATACAGAGGAGGTCTAGGGCTAGAATTATTGCTCTCGCTCTAACGATCGCGGCGATACCTCACTTGTGTGGTTTGAACACCGTTTTCATATGCGGGCGCTACTCGCGTATGCGTTCGCTTCTGTGCGCGAACTCGTCGGGACGGGGCGTTTTACATTTTTTTTTTTTTTGTTTTCTTATTTATTTTTAATTAGTTTATAATTTTATACATCGAAATAAAAAAAAAAAAAAAATTATCACTTTTATTCCTATTACAAGGAATGTAAACATCCCTTGTAATAGAAAAAAGCATGACAGGTCCTCTTAAATATGAGATCTGGGGTCAAAAAGACCTCAGATCTCATATTTAGGCTTAAATTCAAAAAAAGAAAAAAAAAAAAAAAAATGTCATTTTTCAAATTTCAGAAAAAAAAAAATGTTTCTTTAAGACGCTGGGCGGGACTGACGTTTTGACGTCACTTCCGCCCAGCAGAGCTGTGGGGGACGGGTGGGGGCGATTTTTCCCTCACTCGTATCCCAACACAGCCAGCAAGAGGACCCGATCGCCTCCGCCGTTACCGACGGCTCCGGTAAGCGGCGGAGAGCGCGGGAGAGCGGCGGGAAGGGGGGGGGGGGCCCTCTCCCGCCACCGATAACGGCGATCTTGCGGCGAATCCGCCGCTGGGACCGCCATTATCGTGTACAGCACTGCCCACGGAAAAGATGGATATCTCGGTTGTGGCAGCAGCTGCTGCCGTTACCGAGATATCCATCTTTAAAATCATGACGTATTTTTACTATGACACCGTGGGCAAGTGGTTAAAGGTGGGAGCCCCTTTCACAGGTAACGTGGTAGACTCGAGCAGTCTGGACACAGGGGGGTACGCTGACAGAGGACGTTTTTTTTTTAAAGTCTTCCTCAAAAGGACAACGGACCGCAAGCATGTCGGCCGATCCCATTACTTGTATGATATTTTGTCCAGGTATGGAACACAAGGAAACACTTGTACACGTGTATGGCCACCGTATGCAGAAATAACAGCATGTGGGCCACAAGAAAATGGCCGCCGACCTATGCAAACCGCGTCCGCGGCAAAATGGCGGCCATACACGTGTTTAAAACACAGTGACACAGCAGAAAGACACAGCCCAGCACATACAGCATCTCCCCCAACAAAAACAACAGCACCTCACAGCACACGGTGCCCGGTAATGACAGAAACCCCAGGAGGGCCCCCCCTTACAGCCACCACCCAGCATGGGCAAGGAGGGAGAGGAAGGGAGAGGGTAAAGCAGGGCGGACCCTCATTCGACCTCCCAGGGAAGCACCAGCCATACCACCTTGCCAGGGCAAGGGGCCACTACTTACCCGTCCTGCGACACCGGCTGGAAGCATTCTGGAATGAACCAACGTCCGCTAAACGGCATGGCTGTCACACTGTAAAAAAGCCATAGAGACCGGTCATATGTAGTTCCCCGGCCACCCCTGGAGCAACAGGGCATGTCGTGGACGACCCAGAGCTGAGCTGAGGGCCGGCACACGCTCGATGGCCGAGCATGGGGGGACTACAAGGATCAAGATCACCCAGTCGGCAGTTGATAGTAGATCTCAGGATCAAAAAATGCAGGAACAAAACAAAATAAAAGCGAAAAAAAAAAATTGCAAAAAAATTCCAGAGTACAGGGACTCCAGAAGGCCATGTCTACTCCTGACGCTAGGCAGAAAAAAACTGGAGCTGGAGAGTCAGAGAGTGGGTTATACCCGGGGGACCACGCCCCCTGGGAGGAGCTGTACTGAGGAAAGTGTTTAACACTTAAAGTGCTGTTTTCTGCCTAGTCTCTCCTGGAAGGATATAATACCCTAAGCTCAATTGCTGCTGTGTCCTTCCATGAACGGAAGAGAAAGAAGATTTTTTATATAAGGCTGAATGTAGCTGTGCAACTCTCAAAACATTGTGAAAGGGTGGATAAAGAAATTCTCCAAATGTGGTAGATTATGTAAGGTAAATTATAATTGGTACTTTCAGGGACAAGCTTGTTTTTTCTGAAAACAATGAACATTGTGACAAATGGTCTAGGACTATAGACAAACATTATAAATTATAGCCTAGTAAATGGAACCAAACAGGGGTTTATTATCCTAACCTCAAACATTTCAAAGGCAAAGTAAAAAAAACTTTTTACAGTATTTCTTGTTTTATTTCTTCATCATTAATAAGGCGTTCCTGCCTAAAAGTCTGGTAGATGAAGACATAAAAATATGGCAGCAACTGTGATACTTGTAATGTTGCATTACTTTTCCCATACATAGGAGCGAACTGAACACTCCAAAACTGTTTCCAGATATAGTTAGGTAAAAGGTGGGTATGAGAGTTATGTCTCAGTTATTTTTTGTTTAACAAAGTGGACTGAATAAACAAAACAGAAAAAAAAATAACTGAAATCACTGTACTAAGACAAGTGATGCAAGTGCAGCGATCTCTCCTGTTGTGTCTTTGTGTTCTGACAGGGGGACTCCCCCCGGCCAAAACTATTTCAATCTGCTGTTTGTGAGTCGTTTTTAATACTATTACTATTGAATAAAGTGTTAAGTGATAATGCACTAGGCTGCTTTTCTTTGTTTGTGCCAGGACTTCCCAATCCACGAAGGGCAGCAAGGTCACTGCTAGCACCACTCTTTTCAATTTTCTGACTTTAGATGAAGATCCGTTGATCAATTATTGGACAACCCACCCGTCCGCAGGAGTTTGCGTGTTTTCTGTTGTACATTATTTAGCGATCGCAGCCTTGCTGCTCGGATGCTGGTTTTTCAGCAAGTCACTTCGACAAAAGATAGGTCCGAATTCCGTCCGATTCCTGCTGAACTGGCATGTGTACCTAGTTTTATGTAATTCACCTAACCCTGCCCACAACAACATGACTTGCAGTTAGCCCAGAGATTCCACAAAAAATACATTGGTGGATTTACCCGAGAAACCCAAGAAATTGTACCCTTGCCAAGTCTTATGGCCATGAAAACATTTTATTTTATCAGAGTGAATTTCAAGATGGCTTTACCGTTTGCCTGCTGGGCCAGTTGGCATGCTCAGAGCTTTCTGGAGGTTAATTTTTCCCACAGGAAGATTCTCAGCACACTGTGATAAACTGATGCTGCGATTTCTAAAGAATTCAAACCCACCAGAAGAACTGGGCTCCTGTATGCAATGAAAATAAATAAATAAAAAAAAGTCAGTTTTCTCTATAAGTCACAAGCATCAATGTTTTCACAAAATTCAACTGTACTAAATCATATATTTAACATATCCTAATCAATCAACCATTGTTAAAGGAAATATGGTATTCGGTCGCCAAGACAAGCATTAATTACTACATGCATTATCAAGGTCCCTCGGTCAATCTAGGTAATGCATACAGAATATATATACGGTAAAAAGAAAACCCTAATGCTTCTTCTATATGTAAATTACTCCATTTTACTTTGTACTCAAACAATTCTATACCAGTGGCAAAGCTGAAAGGGAGAAACGTCTAGTCTAGTTCTATACATTTTGCAAGCCTAACTGTGAATATAATGGCTTTAAATGTATTTTTTTTTCCAGATATAAAGGACCCACATGCAAACAGCAGTCCTGTAAATGTTAATGTGGAGGGAGACATGTACAAAAACAAAAATGTTCCCTACAGGTCAAAGTACTGACATGATGGTTGGTGGGAATAACCACAAACATTAGGACAGAGGTGCCCAACCAGTGGCCGGGGGACCACATGTGGCCCGCGACCTCCTGCTCGGAGATGGCTGGTGGGCAAGCCCAGATTGAGGGTTCCCGACCTGTCATCCCAGAGCATCAGTGTTGTGAATGAAGCAGACGGTAGAAGAAGCAAGCAGCTGTGGAGCAGAGCCGCACAAGTTGATGCCTCCTGTATAGCGCTGCCTCTTGTCAGGTGGCATGATACCAAGTGCACGCTACCTGGGACAGCAACACCCGGCGATACCTGAATGGAAGACTGTAATTAAAGGCAAGTTTAAAGCGGAGTTCCACCCTTAAAATCACTTTGTTTCATTCCATCCAGCATACTGGCGTCAGCATCCTGTTTTTTTTTTTTTTTTAATGCATGTACTTTATATAAAATCATTGAATTTCAGGCGCACCGCGGTATGTCGCCGCTATAAGGCGTCACGCCTTCCGGAAACAGCCGATTAGCATTCGGCTCTTCTCGGGCGCCTGCGCACAGACCCAGGAGCTGACTGCGCAGGCGCCGAAAATAGCCGGTCCTAGTTCGGCTTTTTTCGGAGGGCGTGACTCGGCTATATACGGCGCCTGCGCAGTCAGCTCCTGGGTCTGTGCGCAGGCGCCGAGAAGAGCCGAATGCTAATCGGCTGTTTCCGGAAGGCGTGACGCCTTATAGCGGCGACATACCGCGGTGTGCCTGAAATTCAATGATTTTATATAAAGTAAGTACATGCATTAAAAAAAAAAAAAAAACACCATACTGGCGCTGACGCCAGTATGATGGATGGAATGAAACAAAGTGATTTTAAGGGTGGAACTCCGCTTTAATACTAAAATCACAGTGTATATATGGGCATATCTGTTCTGCAGTGGTTACCGGGGTGCTTTTAAAGTGATCCGCAGATTACCTGCACTGAGCCATAGACTTTGGTTATTACTTGTGGGTTGGGTGAGCTTTCAGAAAGCGCACTACACCTGCAGGATATAATAGAAGTCTATGACAAAGTGCAGATAACCGGCAGGAAAGCCAGGAGGTGAACTGCTCTGTATCCACGGTGCGGGTAAACCACAGCACATCAGTGTGAAAAGCAGCCTTAGGCCCTTTTCACACAATCGGTCCGACCCAATCAGATCCTCCTTTTACCTTTATGAAGCGGCAAATATGTTTTTGTCTTTTGTTGTAAACAGACTTGTTTACAACAATCCGATCTGCCTAAAAAAAACAAAAACAAAAAAACAGAAGGGATTTGTCCTCTTCCAACGGGCGGATCCGTGGGCCAGATAGAGTACAGTGGGCTGTGTCCATGTCCACTCTGCATATACGGAGTAGACACAGACCCATCATCCACCTGCCCCGCGACTGGTTACCAAGTCGCTCAAAAGGTTGGGCACCCCTGCTTGCATGTCAGTACACCCAATGTGCGCTGAGTGGCACAGCTATAGAACTTCATGTTTTACATGCCTATATGAGGTTGGCCTTACCCAAGTTCCTAATAATCATGATTATTTTAACTATCTCTCTCAGAACTTTAGTTATAAATGTAGAAAGTTACACAAATATATTGCAGATACTTCACTGAAGATGCAGGTGTGTAGTTTTAAATGAGAGCTACAAAAGAAAAACATGATAACAGTAATAGTAACCTGTGTAGTGGGAGTAGCAGGCGGCGTTTCACATTCCCCTGAGCCAATGGCTTTCAGAAACCGTATCATATGCCTACAGAGATCCCACTTCCCTTGCTCCAGCGCAGTGTTAAACAGAAGAGTTGCATGTTGCCTGCTCACTGCTGCTGCCTCCATATTCTGCAAGCAAAACAAACATGTCAGTGAATATTAGTGACTTAAGGACAGGGACACACTGTCAATTTTTTCAAACTTAACATAATTGGTGGCAATTCTCACCAATAGCAAGAGTACATTGCTACACAAATGGAACAAATAGTTCACAACCGTGTAAACTACACAAATAACATACAGTAGCAAATAAGCACATTTAAGTACTGTACAACCATATGCAATTAATCATCACTGCCTGCGTACAATGAGCTACTTTTACCTACAGAAAGGTTTGAAAGACATACAGGGAAATTCAATAGAATACTTGCAACACCCTTTAAAAAGGCTTGTGCCAGATTCAAAAATACCTGCCTTCAGTTTTGGTAGCTGTAATTTGGCATACAGAAACTGAAAGAGTACCTGTCTCTGTGTGCTGAGTAGCATGTTTGCCACTCATCATCTCTAACTGGTTATTATGCCGCGTACACGGCATAATAACGTCTGATGGACCGTTTTTATCAGACCAAACCGATCATGTGTGGGCACCATCGGTTATTTATCCATCGGTTATAGAAATTCAAAGTTTTTTTTAAATTACCTGATGGATACCTAACCAATAGTAAAAAAAAACGATTGTCTGTAGGCACGACCATTGGTTAAAAATCCACGCATGCTCAGAATCAAGTCGACGCATGCTTGGAAGCATTGAACTTCATTTTTTCAGCACCTCGTCGTGTTTTACGTCACCGCGTTCTGACACGATCGGTTTTTTAACCGATGGTGTGTAGGCACGACTGACCATCAGTCCATCAGACCGTTCTCATCAAATTGACCGATCGTGTGTAGGGGGCTTTAGGGGCGCCGTCTGATTCACAGCCAGCAGTCTCCTAGCAAACAGTGATGTAGACCAGGGTTTCTCAACTCCAGTCCTCAAGGCGCCCCAACAGGTCATATTTCTTTATCGTACATCACGGGACACAGAGCTGCATATTAATAACTATGTGGGTTATAGAGCCTACCTTCAGGTGATGGACACTGGCAATCAAGACAGGAAGTTCCCTCCCTATATAACCCCTCCCATACTGGGAGCTCCTCAGTTTTTTCGCCAGTGTCTTAGGTGTTGGTCACGTTTGCAAAGCTCTTGCTTAGGTGGTCCTGTCTGGACTAAAGCAGGCTTGAATTCCGGATCCGTTCAGAGTGCTTCATAGCCAAAGTGGACGGTACCCAGGCCTCGGTGGAAGAACGAGGTTTAGCCTATAACGCCTCTCTCATTGAGGGCTGGACTCTGGGCTCCAGAGCTCTGGTCTATTCCATGGCTAAGTGCTTCTGATGCCAGGGTGCTCTATAGGTCCAGGGGAGTGGTGTTCCTACTGATGGTCCCCGGTCCCTGAAGGTCTTTGGCAATACCCACGGTGAGGGGTGAAGATTGGGCCTCTTGCTTAGGCAATACCCTGCAGCGTGGAGAGGTAAGTGGGGGGCCTACGGGACTTGGTCCGACAGTAGGTCCTCCAGTTTATTCGGGGTCTATGGGTGGCCTGTTATGCTGATCGCAGAGGCAATGTTGACCACTATGTCTATACTAGACAGGATGGCTTCTATTTCCCATATGGTTATCCCCTGGCCAATCCTACATTTCTACTTGAATGGTTGATTGTTAAGTGTAAACTGTTACCTGTCGGTTCTCTTCTTCAGCCTGGGTTGGATTGCTGAGTCCCGGATTGTTTTTCCTGCCTGGGCAGTCACCCCCTTCCTCCTCGCTGTCCCCCGTTCGGCGTGCGTGCGCGTCTGTGTGCGCGCGTCTGTAGCAGTGGGAGCGCGCGTGCGCGCTTTTGGGTGGGAGGGGCGGGTGTGACGCCCACCCGGATACAGACAGCAGTGAGTTAAAAAAAAAAAAAAACTCAGTTGTGTCAGTCTGCAGGCAGGACACAGAGCGGAAGTTTTTCCTGTGGCTCTGAGAACCTTTGGTGGTGTGGACTCAGCAGAGAGAGCAGTCTCCTTCAGCGAAGACTCCCCTTAACCCTGAACACTCGGTTCCTCAGTAGGGTGTGTTGGATTGGCCCGGTAGCCCAGCAACAGTGTTTGGTAACTGTTCAGACAAGGAGGACTCAGGGTTTATCCTTGGGCCACGTACACACGAGGGGATATGTCCGCTGAAAACGGTCCGATGGACCGTTTCAGCAGACATCTCCGCTCGTGTGTATGGGCTAGCGGACAGATTTGTCCACCCGACAGATTTCAAAGCAAGCTTTGAAATCTATCCGGTGGGGATCTGTCCGCCCGACATGTCTGCTGGTTAGTACACTTACCAGCAGACATGTCGTCCCCCACCGCCGCCGCGCCGCTGCCGAATGGATTCGGCGCATGCGCGGAAGTGTTTTACTTCCTGGTGCGGTGACGTGGCGGTGACGTGGCGGCGTCAACGTCACCGCCGCGTCACCGCGCCGTCCGGGAATTTGATCCGATGGTGTGTACACGCCATCGGATCAAACTCCCGATCGGACATATCCGATGGAAATGGTCAGCGGACCGTTTTCATCGGATATGTCCGATCGTGTGTATGGGGCCTGAGAGTGATCCTTTTCTTGTCTGACTGGTGGGTGTCTTGATAAGCAGTCCTCCAGACAGGGTCATGTCTCCTAAAATGGTCTGCGACAGCAAAGACCGCCAAAATGCAAAGAAGCAAAAGGGCTCCCCATCGGGATCTGAGGATCAAGGACAAGCCTCTATGACACCCTATTCCCCTGAGGCACCAGAGTTGGGCCCTCCGGTGAGCATTCGGGTTTTAAGGAGTTATTGCCGGCCTAGCCTAAGCACCCCCTGTCTAGGTTACAGAGGAGGTGTTGGCCACCAGCCTTGGAAAAAGATGCAGCCACGCTGCATATGTTTTTTTTGTGCATTGCATTTGTGGGTCTATAAGAGGTTAACTGCTATACTCTCAGCAGCCTCACAGTAAGCAGAAAAAACAGGGTGTGCCCCCTTTCCCTGCTCCAATTCCTTAATTAAAGGGATTAAAAGACCTAGGACAGGCTACAGCTGCAGCTAACAAGGAACCTATCTCAGGTTCTGGCTGTATATAACTTCAAGTCCCCCATAGGGTTCTCTCTTGGTGTTGGCTAACATTGCAACACACATCTACAGAGGATAACTTCCTGTTTACCAATCCGTATGTTTGCATAAGATACATGAGTTGGTATGTTTAAAATGTGGGGTAAAAACAAGTAACAGAACATGTTTTATGGTTAATCGCATAAAGTTACAGGTTCTGTCTGTATGGTTTTACATGTTTTTTACAAAGCCACATATGGATGCTTGGTTTCATTAAGGTGCCTAAGATCGCATATAAATGCATGTTGGGTAAAAACAAGTAACAAAACATGTTTTTTGTGTTTCCACAGGAATGCATAAGATCGCTTAAAGTGGCTGGAATGCCTAAAGATGTTGGATCACACAGGGTTTCCTGATCACCAGAATCCTGATTTACCCAAGGATGTGGGGGCACACAGAAAGGCTTGTTTCCATAGAAATGCCTAAAGTCGCACAAAGACGCTCAAATGCACAAAGATGCTGGGTCACACGTGGTTGCCTGATCACCCGAGTCCTTGATTACCTAAGGATATTTGGTCACACAGAGAGGCTTGTTCCCCCAGAAATGCGAAAAGTCGCATAAGGATGCTTGAATGCATAAAGTTGCTGGATCTCAGAGTCCTGGATTACCCAGGGATATTTGGGCACACAGAGAGGCTTGTTTCCTCAGTATTGCCTAAGGGTCGCATGAAGTTGCTTGAAGGCATAAAAATGCTGGATTGCACATGGTTGTTTGATCGACCAAGTCCTTGAGTACCCACGGATACTTGATCACGTAGAGAGGCTTAAATGCCTGAAGTCGCATTAAGATGCTTGTTTGCATAAAAATGCTGGATCACACAGGGGTGCTTGATCACACAAGAGTCCTTGGTTCCACAAGGGTACTTGTCTGCACAGTAGTGCTTAAGATGCATAAGATGTTGATCGCATGAAAGATGCTGGATGGCATAAGTATGCATGTTCGCTTTAAAGGTTGCTTGGCCTAGATTTTGCATGTTTGCTTAATGAGCCATGATAATTTAAGTCTCCTTAATTATAGAGGATGCCATGGGCTTGCATAGGAATACGTATCTGCATGGGTACATGCGGCACAATGTTGCATAACACTTTCCTAGTGTGTGCTGGCTTGCTAGATGCTTGTTCCATAGAGGCATATGGCTTTAAGCACTTGCCATATACACACGTGAGAAGCCATTTATATATGTGTTTATTTACATGGGCTGTGTGTCGCAGGGGAACAGCTCTATCTCCAGTTCGTGGCCTACGGCAACATCATCTTGAAGGCGCCCAATCTCGTCTGATCTCGGAGGCTAAGCAGGGTCGGGCCTGGTTAGTACCTGGATGGGAGACCGCCTGGGAATACCAGGTGCTGTAGGCTAAGTCTTGCCCTTGGCTTAGCCACTGTTCCAGGGTTGACAGGGTGCTAGGGCCCTCCTCTAGCAGGTCTAAAGGTCCAGGGTATAGCGCTAAGGGCATACCAAGACAAACTCCTGCTGATGATTCAGTAGCATGGCTGGACCTAAGGGTGTCCAGCAAGGTCAAGTATCTGGAACTACTGGGTTGGGCCCCAGTCTAAAGGTACATTGTTTCTTTCATTTAACAAGATGCTTGGAAGGTTTGGCACAGCCCAAAAAGGAGTTTTGTGGCCACAGTCCCGCCCGTCATTCCCCGGCCCCCCGCGGCCGCCCCAGGGAGGCGGACGACGCCCGACCGCGGCCCTCTCCTCTTCCCTCCCCCCCCCACCGGGACGAGGCCGGTGTTCCCGTTCGAAGGGAAGCGGGTCTATGGGGTCACAGCAAGGAACGCTTCCTTACCTTTTGCCTTTTTTCTTAAGGTGCTAGGGAAGATGCTGGCTTCATTCAACACAGTTCCCTATGCTAACTTTTATTCAGGGCTGATAAACATTATCTGTTGGCCTAAGAGTGGATCCTAACCTAGCATTATCCAATGGGTCGGGTCCCAGTGATATGCTGGAATTTCTGTTGGTGATTCTTAACTAAGAAGGGATTGCCAGGCCTGGAAAAAGACCACGGCCCAGGGAAAGTAGTCAAGCTCCAAGTGAGCCTTATCCGTCAGCTAGAGCTACCGATGGGGCATCTGTCTTAAGGCCTGTACGTTTAGGTGGCAGGATTGTTCTGTCAGAGTTCAATCAGACAATGCCACACTAGGGATTTACTTCTTCTACCATGGAGGAGCTTGTGCCATGCCTATTGACAATTGTCATTTTATGGAATTCGCAGGCGATTGCTGGAGCCATCAACAATTGTCTCCAGGAGAATGACCTCTACGCCCCGACCCTTTTTCTGGCCAAAGCCACAGAAAGGGTATCCTGTACTTTTTAGGTATTGGTGTCCAGGTTCAACAAGAAATTGAACAGCTTGGGTGTCAAGGACAAGGGTTCCATCTGCATGCGGGACAGAGGTGTTAGTTATCCGGGGGGCCAGTTGTCACTGGTTTGTGTCCCCCCCCCCCCCAGTGCCGCGGCTTTTTGGCTTCTATGCAACGTCAGAGGCGAACGGAAGCCGGCCTGATTTCTCCGGCATAACCCAGACGACCTCACTGTGCAGAAGCAGTAGGGGTGGTAGTAGAGGACCCAGGGTCCCTTACATCTTGTCCAGGCCTACTTCACAGAGGGTATTGCATCCTGTCTTGCAAACAGGTGAATTTATGGTCTGGTTATTATAGCCCGCATTCTTGAGGATTGGGATTTCGGAATCAGCGGTAATTCCCTTGATTCATACAGAAGAGCTGGCTTCCAGGACCAGATGGCTTAGGATCTGGAAAGCACATGTTCCTGGTGTGAAACCAGATGGTGGCATCCTTGGAAGTATGGCATAGGAAAAATTCTTGCCTTCTTACATTTGAAAGGGCGACGGAGCTAGCCTTAAGGTCAGTCAAGGATCCGATCTCGACCTTGTTTCCAAGGGCGCTTGCTTCACGCTCCTTGATCCGAGACATTCTTCGAGGGGTAATGTGTATAAGTCCGCCAGTTTGGACGCCCTTGTGCTCGGAGGATTGGGTCTAGTGTTGTCGGCTTACAGGGTCAGTACCTTGGGCCGATGCACCATATTTTCCTTCATCCTTTAACAGGGGAATTGGTGTTCTTAGTTGTGGTAGCCTCCAAGTGAGTTCCAGTATTGGCAACTTTCTTGGCATAAGGCCATACTTAATTTGTTTTACAGGTAGGGTGATGTTGATGTTAATCCTCACCCAGCCTTGTTCTCTAGAAGGATCTAGTGTTCATTTGAATCAGGAGATTCGTACCTTCCCCTTTGTCAAAACCTTGTTTCACGGAAGGAGGAGTTATTGCTTTTCTCTCAATTGAGATGAGAGCAGTTAAATATCTATCTGAAGTTGTCAGATATAGAAGGCTGACGTGTTTATTGTACTGCCAGAAGACCCTAGTGTGGGCAGGCAGTATTCAGATCAGCTATTGAGAGGGTTACTCTCTCTTGTTAGAGTAAGAATGGCAAGGCCTATCTGAAGCGGCTGCTCGGATACGGAAGACTGATGTTTGCGCTACCAGGAGGCCCCAGGATAGGGCAAGGCAGCGTCTAATTCAACTGTGTTCAAGGTTGATTCATCAGGTTTTTATTCAGGCTTGTGGTTTAAAGAGTGGGATTCCCCCTGCTTCTTGTTGGGGTACTCCTACCAGGATAGTAAGCGCTTTATGCGTGATGCATTACCAAGCCTTTATGACTCAGAATTGGCAAGGCCGCAACTTGGTCGTCTGTGCTTACGTTCACTAATTCCTATCAGGTGAACAAAGGATGGCAAAGGGATGCAGCCTCTTGGCGCAGTATGCTGAAAGCAGCGTTATAGCTCCTCATGTATGAGGGCGGTCTGCGTTGTTTGTCTCCCTCCCCTCAGTAGGCATTGCTATGGGACATCCCACATAGTTATTAATATGCAGCTCTGTGTCCCGTGATGTACGATAAAGAAAATAGGATTTTTTATAACAGCTTACCTGTAAAATCCTTTTCTTGGAGTACATCACGGGACACAGAGCTCCCACCCCTCTTGTTTGGGGGATATTGGGACACTTATTGCTTTGCTACAAAACTGAGGAGCTCCCAGTATGGGAGGGGTTATATAGGGAGGGAACTTCCTGTCTTGATTGCCAGTGTCCATCACCTGAAGGTAGGCTCTATAACCCACATAGTTATTAATATGCAGCTCTGTGTCCTGTGATGTACTCCAAGAAAAGGATTTTACAGGTAAGCTGTTATAAAAAATCCTATTTTTCAGGCTGTCCATTATTTTGCACATGTGATTTGATCAGTTTCACTGCCTTCGTAATTACCACAGCCACTTTCATCTGAGGGAAATCCTGAAAACATGACCTGTTGGGGCACCTTGAGGACTGGAGTTGTTTTTAGGTACTTATATAGCGCCGTCAATTTACGCCGCGCTTTACATATACAATGTACATTCATATCAGTCCCTACCATCAAAAAGCTTACAATCTAAGGGACCTAACTCACATTCATATACTAGAGCCAATTTAGGCAGAAAACTAAAAAATATGGAAAAAAACACTGCGCTAAACCAATGGGGGTGGAAGTGCTGCTAGTACCAATAATACAGATACATATATTGGAAGAACTAGGAAAAGGGTAGTGAGGTACAGCGCAAAACCAAAATCTGTGAAATTAATGATAGTGATATCAGAAATAGATATAAATGAATAATAGACCAATCTAGACAACACGATTGGTTATATGAACACACATTGTGAAATATGTAAAAAAAAAATCGAATATTATATTGTGAAATATGTCAAAAAAAATGCGAATATTATATCATAAAACTGAATTAATACAACACCGGTATACAAAACCTAAAAATTATAACTAAAAAAAACATAATAACATGCACATTAAGATAAATATGAAGCAAATGAAAAAGTCCATAAATATTCCCAAAAGCATGAAAAAAGGTATCCGTGTAAAAGTGAGCTTTAACCAGTTAAGGACCCCCGCACGCCTATGTACGTCCACAACATGGCTCGTACAGGCACAAGGGCGTAAATTTACGTCCTCGCCTTAGTGCGGTTCGGGGGTCCCATCGGGACCCCCTCCGCGGCGTGCGGCGGTCCCCCTGGCTCTGGGAGCGATCGCCGACGAGTCGGGCGGATGTCCCGTGTTTTCCGCCCCCCCCCGACGCCCCCACCACGAGCATCGCGCAGCCAATGGGAGCGCGCTCCAGCCTGTCACTTCCTCCTCCTGTGTTTACACAGGAAGGAGGAAATGATCATTTCTCTCATCGCAGCGCTGTTTCCCAGCGCTGCTGATGAGAGAAGACATGCCAAGTAAGTGTGCACCAACACAACACTGACTACACACTCACATAGGCATATTAACCCCTTGTGATCGCCCCCCCCACCCCCCTGTCACAGTGTTACTGAATGCAGTGATTTTAATCACTGCATTTAGAGTCAGTGTGACAGGCACTGTAAAAAACAGTTAGTGTTAGGTTCAGGATAGCCCCCCCACCTAAGATATAAAGAACCCCCTGATGAGAGCCCTAGTTAACCCTTTCACTCCCTATTGCCAGCGTCACTAAGCGATCATTTTTCTGATCGCTGTATTAGTGTCGCTGTTCCCGCTAGGTAGCTATTTTTTTTATTACGATTTTTTTTTTTACTAAAGACATGTGGCTAAATAAATTTTGGCCTAAATGTTTTACTAAAATTTAGTTATTTGATTTTTTTTTATAACAAATAGTAAAAAAATAGTGATTTTTTTCAAAATTGTCGCTCTATTTTAGTTTATAGCGCAAAAAATAAAAATCGCAGAGGCGATCAAATACCACCGAAAGAAAGCTCTATTTGTGGGAAGAAAAGGACGCAAATTTTGTTTGGGAGCCACGTCGCACGACCGCGCAATTGTCTGTTAAAGCGACGCAGCGCCGAATTGTAAAAACACCTTGGGTCATTTAGCAGCGTAAGTGTCCGGGTCTTAAGTGGTTAAGAAGTCTTCCAAAGAGATGTTCAAAAGCTTGACACCACCTTCCACGGAATATATTGCACTTACAAGAGGTCACTGTAAAGCAGGCTCAAACAGATGCACCATATGCATCTGTTTGAGCCTATGGTGCATCTGTTTGAGCCTGCTTTACAGTGACCTCTTGTAAGTGCAATATATTCCGTTTTTTTAAATAAAAATTGTATTGCAAAGCTGCACTATGGGCTCTCTATGGAAGACTTCTTAAAGCTCACTTTTACACGGATACCTTTTTTCATGCTTTTGGGAATATTTATGGACTTTTTCATTTGCTTCATATTTATCTTAATGTGCATGTTATTATGTTTTTTTTAGTTATAATTTTTAGGTTGTGTATACCGGTGTTATATTAATTCAGTTTTATGATATAATATTCGCATTTTTTTTTACATATTTCACAATATAATATTCAATTTTTTTTTTACATATTTCACAATGTGTGTTCATATAACCAATCGTGTTGTCTAGATTGGTCTATTATTCATTTATATCTATTTCTGATATCACTATCATTAATTTCACGGATTTTGGTTTTGCGCTGTACCTCACTACCTTTTTCCCAATTTAGGCAGAAGCCAATTAACCTACCAGCATGTTTGGAGTGAGGAGGAAACCAGAGTACCTGGAGGAAACCCACGCAGGCACAGAAAGAATATGTAAACTCCAGGCAGGTAGTGTCGTAGTTGGGATTCAAACCAGCAACTCTTTTTACTGTTAGGCGAGAGTGCCACTCACTACACCACTGTGCTGCTCAGTTGAGAAACACTAATTTAGACAGTGGGCTGCAGGCTGATGGGGATGCTGAGAGACAAATTCCAAAATCTGGTCCTCTTTCTCCTTGTGACTGACAGCAGGCAGCAAGCTGTCTATTGGCTAAAGAAGCTGCCCACTGCCAATCACAAGGGAGGTGGACCTGATGGGGAACTATTGTCTCTGAATCTTTCACGCTACACACACTTAGCTTCAATAAAGACAAATTCTCAGGGTTCTTTTTTAGACAGGGATCGGAGGGATCATTCTCCGAGGAGATACCCTCAGGATCGTCATCCATCCCCAAGGAGACAGTCTCAGGAAGATCCATCTCCAAGGAGGTCCAAGGAATTCGTGAGATCTCCAAGAAGACCTCTAAACGAAAAGGAAACCCGAATTCCCAAAGAAAACAGGGATGCCGAGGAGGAAAGAGATCCCAAAAGAAAAAGATTGGAAAAGGGGAGGGGGTCTTCAACTTAAGTGGGAAACCCCTTACCCCAGAAGAATTATTGGTGTTGGATGGTGGTCTTAAGCATGCACCTGTAAAAAATCCAAACAAATTCGACACCTACATAGGCATACAAAAATATATTAGAAAAATGAACATCAAGAAATATTTCCTAGGAAACCCTGTCAAACATGGATCAGCTACATCCATATCCACCAATCCCATTCAATATAGCACATTGCGCAACAATTCGGTGTTCAACCCACAAGTCAGCAACAACCCATATATTGAGGTTTTTAAAAAATTTGTGTTTCAGGATCTTGATGGTTTGAAGGTTAAAAAGGCGAGGGATCCTATAAACATCAAAAAAGGGATCCAATCACTGAAAAAGCGCAAAGACATCGTAATTCGACCTGCGGACAAAGGAGGAGCGGTAGTGGTTCAATCCAAAGAACAATATGACGCAGAACTCCGAAGACAACTTGAAGACGTGGAGACCTATACTAAATTGCTAAGTAACCCCACCACAATGTATAAAGAACAATTGAAACAATTAATTCGGTTGGGAGTGAAAAACATTTTGGGCAAGAAAGAATCAGTGTTTTTACTGCCGGAAACATGCAGAAATCCGGTAATATACACTATTCCGAAAGTGCATAAGGATAAGGTCAACCCATCTGGTAGACCCATCGTAAATGGGATTGATTCCCTCACAGACAGGATGGGCCAGTACCTCGATTTTTTCCTACAACCAGCTATTCAACAGACCAAAGCTTATTTGAGAGACACAAAACATGTTTTACAACTGTTAGAAGAGGTTCCTGTAGTGGAAGGCCAGACTTGGATTGCCACTGCGGATGTATTGTCTTCCAAGCTTGCAGTGCATCCAAATGGTTGCTCAAGAACTATACCGTACTTATTTGTAAGCAACGAAAATTCCTCATCAAGTGCTTAGAATTCTGTTTAAAATCAAACTATTTCTGGTATAACCAGTCCTACTATAACCAGTGCACTGGAATTGCTATGGGCGCAAAATTTGCGCCCTCAATCGCCAATGCCTTTATGGCGCAATGGGAGGAAGATGCGATTTATTTGGACACCCCCATTGAATTGATCTTCTACAAAAGATACATAGACGATGTGCTTATGGTGTGGAAGGGCACCAAAGAATCATTGGAGACATTTTGTTCAGATCTAAACACTAATGATAATAATATTAATTTGGTTTTTCATATTAGTGATAAAACAGTAAATTTTTTGGACTTGGATATCACTAAATAAGCTGGTTACGGAAACCCACTTCAAGAGTGTTGACTCAAACAGCTATTTATCACTAAATAGTTGTCATTATAAATCCTGGTTGTTGAATATACCGAAAGGACAACTGGTTCGGATTAAACGCAATTGCACAAATGATACAGACTTTCTAGCTCAAGCAGAATTGATAGGAGATAGATTTAAAAGCGAAAGGCTATTCCCACGAGTTCATTCAAAAACAGATTCAAGAAGTCGCTGGTCTTGATAGAAATATGATGTTACAGGGAAATGTGAAAAAACAGCGTGATATGATGGCCCCGGCAATCATTTTGGACTACAACATCCAACACAAGGATGTAGCAAAATTGATAAAAAAACATTGGCATGTTTTAAAGGGGGATAGGCATTTGAAACCAATCCTACCGGAAACGCCTAATATTGTGTATAAAAAAGCCCCTACCATTAGGGACTTGTTGGTGAGAAATGTAGTTGCTCCCCCACCTAGGAGTGGTTATACGTTTTTCAACACAAAAGGCTTTGTTCCTTGCAAATATTGCTATGCCTGTAAACGGTCTAAGGGTCCTCAACAGAAGAGGACACAATTTGTTGGCACTCATACCAATGAGTGCCACCAAAATCAAGAATTTCATTAGTTGCCATACAGAAGGTGTGGTGTATGTGCTACAATGTAGCTGTAACCTACAATATGTAGGAAGGACAAAAAGAGCATTGATGGTTCGGATAAAAGAACACGTTGTGAACACTGAAAATTGTTTTCCCAAGCACAACGTTAGTCGACACTTTGCGGAAAAACACAACAAAGACCCCAATAATCTATCTTTTTGGGGCATAGATACATTTAATAAGACTTGAAGAGGAGCCCATCTGGTTAGGACCATCAGCCAGATGGAATCCCAGTGGATTCACTCTCTGAATACCATGGTCCCCAATGGGTTGAAGGTGGAGTTCGACCTGAATTGTTTTCTGAGTAATTTTTAATCTTATTTATTGAATCTTAAAATGTATTTTAAATATTTACTTGTTCTTAAATATAGGATATAGAGCCTTGCAAGTGTATTTGATGTAAGCGGAAGGGGTGGCACTAATTTCCGGTTGGTCACCCCCTCTCCCTTTTTTTATACCATCCTTACCATAAGTAAATTTTTACCTTAGGTTTTATACTATTTTGGGCAATAATCATATGGTTTTGGTGAAGCCTTCATCTATAATAGCCTATGATTTGCTTCCATAGAAGCACAGTAGCCTATACATTGTAATTCCCCGCCATCCTTTCCTGTGCGTCGTTTGCCTGAATTTGCCCTTGTGAATTCATGCAGACATTACTCATTTCCCTTTTCGAAAATGGCCGCAGCGGTATTTCCGTTTCGACACTTGATCGAAAATGGCGAGTTCATTTCCGCTATACACATATAAAAGACAGTATCCGATAGGCCCTTGGTAACCTCTGATGAAGTCACGTGACGTGACGCAACGCGTAAGGTTGACCGGAAGTGACGTGACACCCTGACCGTCCGACCGGAAGTGCCGTTGTTGGGCATTTTTTATTCGTTTTTCTTGCAAGTGTATTTTTAGATCTATTAAACTGACCCCAGTTTTACATATTTCACGATGAGAGCCTTATTTCTTTAAAACCCATCCATGCTTTAAACTCACGGTGAGCGGACCCTGATCGTGGCTGGACTTGGACAACATTCCCTACCAAAGACGGCTATTTACAGCACCATTGAGAATTGTGTTGAGGCCCCTTTCTTCCTGTTGGAAGGTAGGCGCTCTGTGAGCACATTTGTCATTGAAGATTCATCTGGATTGTTCCATTGCCTACATGGATAGAAGCCTTCGTATTGGTTGATGCACACAGTTTTTGTTTACTATCACTGGACTGTATTTTTTGAATAATTTTTTTGAACTTACATTATATATTTTCACTTCAGCTGAGATTGTACATGTTTACAGTTTTTTTCACTATAGGAGTTTTGCTCGCTCCTGTGTAGTATAGTCAATTTGCGCTCATTACCTTTTCATTTACAATAAAGACAGATTGCCCGCGGCCATTAGCCGCTCACTGTATCACTCGGCCCTGTCATTGGATGTGATTGACAGCAGCGCCAGCCAATCAATGAATGAACCGAGAAGCAAACGTGTTCATGGCGCGGGACTTTCCAGGGGTCAGATAAGTAAACGAGGTGCTGGGAAAACACTAACCCTCAGATGTTTTTCACCTTAATCCATAGAATGCATTAAGGTGAAAAAACATTTATCTTTATTACAACCCCTTTAAGCTCTACAGTATAACAAGCATGCTATTCTGCATATATAGACAGAATATAGTGTTGTGGGTTTAGTAACACTTTAATTGAACAATCTAGAAGCTCATTGGTTTCTATGCAGAAGTGAGCCCGATTTTACTCTCCAGCTTTAGTAAATAAACCCCATTGTGTCTCTGAATGCAGTGGGAGGCACAATGGAATTCTAAAAAGTGTCATAGGCACTCTTTATAAATTCCCCTGATAATGTCAGAAAAATATTACCTTTTTAAAACCAAATATAAAATCACACACAGGTTTTGTTAAAAGACTCTTTCAATGGAAATTGCACGTCAACTTCAGACCACCAATTAAAAATACTTTAAAATATCCTATTTGCACCCTGAAGTTTCTATGAAATGCAAACCTTAAAATGGTACAAATACATTTCCAATATATGCAAACCAAGTGACATCATTCTACAACATCTGAATGGCCAAGCCGATTAAGGGCCTCAAGATACATCTATCGCTTCATAATATATAAATATATATATATATATACACACACAGTTGATATAAAAGTCTACACACTCAGGTTAAAATGTCAAGTTTCTGTGGAGTAAATAAATAAACACAAAGATAAATAATTTCAGAACTTTTTCCACCCTTAGCCTAGGTTCACATATGTGCAATGCAGGAAACCAGCACTATTTCAGCATTGGTTCGCGCACAGCATCTCTCCCGCAGGCAGTCCACACTGCCCTCTGCGAACCACTGCAGGTGCCAATACATTGGTACCCTCAGATTGGTTCACAGATCGCAGTGCGAACTGTGAACTCGCACATGAGTGAGAACACCGATGCGATCCGATTCTAGGGTGGCCCTGTGGGGGGGGGGGGGAAGTCCCTGCACTATTTTTGTGCAAATACAATGCAAGATCGGCCATACAACTGAAATCGCACATATGTGAACCTAGGCTTAATGTGACCTATAAACTGTACAACTTAGTTGAAAAACAAACAAATCTTTTGTGTGTGTGTGGGGGGGTAAAAATTGCATATTGATTGATTGATTGCATAAGTGTGCACACCCTCTTATAACTGAGAATGTAGCAGTGTTCAGAATTAAGCAATCACATTTAAACTCATGTTAAATAGGAGTTTGTACACCCCTGCCATCATTTAAAGTGCCTCTGATTAACCCCAAATAAAGTTCAGCTGTTCTAGTAGGTCTTTCCTGACATTTTCTTAGTCGCATCCTACAGCAAAAGCCATGGTCCGCAGAGAGCTTCCAAAGCATCAGAAGGATCTCATTGTTAAAAATTTCAAAGGCATTATACCGTATTTATCGGCATATACCGCGCACTTTTTTGCCCTGAAAATCAGGGCAAAATCGTGGGTGCGCGGTATACGCCGATAGCCGCTTTCCCGCGCCGAGTTTCAAATACTGCGCCGGCATATACCGAACGCAGTACACTCGGGTATAGTCGGGCAGACTCGGCTCCTCTTGCGCTGACGTCCTGGACGTACAGGACGTGAGCGCGAGAGTAGCCGAGCCTGCCCGACTATACGCGAGTACTGCACTCGGTATATGCAGGCGCAGTACTTTTGTGAATAGTCGGGCAGGCTCGGCTACTCTCGCGCTCACGTCCTGTACGTCCAGGACGTCAGCGCGAGAGGAGCCGAGTCTGCCCGACTATACCCGAGTGTACTGCGCTCGGTATATGCTGGCGGAGTATTTGAAACACGGCGCGGGAAAGCGAGGACGCCGCGAGGACGCCGGACCCGCCGAACCGGACCCGCCGAACCGGACACCCGACCCGCCGAACCGGACACCCGACCCGCCGAACCGGACACCCGACCCGCCGAACCGGACACCCGACCCGCCGAACCGGACACCCGACCCGCCGAACCGGACACCCGTCCCGCCGAACCGGACACCCGTCCCGCCGAACCGGACACCCGTCCCGCCGAACCGGACACCCGACCCGCCGAAGAGGACACCCGACCCGCCGAAGAGGACACCCGACCCGCCGAAGAGGACACCCGACCCGACGAAGAGGACACCCGACCCGACGAAGAGGACACCCGACCCGACGAAGAGGACACCCGACCCGACGAAGAGGACACCCGACCCGACGAAGAGGACACCCGACCCGACGAAGAGGACACCCGACCGGACGAAGAGGACACCCGACCCGACGAAGAGGACACCCGACCCGACGAAGAGGACACCCGACCCGACGAAGAGGACACCCGACCCGACGAAGAGGACACCCGACCCGACGAAGAGGACACCCGAAGCCGCAGACGAGTCAGGATGTGCCATGCTGATACTCATACCCAAAAAGACTTGAGTGTTGTAATAAAATTAAAAGGTGCTTCAACAAAGTATTATTTTACCACTTGCCACCCAGGCCAATTCTGGCACTTTTCTCCTACATGTAAAAATCCTATTTTTTTGCTAGAAAATTATATAAGTTTTTTAGTAGATACCCTAGTGAATAAAATGGTGGTCAATGCATTGTTTTTATGGTATTTGTGCAGCAATTTTTTAAAAACACTTTTTTTTTTTAAAACAGTTTCATGCATTAAAAAAACAAAACAAAAAAATAAAGACAGTAAAGTTAGCTCAATTGTATGGCATAATATGAAAAATGATGTTATTCCAAGTAAGTAGATACCCAACATGTCACGCTTTAAAATTGTGCGCACTTGTGCAATAGCACCAAACATCGATACTTAAAAATCCACATAGGCGATGCGTTACATTTTTGTTACAGGTTACCCATTTAGACTTACAGAGAAGGTCTAGCGCTAGAATTATTGTTCGTGGCGATTCTTCACATGTGTGGTTTGAAAGCCGTTTACACGTGGCCACGACCTATGTATGCGTTTGTTTCTGCAAGCAAGCATGCGGGGACGGGATGCTTTAAAAAAAAAAAAAAATTTTTGTCGTTTATTTTACATTTATCTTTCTTTTTTGAAACTTTTATCCATTTCACAAGGAATGTAAACATTCCTTGTAATAGGAATAGGGCATGACGGGTCCTCATACAAGTCCCAAGATCTAACCTCTAGGCTGGGAAGCCAAGAAATCTCCAACGGGTCATAGAGACTATCGGGGACGATCTGGCCTGCCCCGATTCTGTATGGTCAACTTCCAGTGCCAGCCAATTACTTCTCCGGCTCGCCCCCGAACAGCCGATATGATTGTTTTTACGGGGCAGGAAATCGCTGGCTGTAAAATAAAATATCTGATGCCTGCAGTTAGTCATCATTTCGATATCACCACTAAAAGTCTGCAAATGTCCCGCTGTGCAGGCGGCAAGTGGTCAAGGTTGTGCACACTTATACAATAAAATTAATACATTTTTTTTAATTTTAAACCCCTCCACGTAAAAGATTAAAGTTTTTTTTCAATTGAGTTGTACAGTTTATAGGTCACATTAAAGATGGAAAAAGTTCTGAAATGATTTATCTGTGTCATTGTTTTACATCACAGAAACCTGACATTTTAAACTTTAGACTTTTTATATCCACTATATATCTATATATATATATATTATATGCCATCCGCTAACAGAGCTGTGCTGCGACTATGAAATCCCCTGCACATGCGTGAGATTGACGTCATCAAGCCCATGAAACCGGAAACAAGATATGGGGACAATGGAAACCCTGTCAGATGTAAAAGCACACCTCAGCGAGGCTTTGTTTTGAGGCAAGTCTGTCATAATGTGCTAGTATGTAATGCATACTAGCACATTATGACATTATCCTGGAGGGGTCTTTTTTTGAGTGTGTGTGCGTACAATATAAGACTTGTTTTATTCATAGTTATATAGCAAAGACATCTTGTGTAAAAGCTTTATACAGTTCATATTCAACATTCACATCAGGCCCTGCTAACAAGGAAGCTTACAATCTACTGTTTATAAGAGAAATACAAGCACTGTATTTATCGGCGTATAACGCGCACCCTTTCTCCCTGAAAATAGGGGGAAAATCACGGGTGCTGTTATATGTCGATCGTGTACCTTGGGCTCGGAGGAGAACGAGCGCCGCCAGAATTCACCGAGCTGTCATCTCCTGTTTACTTGGCTCTCACTCGGCTCTAACATCACACACACAGTCCCTCTTCCGCCACCGGCATTGGACCAGTGTTCTAACAATCATCACAGGAGCTGGTCCAATGTCGATGGCGGAGGCGGGACTGTGTATGTGACTGCCGCCGAGTGAACAAGAGATGACGGCTCGGTGATTCCCTCACTCCACAGGAGATGGCGAGGCTGTAAATGGGTGCATAGGCTGCATCTAGGCTGGAGATGGGCGCATAGGCTGCATCTAGGCTGGAGATGGGCGCATAGGCTGCATTTAGGCTGGAGATGGGCGCATAGGCTGCATCTAGGCTGGAGATGGGCGCATAGGCTGCATCTAGGCTGGAGATGGGCGCATAGGCTGCATCTAGGCTGGAGATGGGCGCAAAGGCTGCATCTAGGCTGGAGATGGGCGCAAAGGCTGCATCTAGGCTGGAGATGGGCGCATAGGCTGAATCTAGGCTGGAGAAGGGCGCATAGGCTGCATCTAGGCTGGAGATGGGCGCATAGGCTGCATCTAGGCTGGAGATGGGCACTGACCATAACATTAAAAAAAAAACATTGTTTCCTGATACTTCCCTCTTAAATTGGGGTGTGTGTTATACGCCGATGCGTGTTATACGCCGATAAATGCGGTACATATGCACGCAAGGACAGATTAGTCAAAATTCAATCAAACCCCCAAAATAATTACCAAACATGGTCAAGGCAGTAAATTAGCATCCTAGTAAAGCAAGATGATTGAAAATACAGTATCAATTATACTGTACACTTCGGAGTAAACAAGGAAAAAATACTTACTTTTTATCAGGTCCTTGTACTATAATGTCCATAACAGAAGATTTACCATCTCACCATGTGAGATAAAGAGTTCCTGCTGAACCCTTCTTCACCCCAATTAAAAAGCAAGAGAAGCATCCCCAAAAGGAACATAAGCAGCAATAAAAACTTTTTAAAGAATCGGCAGCGATGGGGGGGTCAATGTTCCTCCCGCTAGGTTGAGTTTGTTGAGGGCCCAGTTTAAATTTAAATGGTCCGACTGCTCCCTCGGGTACCTGGGAGCTCAGATTCCAGGAAAATTAAGGCGCGCTTTCGATCTTAATTTTCCGCCGTTGTTGGCCAGAGTTCGGGAGTTGTTGAAAGACTGGACCAAGGGATTGCACTCCTGGTTCGGGAGGTGCAATCTGATTAAGATGTCGATCCTACCCAAATTCCTGTACTTATTCCAGGCATTGCCTATCAAGATTGCATCCTCATTCTTTAAACAGGTGAACTCCATCTTCATCGATTTTATATGGGCTGGCTCCAAACCCCGTCTACGTAGGAGTCTCCTAATACTGCCAAAACATCTTGGAGGGCTGGCCCTCCCAGATGTGTGGAATTACTACAGGACAGTTCATATGGGCAGAATTATAGACTGGAACCGGCATGGTAAATCCAAGCTCTGGGTCCATTTGAAACAGGCACAGGCAGAGGTCCCGTTGGGGGGGGCACCCTGGTGCGCTGACAGATTACCCTCAGACATGTCTTCTCACCTGGTCACTGGCACTACCCTGGGGGTGGGGGCGGCAACCTTGCTCTCATCCCACCTCTCGTCAGGTGACTCTCCGCTGTACCCGAATTTGGGGAACCCAGCGTTCCCTTCGGGACTGGAGGTAGCAGAATACGGGGCACTGACATCGACGGGGAGGGTTCGAGCCTCCCACTTCCTGGAGGGGGATCATTGGCCTTCTATTCAGGCCCTGACTAACGATACCGGTCAGTCCCGACTCCCGTTTTGGAAGGCGATCCACCTACACCACTTCCTGCACTCTATTGCGAATCCAGTGCACTATCAGCGGGAGTTAACGTTCTTCTTCTTCGAGTATTGCAGGCATGAGGGGACAATGCCACAGGTGCTATCCAAAATGTATGAGCTGCTTAACTCTCCCCCAACACAGCCCGACTTGCCCTTTCTACAGAAATGGGAAACCAAACTGCAGCGCTCCTTTACTGATACCCAAAGACAGAAGATAATTTGCTTTTCCCTCAAAACATCGATCTGTACAAAAATTCAGGAGCTTAATTATAAGATCCTGACCAGATGGTTTTATACTCCTTAGGTCTTATACAGATTTTTTTCCCGTGTCCACCAATTTATGCTGGAGATGTCTAGCGGAGATAGGAACGTTCCTTCACATCGTTTGGTCCTGTCCCAAATTGCAGCACTTCTGGTCAATGGTCGGTAAGATCACCCAGAAATTCACAGACCATGTAATCGTGAACGACCCGGCCTTTTTCCTGTTCCATGACACCCCACTCCCGGAGCAGACCTACAAGAATTTAATTGTACGGCATCTACTGAATGCGGCTAAGTCCTGCATTCCTCTCAAGTGGTAGAAGAGATCGCCCCCGTCGGTGGGCATGTGGATGCGGAGGGTGGAAGATATCAAACGGTTGGAGGACCTGGTCCTCACCGCCCAAAACAAGCAGGAGAGGCATTCTCAGGCGTGGAGGCTCTGGAATATGTATATTTTCTCAGATGAAGGGTCGGAAATGCTTGCTTCCTAATTTGATCAGGAGACATGGCCCAGTTGTCTGCAACGGCGGGGGGCCTACTCCTAACCCCGGGTCGCCCCTTCTCTCCCTCCTCCCGGCCTCTCCCTCCCCCTTGCTCTTCATTTCTCTTCTTCTTTCTATTCTTATCTTACCCCCCCCCCCCCCTCGGCCTCTGCTTACTCTATCCCCGCTGCTCCCCTGCTAGCGCTCTCTTTTTCTTTCTAGCAAATGACAGGTGAGACCTGGACTGGGCAATTGAATTTAAGACAGTCACAAGATAGTAGCGCAAACTGCCCGATGGCTTTTATAGCACAGGCCAGCATAGGGGGAGGAGGTTACTTGGGTAGCCTTGTGATATAGGGCCGATACTGTCTCATATTATGCTTTGTACACTTGCGAATACCTGGTCCGTTCCGGGATAAGAATGCACGTGTTTCTTCCATTGCCCCTTCTGGTGGACAGTACTGTATTGTAATTTTTTGTATGCATGTATGTATGTCTTGTATGTTTTGTAAGGATATAAATAAAAAGTTATATTTGAAAAAAAAAAAACTTGTCAAGGGGTGTCCAAACTTTTTTCAAAGAGGGCTAGATTTGATGAAGTTAACATGCATTAAAATTTGGTCTAAGTGGGTTTGTTCAAGCAACTAATACACGGCCCAACAATAATTCTCTTGCCTTTGTGGCTGTGTGTGGTGAAGAGATGAGCGTGGGCGTGTTATTTGGATATACCGTATTTATTGGCGTATAACACGCACCTTCACTTTAGGAGGGAAGTTTCAGGGGGAAAAAATGTAAATAAAAAACTTTGAAGCACAATAAGGGTCATTGCCCATCAACCTAATCGGTGCCCATCTGCAGCCTCTCCATTGCCATGAATGCAGCCTGGTCGATGTACATACAGGAGAATCTCCTGTTTACACAGCAGCCTCTTTAATCCAATTTCTCCTGCCTCCTATGATAGACAGAGGAGTCGTCCAATGGCAGCCCAGGAGATGGGACTGAGTAAACAGGAGATTCTCCATATGTAATTTGACAGCACTGGTTCTCCCTCTCCGTGTCCCCTCAGAGGGAGCGCCGATAAATACAGTATATATCCAAATTACCATGGGGCCCACATTAAACTGGAACGGGGGCCGCAATTGGCCCCCGGGCCGGACATGCCTGCTATAAGCCCTTCCGGACAACAAAACTATTCTCCAAGTTTTAAAGTATCTCTAAAGCCAAAACTCTTTGAATGGAGTAATAGAGGGTTAAAACATTTTTTTTTTTTTGTTACCATCTGTGTCTCATCAGGGAGATTTCTTTTCACTTCCTGTGGACAAAAAGTGAGAGGATATCTTTCCAGTCCGCTCTTAGACATGTATTGGAACTTAAACTATACATTAAAAAACATAGGTCAAACTTTTCAAATGCACCTAAGAAATTCAAACAATATAAAAGGAGAGAGAAAAATGCATATGCAGCTTTTTTTTTTTTTTTAAAGGCGATACCTTAATACCCAGATTATAATAAAAAAATACTATTACCTTTTAAGGCCCCTTTTACACGGGTGTTCTGTTTTTCCGTCTTTCATTCATCCAATTAATGGCTGAAAAACGGACATCAGCGCATCTCTATAGAACAACAGATATTGATGGATGCAGATGTAAACGTATGATCATTCATCTACATTTGTTTTTTCCATAGAGATGCATTGATGCCCGTTTATCTGTCAACGGATGGATGAAAAATAGACAAAGGGAATGCTCGTGTGAAAAGGGCCTTAAACTGATTAAATGTGACAAAATGAACATATAAATCTACCTGGAGGATAATGAGATACGAGGCAGCTGTGTCAAGGTCCTGAGCCATTAGGCACTCCTCAAACAAGTCCTTAGGGTTACCAACAGCAGCAAAAAGATAATTCCAAAGGGCATACTCCGTCTTGCGTGCACAGTGAACAACAGTCTGCAGAAAAAGGGGGAATTCTGTGATGAACTTGGCCACTGTTGGAAGCAGCGGGTCGGGAATAGGTTCCCGTGAGGTAGCTTCTTCTTCCAATACTTCGTGGAGCATGAGTTCTAGCACATGTGGGAAGTAAGGTAACGAGGCACATGAATGGGCTAAGAGTAAAGCCTGCTCTCCTAAGTTCCTGACTAAGAGCTGTCGTAGAATATGGTGGAGGTAGATTTGAGAGGTCCTCTCTACAATACAATAGGGAAACTGAACCTCCAAATGCTCAGCAGGAGAGCCAAGGTTGTTCAAACAGTCATAAGCAACAGTCTCATTAATGGCGCCAAGTACCAGGGCATCTTCAAACAAAACAGCTAGAGGGTAGATGTTGATGTGGAAAGGCAGCATTATTCGTTTGGACAGGAAGGAATGTGGTTTACGATTGTCCCTAGGAAACAAAGGGAGCCAAACTTTCATGCCTGAGCCGCCACAGCTAAGCCAGAGAGCTTCCAGAAGATGGCGCTTTTGCTTGTTCATTCTACAGGTGCTCCATACATTTTCAACAGACTGAGCCAGGACCACCGGAGCACAAAATGGCAGCTGAAAGAAAACACAAGCATAATTAATACATAAAATAATCTGATGTAGCCTAAACTTCATTATTTCATAATTAGTCTCTACACCAGTGGTTCTCAACCTGGGGGTCGGGACCCCCTCGGGGGTCAAATCACAATTTGCCAGGGGTCACCAAATCTTGGGCTGTTGCTGAAGCCTGTACCACTGTCCTTGCCTTTTCGCAGCCATCCAGCTGGGCTGTTTGGAGCCTGCGACCGCCCACTCAGCCTCTTAGCAGCTGCCCATTCAGTTCATGGCATGGCTGGGGGGGCAGACTAGAGGTCAGCTGACTGGTGAGAAATGTAAAGTGGGAGGGGCTGGGGGAGACCCCATCTCCTGATTGTGGCATAGGTGTCACTACTGCGAGACACCAAAGACCTGGAGACACAGTGAGTATCACTACCTGTGATTAGAGTTGCCAATTAAAAGTCCCCACTACAGTTCTCAGATCAGCAGATGACCTTCATCAAGAGCATGTAAGTTGGCCGATCAGAACTCTCCCCAGCATTGCCACTGATCCCAACTCCATGCCAGCACTGCCACTGATCCCAATCCACCCACCCCCCACCAAGGAGTCAGGCTCCGTACACACGGCGGAGCTTCTCGGCAGAATCCAGCGAGAAGCTCGCTGGGATCCATATTCTGCCGAGAAGCTCGATCGTGTGTACACTTTCAAAATAGAGAGCAGGTTCTCTATTTGCTTGACGGGCCATCGGGACTAATGGCTCGACGCCTTTTTCGACAGCCTGGTCGACGAACTCGTCGGGCGGAACGATGGGTTTAGCCCGACGAGGTTCTCGGACGTGTGTACGCGGCCTAAGAGCAGGAAAAAAATTGAAAATATGTGGAAGGGAGAGGAAAAGAGGGGGAGGAAAAGAGGGGGAGGAACAAATAAAAAGGGAGAGAAGCATAAGAGAAAGAACAAGAAAGACGGCTAAAGAGAGGGATGGGGGGGGGGGGTGGGGGAAGAAATTAGGAAGAGAGAGATAAAGGGAAAGAAAGGAGAACAAAGAGAAAGAGTGCTACATCCTAAAAAGTACCATAAGTGGTTTTAATATTGTACGACTGGAAGGGACTCGGGGAGCTCTAAATGTCCGTGGGTTAGGGGAGCAAATTACTTGTCTTGCCTTGGGTGCTGACAACTCAAGGCAAGGTAATTTTACCGTTAGGGGTCCCCACAACTTGGGAAATTTTATCAAGGGGCCACGGCACTAGAAAGGTTGAGAACCACTGCTCTACACTAAGAGATTGCTTTCCAAAGACCAGCATGTCCATTTCTATTAAAATATTTATGAAAAACCTTTTAGACTACCGAGGTGAGCCAATGTCGCAGCCTTTGCCTTTATGAGAGTGTAGTGCTTGGTGCATCGAGAACAGCAACTGTTGTCTTGTTTACATTACAATTTGTTTTAGAAAAGTAACATTTATTTACTCTGATACCCCCAAATAAAATCTAGTGTAACCAATTGCCTTCAGAAGACACCTTATTAGTAAAGAGAGTCCACCTGTGTATTTAAAGTCCGTATAAATACAGCTGTTCTGTGAAGTCCTCAGAGGTTCATTAGAGAACCTTAGTGAACAAACAGCATCACGAAGGCCAAGGAACACACCAGACAGGTCAGGGATAAAGTTGTGGAGAATTTTCAAAGCAGGGTTAGGTTCTAAAAAAAACATCCCAAGCTTTGAACATCTCACAAAGCACTGTTAAATCCATCATCCGAAAATAGAATGGGTATGGCACAACTGCAAACCTACCGACGTCCACATAAACTGACAGGCCGGGAAAGGATAGCATTAATCAGATAAGCAGCCAAGAGGCCCATGGTAACTTTGGAGGAGCTGCAGAGATCCACAGCTCAGGTGGGAGAATGTCAACAGGACAACTATTAGTCGTGCACTTCAAAAATCTGGGCTTTATGGAAGAGGGGCAAGAAGAAAGCCATTGTTGAAAGAAAGACATAAGTTTGCAGTTTGCGAAAAGTCATGTGGGGGACACAGCAAACATGTGGAAGAAAGTGGTCTGGTCAGAGAAGACCAAATAAGAACTTTTTGGCCTTAAAGCAAAACTCTATAAGTTGTGGAAAACCAACACTGCACATCACCCTGAACACACCATACCCACTGTGAAACATGGTGGTGGCAGCATCATGTTGTGGGATGCTTCTATTTAGCAGGCACAGGGAAGCTGGTCAGAGTTAATGGGAATGTGGATGGAGCAAAATACAGGGCAATCTTAGAAGAAAACCTGTTAAAGTCTGCAAAAGACTTGAGACTGGGGCGGAGGCTCACCTTCCAGCAGGAAATGATCCTAAATATACAGCCAGAGCTACAATGGAATGGTTAAGAGCAAAGTATATACATGTGTTAATGGCCCAGTCAAAATCCAGACCTAAATGCAATTGAGAATCTGTGGCAAGACTTGAAAATTGCTGTTCGCAGACGCTCTTCATCCAATCTGACAGAGCTATTTTGCAAAGAATGGGCAAAAGGTCACTCTAGATGTGCAAAGCTGGTAGAGATATCCCCAAAAAGACTTGTAGTTGTAATTGCAGCGAAAGTCGGTTCTACAAAGTATCGTCAAGTATACAACAATATATTGTACAAAACAAAAAAAATTCCTTCCACTTCATAATTATGTGCCACTTTATGTTGGTCCATCACATAAAATCCATTACATTTTTGGTTGTAACATGACAAAATGTCAAAAATGTCAAGGAGTATCAATACTTTTTCAAGACACTGTATATATATATATATATATATATATATATATATATATATATTGAGAGATCCTACAGAAAAACTACACAAAAGAAAGCATTTAGGCCATCTTTCTCCAGCTACTTTTTAAATTCCTGACAGAGTTAATCAAATTTGTAAAAATGACAAACTGTTTTTTTTTTCTTTCCCTGAAGTTATGCAACATTACTGTTGGTTGAAGATAATGCCTGTATTCCACTAGTAGAAGATCGCCAGTCCTCATAAATTTGTAATGATTTTTGGTCATATTCCAACGATTCTACACATGCTATAAAACTAACTAAAGATTGTATATAAAAAATATATTTGTTTTTAAATGGAACGGGTCTAGGTTAACCTGAACAAGCTGTACAAATATATGCTGTGAATTTCTAAGTTACAAACTTCCTGTAGGGGGTGCTAAATATACATATATGTTCTCCTGTGCAAGACACAGCACAGTCTTTTACATACCAGCTTTCTCTGTTGGGATCCAGCATCTTTTTCCCGAATCTGAGGACCAGAGCGATCTCTCTGCAACATTATTAGCTGACCAGCTAGGTTCAGCATTATGCTTTCTGCATCACAAGCCTGAGATAAAAGAAAAAACATGATCATTCTATACCTAGCTTTATGCTGCCTTGATACAAAAGCAAACAAATAAACTTGGCAAATAAAAATATTCATGGCATCAAAAAATAAAAAACAAAACAAAAAAAAAACACACACACAATGGTTAAATGCTTGCTAAATCTAGGCCTAGAAGAATAAAAGCGTACTACCTAATTTCTCGCTCATTTAGCCTTTTTTTCATGATGCGTCCCTCAAAGCTCTAAGGCATAGTTTCTCAACTCAAGTACCCCAAACATGTCATGTTTTCAGGCTTTCCATTATTTTGCACAGGCGATTTGATCAGTTTCAGTGCCTTAGTAATTACCACTGCCGTTTCATCTGAGGGGTATTCTTAAAACATGACCTGTTTGGGGTACTTGAGGACTTGAGGACTGCAGTTAAGAAACATTGCTCTAAGGCACTCCAGTGGTTGTACTCGATCATCATCATATACAACGCGAAACCTATAGTTCTACTTGTACACGAGGACAGCACAACCCAGAATTTTCGAAGAGAAGTGAAGAGTGCATAAAGGAATGAGGCAAGTATTACAGCCTTTCCCTCTACCCCCAAGACTTAGCAAGCATTTAACATCTGCAATGTAGGGAGGGGGTGAAAGGGGGTGGTGGAGGCCCACTGCAATGGGGGTGTGCGTTTTTTTTTTTTAAACAAATCTTGTAGCTTAGGTTCAACCATTTTAGCTTTCACACCTCTATAGCCTTTTACTGACTAGGACAATTTTTACAATGTTGCCATTGACCTTATTGATTGACTTTGTCATTACTTAAAGCGGAACTAAACACACTGATTTAATGATTTACCAAAACAGTTACATTTAGGGCATATCATGAATGATAACATTCATATTTGCTTGTTCTCTCAATTAAACTGTCAAGCCATCAAATGGCTGTTGTCATAACGGATCACATGTGCAGCATCATGTCAATTGCAGATGAAACAGAGGTTAAGATACCAGCTTCCTTGGCTGTAAAGCCCCATTCACATGGGCCATAGAAAAAGCCCAAAAATCTGCATCTGAGGACATGTGTATTCATGTATATTCTTGAAAAAAAAAAGAACAGAACATTTTTAAAAAAACAGATTTACTGACCATTACATGCCTTAATGAACAGTAAATGTTTTACATCTGTGTTATGGTCACATTAATGAGGCCTTAAAGTGGTTGTAAACATCAGAAATAAAATATGAACAAAACATATCCTACTATAGTGTTTACTTGTCTCAAATAAAAGCACTCAGATTAATGTCTGCTGCTTCGTTCCTCTATTAGCAAGAATTACAAATTGTTCCTGACACTCAGAAAAAAATGATGACAAGGGAGGGCCCTCTAGTAGATGGACAGCCTTACTTGTGCTCCTGTGTGCCCCTTCTCTCCAATCAGCTGTCTTCACTAAGTTCTGCAGTGTAATGTCAGCACTCCACTCTCTTTTTTAACTCTCAGAAAATCTTTATAAACTCAGCACTTTGAATGGATATAGAGAAGATTATGTAGGAGGATTTGTTTCATAATTGTATATCACCTGAGGATAGTCACTTCCTGGGCATATGTAAATGGTTTATAACCACTTTAGGATGGGAGGGTTTAGGGCAGCTTTAAGAAAAAGCATTACATTTAATACTTTTTTGCATTTACCAAAAAATCTGTTTCTTGGAGTGTATTAAGGGACACAGGATCAAAAGCAATTCTGAGAATTGTGTTATACTGCTGCCTACAGGTAGAACTGGACACTGGCAAACAAAAAAGCAATTTTCCAGTCGGGGATAATACTCTTCTACTCCTATTGTACTTTCGTTTTGTAGTAAAATCATCATTAGATTATATACCAAACACAGAGGGTTTAGCGCTATGTCCCGTAAAGAACACCAAGAAAAAAATGTTACGCCAAGCACAAAAATCATGGTTTTCTTTATCATTTCAGTAAGGGACACAGACTCAGAAGTAATTCAGAGACAATTGGGACATCTCAAAGCAATCCAACTTAGCAGCGGGCAATAGCAAAAAGATGCCAACATACCCATAAAACAAAACTAGAGGAAGCCTGCAGCTCACGGAGCTGCCTAAAATGTTTCTTAATGCCAGAAGCCGGCATCAGCTGAGGCCTGAACATTGTAAAAAATATGAACAGAAGACAAGGTAGTGGCTTTTTCAAATCTGATGCTCGATGCCAAAAAGCCTCAAAGCACTTACAGACTTAGAAAAACACACCGACAAGAAAAGGTGAAAGCGTTATTTTGGTGGGAATGATGATCTATCCGAGCCACCTAGAAATGAAGGACATAAAAGCTGGTTCTCCTTTACAGAGACCATCAGCAGTAACAACAAGAGTCATACTTTATGGAAATAGAGGTGGAAAGATAAATATACACATCACAAACCTCATCAAGGCAGTGAAGGGAAATCTCATTGGGATATACAGTGGCATGAAAATAGAACAAATGCACAATGCCCTGGTTGAGATGAAAAGCAAATACCACTTTAGGAAAAAAGGAGGTTCTGGGCCCCATGGCAACCCTGTCCTTATGCAAGGTTAGACATTGTTCTCTAAAGGATAAGGCCGCTGGCTCAGACACATGCATTGCAAATGTGATGCCAACAAGAGATCCAGACCAGCCTACAAAAATAAAAATGCTTACCACAGACTTCCTAGCTTTCAGGAGCATTAGAGCTATACCCCATACCTATTCTCTTAGTGAGGGGCAAAGATCTGGGGGGCCCCTTGTTAAAGGGAGCTTCCAGATTCCGATAAGCTCCCTGCCCACAGACAGCCAACAGCCAAGGTTGTCAGGACATTGGGACAAGGTGCTTTCCCGACCTTCCGGGCTGTGAGCTCGGATAAGGGTCTGGTACGGATTTTGGGGGGACCGCCACCCAGTTTTTTTTAGTGTGGGGGTTCCCCTTAAAATCCATACCAGACCAAAGGGCATGGTATGCTCTTGGAGGGGAGTTCCCCATCAAGATCATCAGAGCACAAGTCGTATGCCAAGGTCAGATCAGTTAAGACGGCGAACCGACTTTGATCTGACTTCAGTGATATTTAATGGGATGAAATAGGTTCAAAGTTGGACCAAAAGTAGTGCAGGGACTACTTTAAAGTGGGACTAATATGAATGGTAGTCATTGGAAATCATGGGGAATGACTTGTCATGTGACTTTGCACTCCCAAATTGTAGGACAAGTCATACATATGTGAAAGGGGCCCAAAGACGTACTAACATAAATAACCTATAGCAGGGCTCAAAATTTCAAGTCCTGAGCTACTAGCCAGACCTCAAAAGTTACTCGTCACCAGTTGCCCAACCTAATTCATACAATGCCCTGCGCCTAATTGCACACGTAAACACGCCCTCGTAGATTATCTCATGGAATAACACTGTTAAATGTTTTATGCAGAATCAAGTTACAAAATCAAATATTACCAACAACAACTTTAACAAAATGGGACAGGGCACTGGGGGCAGACCAGAGGGACAGGGCACTGGGGGCAGACCAGAGGGACAGGGCACTGGGGGCAGACCAGAGGGACAGGGCACTGGGGGCAGACCAGAGGGACAGGGCACTGGGGGCAGACCAGAGGGACAGGGCACTGGGGGCAGACCAGAGGGACAGGGCACTGGGGGCAGACCAGAGGGACAGGGTATTAGAACTGGGTCTCTTCCCCATTCTCTTGCTGTCTCCTCTTCAACTTCCATCCATCCTCTCTCTCTCCCATTCATCTCATCATCAGGAGCCTGTGTGTGTGGCTCCACGCTTGCATGTCCCCCCTTTTATTCAGGCTGGCAGTGAGGAGAGGAGCTGCAGCACAGCGGGAGGGAGTACAATCCAGCGCCGAGATCCACACAACTGCACAGCCATTGACACTGTAGCACAGCACACTGACACCGCACAGCACACATTGAGACCAGTCTGTTCACAGTGCTCAGGCTGAACTGTTGAGACACTTACATAGAGCACAAGGAGAAGAAAACTGCACAAACTGGAAGGCTGCCGCTCTCATGTCAGGGCAACTTTCAGTGAGTGCTGCACCGGAGTGGTAATTTTCCCAACCCTCCACCTCACTCATTACTTTCTGCTCTCCAGCTACATTGGTCGGAGTAGGGGGGCAGGCTCAGAGAGGTCATACTGTTAGGTCCAATAGCTTAATGAGAATTGTAAGGAGAGCACCTGTGTACTGCTCTGCCTGTGCGCGGCTCACCAGACTACTTTTCCCGAGCATGCACCTTTCCTCTTCGGCCGCCAATCTCATCGGGACTCTAAGTGTAGACACAGATTGGAGGGAGATTGGTCATGTAGCCCTGTCATCACTCGCCCCCAGCTTAAATCCACTCGCCAAATGCTAGTAGGCGAGTGGAAATTATGAGGGCTGACCTATAGCACTCACTGTTCTCATTAACAATTTAAAAGGAATACAATTATAAAAAAACACAACCTAATATCTTACGGCACCATACCTGTTGAGGCATTTTTAATGAAATACCAGTTTCTGTCCTCACCGAAGTTAAGGTAACTGACACCACAAGAGACGGGTGAGGTATGTACCGAGACATGGACACCTCCTGGAGGACTTGTAAACACACTGAAGGATTTGGCCTGCAGAAGATTAGATGAACAAATATGTAGGAGGGTGTCACAGTCAAATAGTCACAAGAAAGCCCAATATACGAGTATTACTGTTTACAAAAAATAGTCACAAGAATTATCAAGTAAATAATAAAATTATTAAATTTGATATATACAGCGAGTAAAATTAGTATTAACCACTTTTGCCCCGGACCATATTGCTGTCCAAAGACCAGAGCACTTTTTGTGATTCGGCACTGCGTCGTGCGACGTGGCTCCCAAACAAAATTGGCGTTTTTTTTCCCCCACAAATAGAGCTTTCTTTTGGTGGTATTTGATCATCTCTGTGGTTTTTATTTTTTGCGCTATAAACAAAAATAGAGCGACTATTTTGAAAAAAAAAATGCAATATTTTTTACATTTTGCTATAATAAATATCCCCAAAAAAAGATATAAAAAAACATTTTTTTTTCCTCAGTTTAGGCCGATACGTATTCTACATATTTTTCGTAAAAAAAAAAAAAAAAAAATCACAATTAGCGTTTGATTGGTTTGCGCAAAATTTATAGCGTTTACAAAAAAGGGTGTCGTTTTATGGCATTTTTATTATTATTATTTTTTTACTAGTAATGACGGCGATCAGTGTTTTTTTTCGGTACCGCGATATTATGGCGAACACATCGAACACTTTTGACACATTTTTGGGTCCATTGGCATTTTTATAGCGATCAATGCTACAAAAATGCATTGGATTACTATAAAAATGCCATTGGCAGTGAAGGGGTTAACACTAGGGGGCAGGGAAGGGGTTAAGTGTGTTGCTGGGTGTGTTCTAACTGTATGGGGGGGTGGCCTCACTAGGGGAAATCACTGATCTTCTGTTCATACATTGTATGAACAGAAAATCAGCGTTTCCCCCGCTGACAGGAACGAGAGCTGTGTGTTTACACACACAGCTCCCGTTCCCCGCTCTAACGAGCAATCGCGGGTGCCCGGCGGCGATCATACCCGCCAGGCACGCGCACGGGACTCGGGGGGCGCGCGCGCCCTACAAGTCTCTAAAGGGAGGACGTAGAGCTACGTGCTCCCGCGAGACAGAGCCACCGCTCCGCAGGAATATGACGGCGGGCAGTCGGCATGTAGTTAAAAACACATCACCATTTTTATAAGTAGATTTCTAAAGGTGCTATTGACATGAAATTTTCACCACGTTAGTAAAACAAATAAGTTCAGAAATGGTTATGTAAAAAAAAATAAGAGAAGAAGGTTGTATAATGTATTTAATACTTTCTAAAAAATCATTTGTTGGTAATGACCGTTTCAAGACGCCTCCTGTATGGAGAAACTAGTTGCATGCATTCCTCAGGTGTGATTTTGGCCCATTCTTCCACACAGTCTTCAAACCTTGAAGATTCCATGGGCCTCTTCTATGAACTCAGACCTTTAGTTCTTTCCTTATATTTTCTATTAGATTTATGTCATTTGATTGGCTGGGCCATTTTAACAGCTTTATTTTCTTTATTTTTTTTGTTTGGTATCATTACCTTTCTGAAATGTCCACCCTCGTTTCATCTTCATCCCTCTGGTAGATACCCTCAGGTTTTTATCAAGAATGTCTTAGTACATTTTTTTCATTCATCCTTCTTTAATGACATGAAGTTTGGCAGTACCGTATGCTAAACAAAACTGCCCCACACCATCATGTTCCCACCTCCAAACTTTACTGTTGGTATTGGGCCGTTTTTGGAGTGATGTGCCGTGCCATTTGACCTCCAAACATGGTGTGTAATATTGCACCCAGAGAGTTCAATTTTGGTCTCATCTGACCAGACTATATTCTCCCAGTATTTCGCAGACTTTTGTAAATGTTGTGCAGCAAACGTTAAATCGAGCTTCAACATGCTTTTTCTTCAGCAGTGGAGTCTTGTGTGGTGAGCATACATACATGCCAAGGAAGTTGCGTGCATTACTTGGTTTTCTTTGAAACAATTGTACCCGCTAATTCCATTTATTTCTGAAGTTCTCCACAAGTAGGCATTGGCTTTTGGACAACACTTCTCATAATTCTTTGCACTCCTCTCCGTGTCATCTTGAGAGGAGCACCTTGTCGGTTTATGGTGAAATTAAGTTCTTCCAACTTCCGGATTATGGCCCCAACAGTGCTTACTGGAACATTCAAAAGTTTAGAAATCCTTCTGTAACCAATGCCATTAGTATGTTTTGAAACAAATAAAAGGTCTTTGAGAAAGCTCTTTGCTTTTACCCATCATAAGATCATGTCACATTCTTGTGTGACACCTTGTTAGGTAATGAGACAACTTTTTATGGGCCATCAGTTGAGACTGAGCCAGCTGATATTAATTTGCACTGACAAGGGGCAGGATTGCTTTCTAATTACCGACAGATTTCAGCTGGTGTCTCGCCTTTCCATGCCTTTTTGCACCTCTATTTCTTCATGCGTTCAATACTTTTTCCCTGTATCTTTCCATTTCATTACACAACTTCTGAACTTATTTGTTTTGGTTTCTTTGTATGCATGGGTTGTTACCGACATGTGATGAGAATGTTGTGTCAATAGCACCTTTAAAAAATAGAATTTTTAATAACAGCTTACCTGTAAAAATCCTTTTCTTGGAGTACACCACTGGACACAGAGCCATTAATCATTACATAGTGGGTTGTATAGTTCACAAGAGGCGATTGGACACTGGCACACCCAATGAAGACAAGTTCCCCTCTATATAACCCCTCCCATAAGGGAAGTATCTCAGTTTTGTAGCAAAGCAGTAAGGATTCCAGAAGAAGGGGGACCTCTGTGTCCCGTGGTGTACTCCAAGAAAAGGATTTTACAGGTATGCTGGGTAAGTAGGTTATTAAAAATCCTATTTTGTTTATCATACACCACGAGACACAGAGCCTTTAATAGTGGGATGTCCCAGAGCAATGCTCAATATGAGGAGAGGGAGATCAAGCAGACCGCTTATGGACGTGGGGCCCTATAGCCCTGCCTGCAGCACACTAAGCCCGAAGGCGGAATTATCATGTCCTCTTAAATCTAATTGATAGAATTTGGTATATGTATGGACTGAAGACCAAAGAGCAGCCTTACAGATCTGAGCCATAGAAGCCTGATGATGCACTGCCCAGGAAGCACTTATTGCCCTGGTCGAGTGCACTTTCACAGGAAAATTAGGAATTTTATTCCTTAAACTACATGAACTATCACTTGACGAATCCACCCAGAAATGGTCGATTTCGATGCTGCCTAGCCCCTTTTGGGACCCATTGGCACAATAAACAAAACATCTGTTTTACGTATCTGAGCAGTTGCTTGCAGATAAACTTTTATTGCGCTCACTACATCTAGAGAGAGTAAAATAATTTTTCTCCCGCCGACTGCTCTTGATTTAAATGAAATGTCGACACCACCTTCGGAAGAAAGGTAGGATGGGGACGCAATTTAATTTTGTCTTTGTGACAAATTAAATAAGGCTCTTTACATGAAAGAGCTGCCAATTCAGACACTCTCCTAGCAGAGAAGATAGCAACCAAAAAGGCCAATTTCCTACTTAAAAGAATCAATGGAATATGGCGGATAGATTCAAAGGGCTGCTTTTGCAAGACCGATAACACAAGATTCAAATCCCAGGGACACAAGGGAGGTTTGACTGGCAGATTTACCCGCAGTACCCCCTGAATAAATGCCCAGACTAGGGAATGAGATGCCAGCGGTTTCTGACCGCGAGATCTGACCCTTAATAGTACTCAGGGCTAGTTTCATATCTACCCCCAATTGACAAAAGGATAGAATCCTACTAATGACATACTTTTGTTGATGGATTCACACCAGGAAACATACGTCTTCCAGATTCTATAATAGATGAGCCTTCGTAAGGAAGGGTGGAACACTGAACCCTACGAGAGCAGGTCTTGACGAAGTGGAAGAATCCAGGGTTCCCCCACTGCCATCCTTATGATTTAGGTGTACCAGGACCTTCTGGGCCAATTCGGGGCGTTTATTACTAAAATCACAGTAAATATGCATATATATATTGTGAGGATGGGACCCTGTCCGGGGTGACAAATGGCTACTTTATGTCAGATTCTGTAAAGAAACCCATGTTAATGGGTCAGCTGTGTCTTGGGCTTTTTAAGGCTCACCTGAACAGTAATCAGGGCCCCACCCACAGACAGGAAGTCTGGTCCCTGGGAGCCAGGTGAGCTCCCAACTCTCTGAAAGGAGTCAGAGAGGCTGCATGGATTGCAGCTAGTGTGTGCAGATCTGCAGGTTGCAGATGCCGCTTTATGTTTGAGCAGCAAGTCGCTGACTAGGAGAAAAGCAAGGATTGAGCTTATCTCTGGGAAACGCTGTGTGTTCTGAGGAACAGAACTTGGGCTTAGGCTAGAGGCCTGAAGCCGTCGGATGCCAGGATTGAAAGCCAGGAGGCTAAGCTCTTTAGTTTGTACAATGCAGTAATGGTGGAAACCCCCTGCGAGGGATGCTATTGCATATGTGAACCTTTTGTGAGTTTTTAAATAAAAGTGGGCTACCAAGCCCTTAAAAACGCACCTGCCACTGGAGTCTGATTCCCCAAATCCTACTATATATATATATATATATATATATATATATATATATATATCCGTTCTGTAGTGGTCACTGGGCAGCTTTCGAACTGATCCGCAGGTCAGAGTAAAAAAAAAAAAGTAGAATGAGCTTCCATCCACCCGCTCCGCCTATTGTGGCCCACGGCCAGTTACCAAGTCGCTTAAGTGCCGCTCGCTTTTAAAAAGGTTGGGAACCCCTGGGCTAGAGGATCTCTTATCTTCAATACAAAAGGTGTCCAACTTCCTGTTGAACCTGGAGGCTAGTAATTCTACATCCGGGGTCCCCCATTTCGGACATATAGCTTGAAAAATGTCAGGGTGGAGAGACCATTCTCCTGGCAGCAGCTGCTGGCAGCTCAGGTAATCCGCTTGCCAATTCTCTACCTCTGGAATGAAGATTGCAGAAAGACAAGGGATATGACTTTCCACCCCAAATTAAAATCTGATTCACCTCTGAGCATCCCGATTTCGGGTACCCCCTTGATGATTGATGTAAGCTAATGCAGTAGCATTGTCGGATTGCATCTGAACAGGGTAACCTTTTAACCTGTGAGTCCAGGTTCTGAGGGCTAGATAAACTGCCCGAATCTCTAATATGTTGATGGGCAGGCTTCTTTCAAACTTGGACCAAGTTCCCTGGGCCGAGGCTTCTCCCAGGATTGCCCCCCAGCCAGAAAGGCTGGCATCCGTTGACACCACCTTCCAGGTGACTGGGAGGAAGGATTTCCCAGTCCGGAAATTATTGGCCTTTAACCACCAACTGAAGCATTGGCGCACCTCTGGAGTCAGGTGCATCGGTAAATCTAGAGCCTGGATATTCCTGTTCCAGGCAGCCAGGATACTGTATTCAAGCAGTCTGGAATTAAATTGGGCATAAGGAACGGCCTCGAGGCTACAATTTTTCCCAATAACTTCATGCACAGACGAAGAGATGGTTCCTTCTTTGCTTTGACCATGCGGATCAATTTTTTTTAGAGAGAATACTCTGTTTTAGGTTGTGTCCAAGACCATGCCCAAATATTCCACCCTTTTTAGGGGCTGTAGAGAGGACTTTTGTATATTTAGGATCCACCCCAAATACTCTAGGTATTTTACAGTACTGAGCACACTGTGATTTAACCTTGCCACTGACTGTTCTACCAGCAGTAGGTCGTCTAGATAAGCCATCAACGCTATGCTCTTTGATCTTAAATTTGCCAAGAGCGGGGCCAGAATCTTTGTAAATACCCGGGGTGCAGTAGCCAAGCCAAAAGGCAGAGCCACAAACTGGAAGTGGCAGTGTTCTACTGCGAACCTTAGAAACTTTTGGTGAGCGGGATAAATAGTCACGTTTACATATGCATCTTTGAGGTCTATTGATGCCAAGAATTCTCTGCCTTGCAGGGTGGAGACTACTGAACAAAGAGTTTCCATACGGAAGTGGCGAATGTTCAAAAACAGATTCAGAGCTTTTAGATCCAGAATGGGTCCGACGTCCATTTGGTTTCGGAACTACAAAGGTTTGAATAAAACCTCGAACCTTGCACTTTTAGGGGGACTTCCATGATTATCCCCTGAGACAGCAAGTGATCCAATGCTTGGAAGACGGGTTTTCTCTTTAATGGATCTTTGGAGAGGTTTGAGTTTAGGAACCGATAAGATGGAATTTCTCGGAATTCCAGTGTTTACCCTAGTGATATTGTGGAATTGACCCACTTGTCCTGGATCTCCGTCTGCCAAGTCGCTGAAAACTGCCGAAGCCGCACCCCCCCCCCCCACGCGGCCGAGCGGGGGTGCCCCTTCACAAAGAGGCTTTGGGGTTTGGTTTGTTCGTTTTCTGAACGCACAGCTTTTTGTGACCATGGGCTTGATTCTGGGTCTTAGCTCTTGTGGCTGGCTGAGAATTCCATTACCATTGCCTGGAGGCAGAGTTTCCAGGCATCGGGAGAGAGAACTTTTAAAACAAGGGCGCTTAATCTTCTTTTTATCTGGTAACATTGTAGTTTTACCACTGGAAATCTTCTGGATGCATTTATTCAAGTCATTTCCAAAGAGACGTTCCCCATAAAAAGGAAACCCAACCAAAATCTTTTTACATTGAGCTTCTGCTGACCAATGTTTTAACCAAAGAATTCTATGCATGTGCACCAGCTGAGGCCTGAGAAAAGATGCCTGCTGAATGGAAACCCTAATGGCATCCACTGAAAAACATAAGGCCTTAGGCAGGTTCTCCCAAAGTTTGACCTGATCCGGGAGGAAGATCTTTAAGCCCTTGCTTCACCTGTTCCTTTAGGAACAGACATACCCACTGCTGTTACAGCAGGCTGGGTTACAGCACCAGCCATAAGAAAGGAGGATTTAAGTAAAGATTGCAGTTTTTTTCAGAAGGATCTTTAAATACCTGAGCATTGTCCACTGGACAAGTTAAATTTCCATTTACGCAAGAAATGGCTGCATCTACTATAGGCAGTTTCCACTTCTTGGCAAATTTTTCCTCCATAGGATAAAGAATATCACTTTTTCTGGGAGGAGAAAAATGCTTATCTGGATGTTTCCAGTCTGTGTAAATGAGATTTTCCAAAAAAGGATGAACTGGAAAAGAACATGCAGCCTGTGGAGATTTTAATGAACCCAGGGAGGATATAGGTGACTCAGCTGATCCAGAAGCAGGCAACTTAAATGTAGAACGCATCGCTTCATCATAACATTGCACCTGCAATTTAAGAACCCGGGAAGCAGAAAAGGGTTCTTTCAGATACCCCCGATTCATCTGACTGCTCCTCATCCTTATCCCCTGAAGGGAATATATACTCAATCTCCTTTTAGATTTTTCTGAAGAGGGATCTAAAACATCAGAAGGGGACAAACGCAGTTTTTCCTTCTGAGAGGATTTAGCGATTAATGTAGCGTTCCTCCCTTCCAAATTTCCTAAAGCTGCTGCCAGCATCGCTTCAGTGACATGAAGGAGCGGACACAACAGGGGAGGCTGCTATTCCTGACAAAGGTAATGGTTGATCCTGTACTGGTGCTTCATGTCTCACAGGAGAGGATGGCACCAGGCAGAAATGGCTAGAGCCCCCGACTCAGGCGGCGATGCTTTATTCCTCTTTGTTGTCCCTGAATTCCTCCTACTGGAAGACATAGTTCCCTGCCAAAGCAAAGGTACAAAAATTGCTTAAAATACTGTGCTAGTTTAGCAACTAATCACGCAGTTATTACGCTGAGCAGGTGTCCAGGAATACCTGAATCCAACCACACAGAACAAACTCACGAGACCCACAAAGCTGCTGTGTTTCCTCTGGGAATTTCAGGTGTCTGAATCTGACTTTTTTAAATTCCGCCCTGCGCCTGTGCAGTAGAGAGGCGGGCACGCTGCATGTGCCCGCCCGCGTGACGACCCCCCCCTTTGTACTCTGCCGAGGGCTTTTAAAATGTGCCTTCTGTGCGTGTGTGCTTAGGGGGGTTAGCGATAGTTTCATGCAGAAACGAGGAGATGCAGGGTCCCAGTGATCACAATATCTGGCTGTGAGAGACATCATCTCCTTCAAACACTTATGCCATGCGGAGCCTGCAGCAGAGGAGTGTGTAGAGCTGACAGTGAGCTTTTTGTTCCTGACCTGGTGAGTGGAACGTTGTTCTTTACTCCCTCTAGTGGCAGACATAGGTAAGACACTCTACTCATAAGGAAGAGAAAGTCCTTAAGAATTATTTTAATCTTGGGATTCTTTCTCACTTACCTTATCCCCGCAGCAGGACTGCTGAAAACCCAGACAGTACCAACCTTCACCTATTTCGGCGGATATGTTGTGCCAATCTTCAGGGATATGGGCTCCTAATTAAAGGAGGCCTCTTCTCTGGGCCTTGTAAAAGACTCTGCCAGAAACTTTTACGCTTTTAACATATAGCAAAAGTGCTGGATCCCAGAGCCCAGTCCTCCAAGAGAGACATTACAGGCAAAAACTCGGTCTTCTGCAAGGTCCGGGTACCATCCATTTTTAGCGTACTTAGTAAGCAGTTTGGATGGATCTGTTTGAATAGCCCTTAACCCCCGGAGGGATTATTTAAAAGAGCTTTTTCTTAGCACATCCTTAATCGTGACCTTCACCTTAGACACTGGTGAAAAAACTGAGGTACTCCCCTTATGCTCCCATTTTAATGTAAAATAAATATTTTAGCTGTGAATTTGCTGCACTATTGTCACCATTCTTATTTTTTATGTGGAAACACTGGCATACATGGAGCATTCACATTGGAGGAAATTTTAAAGACAAAGTGATTTTTTTATTCCTGCTGTATTTAGCCATTGGATTTGTGGGCATTAGGTTTTGTAAGGTAATTCAGCATGTGGGAATAGCTGCATTGAATTTTAAGTTGCTAATCATATTATATGAGCTTGCTGGTTGGCTCATGCAGGCTTATTTATACACAAGGATACACACAGTAAGCTTAAAGTGATTATAAAGGATTGTTTAAAAAAATAAAAAATAAAATAAACACACACATCATACTTACCTCCACTGTGCATCTTGTTTTGCACAGAGTGGCCCAGAACACAGACCTCTGGGGTCCCCCGGCGGCTCTCGTGGCTCCTCCTCACTTCAGATAACCCCCTAGAAGAAGCACTCTCCCAAAGGGTTACCTTATGGGCATGCTCCCGAACTATAGACAAAAATGCCAGACTCGGCCCTGCCCCACAGCGCCCGCGGCAATGGATTTGATTGATGACTGCAGCACTAAAAAAAGATTTTTCACCTTAATGCATGGAATGCATTAAGGTGAAAAAACATGAGGGTTTACAACCCCTTTAAAGGGGTTGTAAAGACAAAAATATTTTCCTCTTAAATTAAAGTCTGACAGTAGCTGATAAAGTAAAAAGTAATGTTTTGCATTATAACTAGTTTGATACCTGTTAAAATCAAGCTGTTTTATTCACCCCTGTCACTCCTCAATTGTTGTTCTCACTGACTTCCTGGTTTGCAGTGCACGTTCATTCTTGCTGCATCACAGCCTAATGGGAACTACAGTTCCCATTAGGCTTAGCCTCCATGCCTGTGAGGGATAAGAGAGCATCTTCACGCAGGGCTGTAGTCATAGGAAGGGGGTGAGCACATTCTGCTTTCCACCATGCCAAACAGCTCAGGTGCTGGTGGAAAGCAAGAAGAGGAGACACAGGAAATGGCATTTTCAAACCTGGATTACTGTATTTTGGAGGTCAAAAGGAAAACGAGGTAAGTGATATTTAAATGCTCTAGCTTACAGCAATCAATGAATCTAATAAAAAACGAACCTTTAGTGTTCCTTTAAGGCTTGCTTAACATTATAGAATTGATTGATTAAACTACCACTTTCACTTGCAATTTATGTCATCATACCTTACTGAAAAAGTGCAACAAAAATAAGTTTTAAATGAAAACGTTAGGAAAAAGTCTAGACACTGGCAATGGTCATTACTCAATAGATTACAAAAAGTTCAAGTCTATGGCTAGGCTGGGAAGGTGTGGCTTTATGGCTTTTTAGTTTGTAGGGCAGATGGGATTTGGCATGTTAAAGCATTGCTGGATGGAAATTTACTCTAAACCAAGTGTAAGAGAAAACTGATCCCCATCAACACTCACCCATCAGATCTTCTTTCAATACTGTACAAACAGATAGAGCAGTCTGCTCGAAACAGGATCATCACATCTCTGAACACACTGAGGAGAAGAGTCTCCAGCTGCACTTTGGTCACATGTGCAAAGGCATTATCCAAGTTGGATGTACGAAGGTAAGCCCGAAGCTTAAAAAAGGAGTCCAAAATGGACAAGTGTTAAATTATTACTTAAAATATTCCAGTGAGAAAACATAATAAAACCGTACAGACCCATCATTTTAGAAACCTCATTTACTGTACGCTGCTAAAAAAACATTTCATAAACTCAAGCCACATATAAGAAATATGAACACAATGTATTGTCTTATAACATTTTCTCACCTCCTCCTGATGATCATTTATATTGTAACATGCTAGAACTATAAAATCATCCCACCAAGCAAGACCTCCTGTCACTGTCATGTTCTGTTCCTAAAGAAGAATACATCAAATGAGACAAAGCATTTTTAAAGGTACAACTAAAAAGGCAAAACTTTTTTTTCAGTTTTGTATAGAGTGGAGAGGGATTAGAACACCTGTCAGTTTTTATTGCTACTTCTGGCTCCGTTATGGAGATTCACCCTCTCCATTTGTCATGCTTACCATCATCGTCAAAATTAAAAGTAAAATCTCAAATTTGGGGTTTCCACCAGAAAGGAGAGGGTTTTTTTTCCAAAAGGAGGACACTAGTTCTGGTGATCCTGGTGACAAATCAAGAAATTGAACCCTTTGGGAGGGATTTCCTTTCACTTCTTGTTTTGATTATGGGACAGGAATTGAAGGGAAATCTCCCTAATGGGACTCTAGGCAAAAAAAAAAAAAAAACACAAAAAAAAAAAAAAAAAAAAAAAAAAAAGACAGGGTTTTTACTTCATCCACAATTAGGGAAAAATGTTTTGCCCTTGGTTCTACATTAATTCATTTACTAGGTCCAACTGTGTTGCAGTAAAGATGCTCTTCATGTTGTGGTCCCACATGTAGAGAAGAAAAGAAAATAAAGAATCGGAGCAAGGAAGGAAACAAAGAAGGAAGAATAGGAAGGGAGGAAGGGAGAATGAAGGGGGAATAAAAAATGAAAATTAATGGGGAAAATGGAGAAGGAAAAGGGGGGAATGAGGGATTTATGAAAGAATAGGGAGAAAGGGAGGGAGAGAGACTTGCCTGTGTAATATTGCCGAACAGCTTCCACTTTTTGGTGACCAAAGAATAATGTGCAAATCCAAATTTTCCAACAACAGCAACATTTTGCCCATTCTTGTCTATGGCAGAATACTGTATAAACAATAAAAAAAAAAAAAGTTTTTTGCTTAAAGTGGATCTGAACTTAGAAAGTTTTCTCTTTGGAAAAGAAGCTGTACTTGAAGCCATGAAGTGCCTGCATTTCCCTGCAGTGTTCTTTATTTATTCTGTGAATCTGCGCTATTTGAAGCTCTTCTTTGAAGCTTGCTTGATTATTCCTCCATTAGACTCTTAATCCCTAACCAGGGGGAAGCTCTAACACAGGGAAGCAAGGCCCTGCTCCATCAAGATGGCGGTCTCCACAATGAGACGCAGGGTAGAACAGAATATGGTAGTTCAGCAATAGGAAAAAGATCAACTGCAAGAAGACCACATGTAATACTGGTGCTCTGCCTGACTTGCCAATAATAATAATAAAAAAAAAAAAAAGGGGGCATGCCAAGGTCAATCGCTGCCTATATGAACGTCTTCTTTAAAAAACCCTGCATGTGCTTACACATGGTGTGACAAGTTATTTGTAAGCAGTTATATAATCAGGGCCGTCTCTACCATAGGGCAAACAGGGGCAGCTGCCCAGGGCCCTGTCACTGTTGGGGCCCAAAGCAACCCCCTTGGAAAAAAAAATTATTTTTTTTTTTTTTTGTTTTTTTTTTTAGGGGTCCGGAGGTCCCAGGGGCCCGGAGGTCCCAGGGCCCAAGATGCAGCCCCCCCTTTTTTTATTTATTTTTAAATAAAAAAAATATATTTATTTTATATATTTTTATTTTATTTTTTATTAAAGGGACAATTTTTTTAAATATATTTTTATTTTTTATTAAAGGCCAATTTTTTTAGGGGTCCCCAGGGCCCCAGATGACAACCCACTTTTTTTATTTTATTTTTTTAAATAAAAATATATATATTTATTTTATATATTTTTATTTTATTTTTTATTAAAGGACCAATTTTTTTTAGAGGTCTGGAGGTCCCCAGGGGCCCGTAGTTACCCAGGGCCCCGGATGACAACCCCCCTTTTTTATAAAAAAAAAAAAAACTTGTTTTATAAAAAAAACTATATATATTTCTTTTAATTATAGATATATATATATATATACACACACACACACACACACATACATATTATATAACTATACATGTTATTATTATTAAAGGACCCAGAGGTCCTCAGGGCCCTGGATGGCAACCCCCCCTTTTTTTATATATTTTTTTTATATTTTATTTCTTTTTATTTCTTTTTATTTCTTTTTATTTCTTTTTTTTATATATATATATATATATATATATATATATATATATATATATATTATTAAAGGGCTCAGAGGTCCCCAGGGCCCCATGTGGCAAACACCCTTTTTTATTTTTTTTATAAATGTTTATTTTTTTATTTTTGTTATATATATTTTTTTTATTAAAGGGCCAGATGTCCAGGGCTTCTGGATGGCAACCCTCTTTTTTTTTTATAAGTGTTTATTTTTAATATATTTTTTTTATTTTATTTTTTATTAAAGGTCCAGAAGGTCCCGGATGGCAACCCCCCTTTTTTTTGTAATTTATTTTTATAAAAAAAAAAAAAAAAAAAAATATTAAAAGGGCCCCAGAGGTCCGCCAGATGGCAACCCCCTTTTAAAAAAATATATATTTTTTTATTTCTTTTTATTAAAGGACCCAGAGGTCCCCAGATGGCTACACCCCCCTTTTTTATATATATTTTTCTTTATTAAATCTTTTTTTGTAAAGGGCCCTCCTGCTTCTAAATTTGCGGCAGCCCCGCCCCCCCGTGTCTCAATTTAAGGGGCAGCACCCCCCCCTTCCGTTCTCTGCTCCAGGGGCCCATGCCTGAAGCTGTGTAATAATTCCTGATGGCGGCCCTGCCGCCCGTTAAGACCCCTGTGCTGCCCACAAATCAGGCTGAAAATCATCAGCGCAACGCAGCCAGGTGACAGTACTGACTGTCCCTTCTCAGTGTTTTAAAATGTACAGAACCCGTGGCCTTCCCTTTAGACGTGCACTTCTCCCTTCCTGCCACTGGGTGCTGCTTGTATATAAAATGAATTAGAATGTGATTTTATAACATCCCCAGCTGCTCTTCCGAGGCTGACTTCTTCATGTCCTGCTCATCAATGTATGTCACTGGGTGTTTTATTTTTGCTATATTGTACATAGAAGTTTTCTGTAGAGTGTGCTCAAGTCTTTAATAATATCTGAATGATTCACTGCAGGTCTGGTCAGTGTTTTTAAAAAGTTCCTGTATTTTACACATGGCATGGCATGGGGTCACAGGCACCGTCTGTCCATTCTGTTTAGCACCATGGACCCCAGGCCCATGCCAGGTGTAAAATAGAGGAACTCTAAGTCACTGACCAGACCTGCAGTCCAGGCCGAGTAAGGCCTCAGAGCACATGGCATTACTGTCTGTATTTAACTGCTTCATTGGCTTATTTTGGGCCTGGCTGGTTCACATGTATGTGTTTTGGCGGCCCACATTTGTGTGCAGGCACAGCAGCCATTCATTTGATGCCTCATGTAATAGGCTGAGCACACAGCACACCTATGCCCATCAAGCAATGAAATACAGCACTGTCTGTCCATCTGCTGTCTGCTGTGACTTATCTGCATTTCATGCACTGTCAAACTTGCTGCATTTTTAGACATTTAGGTCACGCTTTTTAAAAACACCAGTGCGTTTGTGTGTGCAAGAACTGCAGGTAAGTAGCATGGTGCAAAAGCAGAATGGATTTCAAGGCAACTGATTTTTAAAATGCTGAATGCACCTTTTTTCTGCAGGAATCAATCAATAGGCTGCTGTGCCTGCACAAATGAGGGCCGCCAAAACACATACATGTGAACCAGCCTGGCCGCAAAATAAGCTGAAGGGGGGCCCAAAAAAAAAATGTTTGCCCCAGGGACCCAAACCATATTAAAGACGCCCTGTAAATAATCAAGTGGTAAAGAGGCTGCAGTCGGTACACTCCTCCAGTCCTTTAATACACAGTCTGTATTAGTACTACTTAGGCTCTTTCCTGTGCATTCTATTGAGTATGTTCTGCTTTAAATTGCATTTTACTGAACTGTTAGAATGT